>OZ012669.1:14635267-15235267 GCA_963942505.1 Lordithon lunulatus
AGGCGTGGACATGTGTAAAAGGCCGGCGTGGGAGAGGAAGTGGGTGAGGGAAAGAGAATAGTAAAAGGCGGGATATTTTTAGTTAGTTTGATTGTTATACTGTACTATTAGATGTTGAGTTGAATTTGTTTTTTTTTTGTAAATGGTTATGCCAAATAAAGGTTTTTTTACAACCAGCATTTCACTATGCAAAAGAAAAAAAACTTAAAGCCTTAAATTCAATTTTTTTGGTATTAATTTAATTGCCGATTGCTTATTGTATACAGCTTTTTTAAACTTTTTTTTTAATATTATATATATTGCATATGTTAAAGGGACGCCTACGCCTTACGGCTGAAGGCATATGATTAAAAAAATATATGTTTAAAGGTATATCGTTATCGCAATATTAAATAAAATATTATTATTATTATTACGATTTCTGTTCTGGGTAAATCCATCTTCACATAAAAGTACAATTATAACACTAGTATAACAGGAATCATCAAGTAAAGAAATGTATAATTTTAGAAAATTAAGTTATAAGAAAAAGAAAAGGTATTATTCTGTGGAAATAAAACAATTCGTGCAATGGACATACCAATTAGTTATTTGATTGTCGATAAAATCGATTATTTTAATCTTTTTTGTGTGTAATCTGCTGTCGAAATGCAATTTTGCGCTTGTTAAATATTGATTTCAATCTCCGCTGGTGTTATAATAAATTAATTAATATCAAAATATATATTGTGGCTAAATTTATTGGATATATACACAGCCCCAGAATTAAATTGATTTAAAACCACTATCACCGCATCAAATAATAATAGCTATTTCAATATTTCATTAAGGATGACTACAACAGCGGTAAGGGTTTAATTTGATTGTTAATAATTCAATTTAAAGCAAACACACCTGATAAAATGCAGGCAGTATTTAATAAAAGGAGTTGTTTCAGCAGGACTAAGTTAATTGAATGAATATGTGTATAATTATTTATTCTTATTCATCTTAAAATGAGCACAGCTAAATCGCACAAAATACAATCGAAAATATATGTATCGTAATGAAGAAGATATAAGGAAAATAGAAATAATGAAAGGCTGATGGAGTATACTGACGAAACAGTGTTTTAAATAATGTCTCAACTTTTAAATAGTGGAATGCGACTCACATCTCCGGCTATCGTGATCGTCGTGCTACCAACTGCACCATGAACAGTGGTAGTGACTAGCGCGCGAGATGTTCATAATGAATATTTATTTTAAATAATCAATCGTCTTTATCGACCTGAAAACATTTTCCTCTAGAAAAGATGGAAAAGAACTGGCAGGCTGATGGAGTATACTGACGAAA
This sequence comes from Lordithon lunulatus, assembly GCA_963942505.1. NCBI lineage: Eukaryota > Metazoa > Arthropoda > Insecta > Coleoptera > Staphylinidae > Lordithon > Lordithon lunulatus. Next base: position 14,636,603 of record OZ012669.1, read on the forward strand.
CAGTGTTTTAAATAATGTCTCAACTATTAAATAGTGGAACGCGACTCACATCTCCGGCTATCGTGGTCGTCGTGCTACCAACTGCACCACGAACAGTGGTAGTGACTAGCGCGCGAGATGTTCATAATGAACATTTATTTTAAATAATCCATTGTCCTTATCGACCTGAAAACATTTCCTATAGAAAAGATGGAATATAATAGAAATTATTTTCAAATTTACTAAAAAACTATTAAAATTAAGTGGAACATGTTTTGCAACACAAAAAAAACTGTTAACTTCAGAAATTAAATTATAACACCACCTATCATAATTAAAATGTGCTTAAGCGCTGTGCGGGAAAGCCTGCTGAATTAGCATACAGCAGCGCGATAAGAGGGCACTTTTCCACCGTGCTAACGGTTCCCGTGGAAGCGATAGCAATCGGAAAATGCGCTGTTATTTTTTTTTACCAATTTAAAATTGCATAGGAGTAACAAACCCCGTCGAATGCAAACTTTTATTCCGGAGGCTTATACTAGAATATTCACAACACACGGATGGAATAATGATTCGGAAGTTGGCGCGCAATATTCTACGTAGAAATAATTTATTGACGTTCACGGTTGGCTGGTACGTGAACATATTTCATTAAATATTACGACGTGCTAGTGTTTGATGACTTGTAGATATTAAACGGTGAAATATTAAATACTAATTAAATAAAACAAATAATATTATACTGTGACTGGCATAAACTCAAACAAATAAACACGAGAAAACTAAACTACAACATGAAATAAGAGAAGAAATTAAATTAGCCAATAGTAAGGTTTGCCCAAGATTTAGATATTGGAGGAAGGACCCAGTTCAGTAGGCTAGTGATTAGAGGTGCTGCAAACTCAAAAGAGCAGCCATAATTTAAAAAACGTTTTAAATTTATATATAAGTATGAACCCACCTCTTAACAATCTACATATATAGATTTCGATCTAATTAGATCTCGTCAGTGTAGCTCAGCTAGTGAGGATGAATTCACACAATATCTCGAGTGGTTATATACAAAAATAGTACAACTAACCCCCTAGGAGGAAGGAGCATCTTCGAGCGTTAGTTGTACTAGTTCACCCACATGCCGTACGGGGTCCAGCTGTGCTCAGATCGACATATATCGACTCAAGAACATCGCCTGTAGGTCCTATATGGTTAAAGTTTTAAATTTAGTTGGACCTTAGTATTGAAGGGTTTCAACATATTTTTGTGATTTATTTATACCATTTTTAAATTACATACATGCAAAATTAACACTTAATACATGTATGTATAAACATATAATATAAACAATGAAATACAAGTGAACTACAGCATGAAATAAGAGAAGAAAGTAAAATAACGCCAATGGTAGGGGATTTCCAAAGATTTAGATATTGGAGGAAGGACCCAGTTCAGTGGCTTAGTGATTTAAATTTAGTTGAAGTATTTAAGGGTTTGAATATATTTTTGTGGTTTTTTTTATACCATTTTTTACATACATATATGCAAAATTAACACTTAAGGTTGACGTTTTCAAATTTAGGCAACTTGTGTTGGACATGTAATAGCATAGACGAAATACGTATAAGAAATACGTACCGTTTTCTTTAACTAGAACATACATTGAGTTGCAAAAATACGTATGCAAAGGAATAATGTTGCACGTATTCCGTAATCTAGGTGAGAATGTCCATAGTCCTTCGGTAATTGTGAACAAAAAATAACAAATTTAATTTCACGATTACCGAGGGACTATGGACATTCTCACTTAGACTACGGAATACGTGCAACATTATTCTTTTGCATACGTATTTTTGCAACTCAATTGATGTTCTAGTTAAAGAAAACGGTGCGTATTTCTTATACGCAATTTCGCCTATGCTATTACATGTGCATCACAAGTTGCCTAAATTTGAAAACGTCAACCTTAATGCATGTATAAACATATAATATTCAAAAAATATACATTTTACACAAATAAAATTACACGATTGTGTGAAACGTTATAACAAATTGTCGGCCCTGCTGTACGATGCGTGGGACCGGGACGAGGGCCAACTTCAGACTGGCCTACTGGGGGGAAGGGATAGATAGAAAAATCTATCCTTTTACAGATGAATGCTAGGGTAATCCCTGAATTTGTTAAGATAATTTTCGTTCGAAAATACTATAGCCTGTTTACCTATTTTTCGCCACGTTTTCGAGGTTCTGCCCCACTGTGCAACGTAAAGGATGGAAACATATTGATATTTATTCATATAAAAATACATTAGAGTTCTTCTAATCCACCTACACCTCACGGTACAAGGCATATGATTAAATAAATAACTAAAAATAATCCGAAATATCCTTATAATATCTAAAGCTTTCACTAAAATAATAATGATGAATTAAATTTAATAGGAATAGTTCGTGTTGATTATATAAATTATTACGCATATAGCATGATGTTTTGCGTGTGATGGATCTTAGAGTGAGGGAAAACGAGGAGAATTCCTGCATGGCAAAACGCGCCCCGGCGTACCAGCATCGATTACGACTCCCCAATTTGCACGGAGAGCACGCACACGAACAATTGACATCATAAATAATTATACTCCATTTGAGCTTTATTGTACCGGGAAAAATTTGCTGCAGTGAAAAGACAATTATAGCGGGAATTCTATTTTTGGTACAACCTTTTCAATCACTAAAAGTGTATTGTGTGGATATATAATTGCTATTTTGTATGTGTTTCAATAAAACTATTGTTGGCTTATATTAATATAATTAATTGACTAAAGATGAGTGAGCCTAAAGGTTTGAAAATCTTATATATTTGTTAAAGCTAGTAACATATGCACAAATCAAAATTACTATAAAAATATACGTAAGTATATATACATACATACATATATATATATATTTATAATAAATAGCAATCACTTTTATTGTAAGATATTACAAGACAACTTAGTCGAGGAAGTCAGATGGATATTATGTATAACGATTTTGATAAAAATGTTGACCGTATGGATGCCTGATAAGGAAATTGGATTATTTTTTATTTAATCAGTTCTTAATAAGCTACTACTATATAAGCTACTTTAAATCTAGTTTTACATGATTTCCGTCCTCTAATTAGAGTTATTCTCTGTTGGATAGTAAAGCTTATTATTATTATTATTATTGCTTATTAAACAAAAATTCAAATTTATTATGAACAATAATGATATTCAATTAGTTTGTTTAGTTATTTCATTAGAATGCTTAAAATAAAGCTTAAAGATTTAAATGAATAATAGCCCGGCACATTCACCAATACTGCAGAAGAGTTTGTGATTGATAATGGTGCCGCCAGATGGCGTTTGAGTTAAGTTGTACAATTTTTGTATATAACCACTCGAGATATTGTGTGAATTCATCCTCACTAGCTGAGCTATACTGATGAGATCTAATAAAATCGAAATCTGGATATGTAGATTGCTAAGAGGTGGATTCACTTATATATGTTTTATGAAATTAGACTTGTGCTGATATCTCGAGCACTCGGTTCGTACCATGCTCGAGTTACGCATAAATACCCGGCGCATCCACCAATATGTCGCGGATAGGGGGGTGTAGACTCTTGAGCTTGAGGTAACGGCGTATTTATTAATAAAAAAAAACAAAGACCTTTATTTGGCATATCAGCCCAACCCTTCCCTTTTACACACATTCCCAAACCGTACTTTCACAGAAAGAAATCAAAAAAGAATACAAATTAACATAAAATACATTTTTCTCTATCCATTAAACTAAACCCCCCCTGCCCTCGCCAATTTTCTTTCCCACGTCAGCCTCCTGCAGATTTTCACGCCTTTCCCATCCTCTCCTAACCATTCGTTCAGCTTTCTACACTCTCCAACCCACTCTTCTTTCACTCCCTCACATTCTTTGCTAAGGTGCCACCACGTGTCACTCCCCTTCCTACACAGCGCACACGCGGTGTACCCCAGCCCCATCCACACATTTCTTCCTCGCTCTTCTAAACCACACCTCGCTCTTGCCATGCATACTTTGTCCTCTCTGCTCCACTCTCCCCTAACTAAGTACCTCGGGAGTTTCCCCTGCACTTGCCACTCTACGTAGCCAGGGTTGTATGAGCTCTCAGCCATTCTCACTTGCCTTTCTTGCCATTCAATATCCCTCAAACTCTCCCTTATCTAAGTTCCTAGGCTACCCCTTTCAATCAGCTTCTCCTCTACCCACACCTCAGACATACCCACTCTTTCATACATCCTTTCTCTATCCTTCCTCCATCTACTCTCTTTTCTACTCTTACACCTCATCCATACCTCCCGTACCAGTCTTTCCTCGCCCAAATCCTGCAATCTTTCCTCAAACTTCACAACCCTCACACACGACTCCCACCACATACTCATACGATTTGTCTCCTGCAATAACACTGCCCTCGGTGTCGACCTTTCGAGCCCTAGCAGATTCTTCAGAAACCAACCTTGCTCCCTTTCTATTACCTCCCATTCACGCAATCCCCACACTTCCACTCCATACAACAATATAGGTTTTACACACGCATCCCATATCTTGCACGTCATTACTAGGTTACCACCCCACAAACTCCCCCATTTTCTGCACGCAATCCCCCAAGCCATTCTTGCTTTCGCCTGCATACACTCCACATGCATCCCAAGCCCTCCTCCACAGTCAAACCAAAAGCCCAATTATTTAAAGCCATTCACTCTCTCAATCAGCCTTTCCTTCCATTTCAGCCCTTCGTCCTTACCCCTCCTGCCCCTATTCCTAAACAACATCCATTTGGTCTTTTCCACATTCACTCTTATCCAGGTATCTACCCATTCTATCCAACATCTCTTGCATCTCTTGGCCACCAGCACCACGTCATCTGCATACGCCAACATCCACACTTTGGATCTACCTACCACGACCCCTCCTGCCTGTCCTCTCCTCAGCACCTCTTCCAACTCGCTCGTGTACAGATTAAACAGGAGGGGGCTCAGCGGGCACCCCTGCCGTACTCCCACATTCACCCTAAATTTCTCAGATATTTCTCCATTCACTCTTGCTTTCGCCCATGACTCTTTATACACCCTTCTCACCCACTCCACTCCTTCCTCTTCCATACCCAATCTATCCATACATTCCACCAGTTTCCCCCTAGGAACTGAGTCATACGCAGCTTTTAAATCCACAAACACCGCATACACTCTCCCTTTGCATTCCAGCGCTTACTTCCACCATTCTCGCCAGCGTGAAAATCTGCTCGTCACTCTTCCCCTTCTGAACCCACCCTGGCATTCCGGCAGCAGCCCTTTTTGTTCCACTTCTCTATCCATTCTATTTTTCACCATAGTCATCATCAATTTATAACCGGCACTCATAATGGTGATCCCCCTATTTATTTTACGTCCGAGGCCTCTCCTCCTTTGTGCACCGGGACCACCACCCCCACACGCCACTTTTCCGGCACCTCCTCCTCTCCACTCCACACCTTGTTAATACTCTGCCGCACCTTCTCCCTTCCTTCCTCCGGTAACTTTTTGAAAGCCTCTGCCTTCAGCCCATCTTCCCCCGCTGCCTTTTCTAGTTTTAACTGTACCGGGGCTACTTCCACCTCTTTCCGCGAAAACGCCTCCCTTCGTACCACCTGTCTCGCACTCGAACTGCCCAGCTCCACCTCAGACCCCGCCATCTGTTTACAACTCCTCTCCCACTCTGCTAGCTCTAAGTTCACTTTACCCTGATTCGCCATTCCCTTTAAGATCTCCCACATCCGTTTCTCCACCACACACTCCCTCAACCTCTTTTCCACTTTCTGCAACTCCTTTATTTTTTTCCTCTCGCACGTACTCTCGAACTTTCGCCTGATTAACCCTTTCGACTGCACATCTGCCGTACCTCCAATTCGCCATTTCCCTCCGCCACCTCGTCTTCTTTATCTTACACTCCTCGTCGAACCAACATTCCCTGTGGCGTCCACTCTTCTTCCTCATCACCAACGCAGCCGCCATCACTCTATGAAACTGTAACATCGACTGCACCACCTCCCACTTCACGCCCGTTAGGTTTTTCGCATACACCGCAATTTCTACTTCGCTTCATCCAAACCCTTGCTGTCCCTTTTTCTCCTCCCTCTTCAAACCTTTTGTCCTTCTCAAGACCACATCCACCGGCACATGGTCCGACCCCCCCACATTTTCCACCTTGAAACACTCCAACTGCTCCCTTCCGATACCTTTGACCACCACATAGTCCAAAACCGAACCTGCTCCGTGTCCACAGGACGTTTTCTTCCCTTCCCAGTCCCCTTCGCAGCAGCCATTCAGTATTCAGTATTCAGTATTTATGTTTCCATAGAGGGCACTACCCGGTGATCCTGATGGCATGAGCATGTTGACGGTTATTACCATATGGGTGTACATTGCTAGTTGTTATGGTGCCGCCAGATGGCGTTTGACTTTCCTCCTAGGGGGTACAATTTTTAATACAATAAAATATAAAATATTTATTTGTATCAACTTGCTTAATTAAATGATCGTTATCATATAAATATTGTAGTGTAAATCAGCCCTAAACAGGGGTAAATTGTACAATTTTTAATACAATAAAATATAAAATATTTATTTGTATTAACTTGCTTAATTAAATGATCCTTATCATATAAAAATTGTAGTGTACATCAGCCCTAAACACCTTTCAATATCGCATTATTTTCTCCGCTCCTTCCTTTGAACTACCCGAGCATTCTGTGAACTGTTTGAGTTCAGCCTGATATTATTACGTACACTACAAGCGAAATTAATAACACTATGTATACTATAATACTACCATTAATATATTTTTATTATATATTTATTATACTATAATCTCATTATGTTTATCATCAAAGTAAGCCAACATAGCATAGGGCTCTCGGATGTAGCCCGCCTGGACTTTGGGATGTGATACATTTAACTATTATTTTGTTACTATTATTACTTTATCATCATTACATTTTAAGCTCAAAGCAAATTCCAACCCTCATAGTGCAGCCCGCTTTTACCGCAGGCAAAAGACCCCTCCCACTATATAAATAGTGCACACTGGTGTATGAACAATGTACTCATCTTTAACTATTAATTAAATGTTCAAACGCTCAATATTACAGCTTAAATTTGGATAGAGAGAACATTTTTGGGAAATACGGTGGTGAATTATCCTGAAAATATATTTTTAATATATCGGGGAAATATCGATAAATTAGACAATAAGTTTCAATAAATTTCACATGCAATTTGACAAAATGTTGCTCTCTACTAGTTTCTGGCGAAAAAAGTATGTACAAATTAATTGTATGGCTTAATGTTTATTTGAGAACCAAAATAAACATTAAGCCTTAAAATTAATTCTAAAATTGACTGTATATTCTTCCTCTCGATGAAATTCATTTATTGCGTCCTTAAGTAATCCTTCGTTTGTTTTTGTGTACCCGATATATAGATGATATCTTTATCCTGTTTTGTAATGCAGATATTTTCTGCGTTTTATTGTAATAGATGTTTTTATTTATTTGTGTCATATTTGATGTTTTAGATTAAATACAAACATTTATGAAGAATAATTATGTGAGAAATCACGAATTAATTTAAAATCCCATATGTTGCATACTTATGTGGATATAACATATATAAGTGTGAACCCACCTCTTAGTAATCTACATCTAGATTTCGATCTTATTAGATCTCGTCAGTGTAGCTCAGCTAGTGAGGATGGCATAAGCATGTTGACGGTTATTACCATATGGGTGTGTATTGCTAATTGATGTGGTGCCGCCAGATGGCGTTTAACTTTCCTCTTCGGGGGTAAGTTGTACTATTCTTATGTGGATATGTTATATTTTGGTTGACATGACTGTAAACATTTAGAGCAGAAACAAACATTATATTATTTTATACACCCCGGCGGATATAACTGATTTCTTCATTCCACCGTGGAGAATAAAATAATATTTGTATTTGAGTAATTAAAAATCATTTCCATCCCTTAAAATTAGTACATATTTGTATAGCATATTAATCCGAATGAACAAAGCCTTTAATATAACAAAAGCATAAAACAAACAAATTATAATTATATAACCCACTCAAAATTCATTAAGTAGGTGGATTTTCTGAATTAGTCCCCGCTGCCTAAATTGAATACGAATGGTCTAATGTTTTTATCCCGCAGAGACGAACAACAGAACCGCTTTAACCTCGTTTCCACTGGGGGGTTGGAATAGGGTAGATTTGCGTTGCAGATTCAATGGCGCGTATTGGAAAACTGCGTGAAAATTATTCTAATGGAGGGGTCAAGGAACATTTCCACGATAACATTTTATGGCCGAATTGAATTAATTTGTTACCTGCCATTGACAATTGGGTAGTAAAAATAAATTATGCCCTGCAGTAAATGTCGGAATTCTCGTTGTTATACAAACTTTGTTGGGAAATTACTTTTATATGCTGAGAAATATACGTGGGAACATATTGTACTTGTAATAAAAGAACTACAAATCAAGCGTGCCTAATAGAAGTAAAGAAATGTGAAATTGTATTCCGGCGGGATTCTCCGTCGGATTTTTAAATTGTGGTTGGTCAACGAAAAGAGTGGTGGGTTCAGTTTATGGCAGATAACTCACTGATCTACACCTCGTACAAATCTAACTCATAATTACATTATTATAAAGCTTAGTAATTACGTTAAATGGTGGTAAAAACATTGTCAAATGGTTAAACTCTACCACGAATGATTAAACTCTACCACGAATGGTTAAACTCTACCACGAATTGTTAAACTCTACCACAAATAAAAATCCAATTGGGAGGCTGAAGTAGTATTAAGACCAACCCTCAAATAAGTCGTATAAAATACTGTGAATGTACCTACAAAATTATTTACTGGTATTCTTGATTAGATTCACACGGTTCCCAGTACTATAATATCTAGTAAATTATATAAATTATCACAAATAGAAAATTTCTCGAAATCGATAAAGCATATACGTTTTCGCTTATATTCCGGCATCGTTGCGTGAGGATCTGCAAAGAGGGCGTCTCTCGTGCCTAGTCCACTTGATTTCAAGTGGACTAGGCACGAGAGAGTACGTGCCTAGTCCACTTGAAATTAAGTGGACTAGGCACGAGAGACGCCCTCTTTGCAGATCCTCACTCAACGATGCCGGGATATAAGCGAAAACGTATATGCTTTATCGATTTCGAGAAAAAGTTTGTGATAACGCAAAACATCAAAAATTGATAGATTTACTCAAAAGTACTGGCATAGATAACAAGGTATTACAATAATTTCTAACTTGTATTAGAAGCAGAGGGTCAATGTGAGAGTAGAGCATTGCTACTAGATGAGGTCGAAATTATGAAGGGAGTTAGATAAGGATGCATTTTATCACCTCTTCTCCTCTACTCTATTCGAAATTTATATTTAAGTATGCCATGCCCGATATAAAAGAAGGCATCGTCGTGAATGGGACAATCATCTACAATATACAATACGCAGATGACATGTGACTGCTAGAAGTCACACCCATCCATCAAAAAATAACGTTAACCAATGAAAATTGAAGAAAATGGTCTACAACTTTGTATATAAACATTTTCCTCGGAACCCTCATGGTTTAGAAGATATAAGCAAAAAACTGAAAAAACCCTAACATTTCGAGATTTTATGCTTCCCCCAAGTTTCCACAGGTCCATCGAGGTCGAAAACTCAGATTCCACATCCCACATCAACCCCGAACAATATCCTAAAATTTCGGAATTTTATCCAAGTATGAATATACTTGCCGACTGTATTATTGATAAGAAACCAAAGAATAATAAAAACCTTTTTATGGACCTGGATAAGCCCAGATAGTAGAAAAAAGAATTAATTAGACTACCTAATGGCAACCCGAAAAGAAATCGTTCATGATTCAATAAATTCTCGAACGGCAACGACCACAGATATGTATAAAAATAGTTCTTGCTTGTTTGCGTAAAATACACTCAGATGAGGGCAGCTATAAAACTAATAAAACTAAACAACACTATGGTAGATAGCATTAGAAATGCGGGAATTCATTCACATTCTCACAAATGAAGAACAAGAAATGCCCGGAAGTCGATCTATTGAAGCTATTAAAACCGAGATGAAGGACTATTACAAGCACTGAAAACCTTCTTCAACTTTAGTTGTGTAAGAGGAACAATTTATCACAATAGAATAACGCGATTATCATACATATGGGGCTATTGCGACTCGGATGAGAATGTGGTAGGAGTCGGGTGTGAGGGTTAACTTCACAACCCTCATACCCGACTCCTACCACATGCTCATCCGAGTCGCCTCTTGCAATAGCCCCATATGTATGATAATCGCGTTATTCTATTGTGATATAATTGTTCCTCTTACACAACTAAAGTTGAAGAAGGTTTGCAGTGCATGTAATAGTCCTTCATCTCAGAAAAAAATTGCAGGATTTGGGTGAAGAAAAGAAAAACGGGTGCTAGAGGTATATGGGGCAAAGGAATCGTTATTATATATATATATATATATATATATATATATATATATATATATATTATCTATTTGCCTTTTACCTTTCGGTGTAGACTGCTATTACATTTACATTACTTAACATATTGTTGTTGTTTATACATTTGTATATTCTTTCCACTCGTTTCTGTTCTTTGCCAATTCTCTTGCTTCTTTAACAGTCTTTCCTTTCTTTATTATTATTTCCTCTATTCTGTTGTGCCACTCATTTCTTGGTCTAGTTCTTCTTCTTTTATTTCCAGTTCTTGCTTCCCATACTTATTTTGTTTGATTCTTTTTGTCCATCCTAATTAATTGTCCCCACCAGTTCTGTTGTTTCTTTTCTATATACTTTTCTATAGCGTCAATTCCCAATTCTTCTCTGATGTCATCCTAGGTATTTGAATTGTTCTACTTGCTCTATTTTGTGTTGTTCTACCTTTATTTGTTCTTACCGGTTTCCTATTATCATCACTTTTGTATTGTTATAATTCATTTTCATATTATACTTTTCTAGATGCCTATTCCATACACTCAGGTTGTGCTGAAGATTAGCTTCATTTTCTTATATAACTACGACATTATCAGCGAATGCTCCTTCCGAAATTTTTATCACTTGCATGTTTTTGTAACCTATATTTGCTTTCTTGATTTCTGGTTTCAGACTCTTCATTTTATCCATGTATATGTTAAATAATGTAGAACTGAGTACGCCTCCTTATCTTAGTCCAGTGGTTGTCTTAAATGTTCTTGATGTTTGTCTCTTGTGTATTATTGTATGGGTGTTGTTGTTATATAAGTTTTGTATTAATTCGAATGTCTTTCTTCAAGGATTTACCACAATTTATTTCTTGGGATCATGTCGAACGCTTTTTCTAGGTCTATGAATCCTAAATATATTATCAATCAATTGCCTTTTACCTTTCGGTGTAGGCTATTACATTAACATTATTAACATTATTATAGTTTACAATTACTGTTGTTTATGTATTTGTAAATTCTTTCCACTCCTTTCTGTTCTTCGCCAGTTCTCTTGCCTGCTTGACTGTTTTTCCTTTCTTGATTATTATGTCCTCTATATTGTCCCACTCTTTTCTTGGTCTACCTTTTCTTCTTTTATTTTCAGTTCTTGCTTCCCATACCTGTTTTGTTTGATTCTTTTTGTCCATCCTAATTAAATGACCCCACCAGTTTAGTTGTTTCTTTTCTATATACTTATCTACAGCTTCAATTCCCAGTTCTTCTCTGATGTCATCATTTCTTATTCTGTCTCTTCTCGTGACTTGTTTTACTCCTCTGAGATATTTCATTTCCATTGCCTGTATTCTACTTTTGTCCCTCTTCGTTAGCTTCCACGTCTCGCTTCCATATGTCAGTATAGATCTATATATGCTTTTATATATATTTATTTTTGTCCTTCTGCTGATCTCTTTCCTGTTAATCAGTATATTGCTCAATGCGTGGTATGTTTTAGCTGTGTTGTTTATTCTGTTACTAAGTTCGCCTTCCACTTTTCCGTCTTCTGTCAGTGTTACTCCCAGGTATTTGAATTCTTCTACTTGTTCTATTGTGTGTTGTTCTATCTTTATATTTATTTGTTCTTTCCGGTTTCCTATTACCATCACTCTTGTTTTGTTATAGTTCATTTTCATGTTATACTTTTCTAGGTTTCTGTTCCATACACTAAGGTTGTGCTGCAGATTACCTTCATTTTCTGCTATCACTACTACATCATCAGCGAATGCTCCTTCCGATATTTTTACAACTTGCATGTTTTTGTACCCTATGTTTGCTTTTTTGGTTTCTGGTTTCATGCTCTTCATTATTTCATCCATGTATATGTTAAATAATGTAGGACTGAGCCCGCCTCCTTGTCTTAGTCCAGTGGTTGTCTGAAATGTTCTTGATGTTTGTCCCTTGTGTATTATTGTATTGGTGTTGTTGTTGTATATGTTTTGTATTAATTCGACTGTCTTTCTTTCTACACCTCTCTCTTCCAGGATTTTCCATAATTTATTTCTTGGTATCACGTCGAATGCTTTTCCCAGGTCGATGAATGCTAGGTATGTGTTTTTATTATTTGCAATTCTTTTTTCTGTGATTTGTTTTATCGTGAAAATGTTGTCCTGTGTGGATCTTCCTTTCCTAAATCCACATTGCGATTCTTCTAGCGTCTGCTCTATTTTTGCTAGTATTCTTTTGTTAATTGTTTTTTCTAAGATCTTCATACCTATGCTTATGAGTGTTATACCCCTATAGTTTGAACATTTTGTCTTATCGCCTTTCTTGTGTATCGGTACGATTAACGATACTTGCCAATCTCTGGGTATTTTATTCGTCCTCCATATTTCGTTTATTAATTTTAGTAGTATTTCATTACCTGCAGGTCCCATATGTTTAATCATTTCCGTTGTGCTCTGGTCTTGTCCTGGTGATTTCCCTATTTTCATTTCCCTTATTATCTCTAGTATTTCTTTTCCATTGATCATCTCTATATCTGTTTCCTAGTCGTTCTGGTCTCTTGTCTTCTGTTCATTTCCACCATTTTGTGATAGTAAGTCTTCAAAATATTCTTTCCATCTTTCCAGTATTTTTTCGTGGTCCTTCAACAATATTTCTTGATTGTCTTGTATATAATTTACTTCTTGTCCTTTTTCTTTTCTGTTTAGTTTTAGTGTTTTATAGAATATTTTTTAGTTTTCCTTTGCATTTTTCTCCATTTTACTATTTTCCTCTTTAAACTGTATTCTTCGTAGTTTTCGTCATTTAGGTATCTTTGCCATGCTTTTTTCTTTTCCTTTATTTTCTCTCTTATGTCCTGCGACCACCATGCTGTCTGCTGCTTCTTGTTTGTGTTTTGCTTTGTCCCACATGTCTCTTGTGCTGTCTCCAGTATATTTTTTTTTAATTTATTCCACATTTCCTCTACTTCTTGTTTATAGTTGCCCTTTACTATTTTCTCCCCTATTTTCTCTTTATAGATTTTTGCTATTTCTTTTTCCCTTAGTTTGTACGTTCTTATCTTGTTGTAGTTTATTGCTATATTTGGTCTCTGCTTTTTTTATCGCTATATTGGTAGTCTTCCTTTATTTTCGTCTCTACTAGATGGTGATCACTTCCAATTTCGTAACTTCTCTTTACTCTTGTGTCTATTATTTTGCTCCTTTTCCCTTGCTCTGCTAGTACATAGTCTATTATAGATTTTTCGTTCCTGCTTATCACTTCCCTGGTGTATTTGTGTATGTCCTTTTGTTTGAATAGTGTATTCGTTATTACTAGATTATTCATTCTACAATAATCTAGCATTTTCTTACCATTTTCGTTGAGTACGCCTTCTCCATATCTTCCTCTCATCGCGTCATTATTTTTTACTTCGTTGCCAATTCTGCTGTTGAAGTCTCCCGCCACGTACACTTCTCCTTTGGCCTGTTGTTTCGTTGAGTTGCTCCCAGAACGTTTCTTTGTTGCACGCAGTATCATCTTCGTTTGGTCCATACACTGCTATGATAGTTTTATGGTAGCCGTTTCTTTGATCTCTCACTTCGATAAACAAAATCCTCTCCGTAATTGCATCCCATTTATATATATTCGATTTCAGTTTTTTATGCACTATGCATCCTACCCCTGCTGCGGCTTTCCGATTGTTATCTACACCGCTATATATGAATATATGTTCCTTGTCCATTTTGTACTCTCCCTACCCCTTCTTTTTTGTTTCTGTTACCACTAAGAAGTCTAGTTCAGCTTTCTCAAATTCTTCTTCCAGCTCTTTTTCCTTTCCATTTATACTCCTGATATTCCAAGTCCCAATTTTCCATATTTTTCTTTTTTTTTTACTGTACTCTTTTCTTTGTTTCCATTTGTTATGTGTCCTTTGTTCGTTGTCCCTTTCCTCGCTGTATTCTTTGTATTGTTGCTTCCGTCCGTTTTCTCTTTTGCTAGTAGTTTTTTGGATTGGTTACTTTCACCCCATTATCTTTGGCTACGACTCCTTTCTCCTTTTTATCCCATATGTGAATACTAAATATGTGTTTTTATTATTTGTAGTTCCTTTTTCTGTGATTTGTTTTATCGTGAAGATGTTGTCCTGTGTGGATCTTTCTTTCCTAAAACCGCATTGCGATTATTCTAGTGTCTGTTCTATTCTTGCTATTATTCTCTTGTTTGTTGTCTTTTCTAATATCCCTATACTTATTAATCTTATGCCTCTATAATTTGAGCATTTCGTCTCATGTATCTCTTGTGTATCGGTACGATTAGTGCTGTCTGCCAGTCTTTTGGTATGATATTTGTGCTACATATGTTGTTCAGTAGTTTCCGTAGTTTTTCTTTACCTACCGGGCCCAGGTGCTTGATCATTTCCGCTGTAATCTGGTCTATGTCCTGGTGCGTTTACTATTTTTAATTCCCTTATTATTTCTAGTAGTTCAGGTTCCTTGATACTCTCTGTATCTGCTTTTGTGTTGTTCTTGTCTCTAATTCTTGTCTTTTGTTTTTTGTCGTTATTTGAGGTTAGTAATTATTCAAAATATTCTTTCCATCTTTCTAATATTTCTTCGTTTTCCTTCAGCCTTGTTTGTCATGTATGAAATACTATACTAAAACTCGAGTGGCCGAAGCAGAGGTCGACCCCCTGCCAAATGGACAGACGACTTAATGCACATTAAAACCAACTGGATGCAAACAGCACAAGCTAGAGATTTAGAGAGACACTTAAGGGATGCTTATGTCCAGCAGTATACGCAACTATCTAAATGATGTGATGATGATTTATTTATAACGCTCAATTTATATAACTCTGACTGTTATGAGAATGAGAAAATGTTGCTAACAAACTTAAGTTTTCCTCCTTAACCTCCTTAACTATGACTGTTGTGATAATGAGAAAATGTTGCTAACAAACTTAAGTTTTCCCTTTATTGCCAAAAATTCCCTTTATTGCCAAAAATTAGACAACAAGTATACCTTTTTGAGAGAGATTGATGAAAGGAGTCGAGTGGCAAGTAGCAATACTGAGCATCTTGCTTGCCACTCGACTCCTTTCATTCTTTCTCAAAAAGGTATAATTGTTGTCTAATTTTTGATAATAAAGGGGAAACTTAAGTTTGTTAGCAACACTTTCTCATTCTCACAACAGAGTTATATAAGGGCCAGATACAATCCGGGATATTGGAAGAGGCAGGTGTTTGGGGGCTCTGACGCAGTACCGCGTTCAAGAATATGGTAACCTTAGTACGAGCAAGGTACGATTCCGAAACAAAGGATTGGATAGTGTGGATGGATGAAGTTACTTCATGTGTTGTGGAATGTAGGGTATGTCACATGAGAAGAGTGTGTGAGGGAGTAAAATAAGCGTGTGTGGTAACGAATAGAAGCGTGATATAATTATTAAGGGTGGATTGGGTGGCGTGGGAATTTATGTCCATCTTTACAAATACACGCCATCCAATCCACCATTAATAATTCTATAAGGAATATGGAATAGAAGCGTGATTGAATTATTAATCACGCTTCTATTCCTTCCTTCCTAGTTACTTAATGTGTTGTGGAAGGTAGGGTATGTCACATGAGAAGAGTTTGTGAGGGAGTAAAATAAGCGTGTGTGGGAACGAATAGAAGCGTGATAGAATTATTAAGGGTGGATTGGGTGGCGTGGGAATTTATGTCCATCTTTACAAATACACGCCATCCAATCCACTCTTAATAATTCTATAAGGAATAAGGAATAGTAGCGTGATTGAATTATTAATCACGCTTCTATTCCTTCCTTCCTAGTTACTTCATGTGTTGTGGAAGGTAGGGTATGACACATGAGAAGAGAGTGTGAAGGAGTAAAATAAGCGTGCGTGGGAACGAATAGAAGCGTGATAGAATTATTAAGGGTGGATTGGGTGGCGTGGGAATATATGTCCATCTTTACAAATACAAGCCATCCAATCCATCCTTAATAATTCTATAAGGAATAAGGAATAGAAGCGTGATTGAATTATTAATCACGCTTCTATTCCTTCCTTCCTAGTTACTTCATGTGTTGTGGAAGGTAGGGTATATCACATGAGAAGAGTTTGTGAGGGAATAAAATAAGCGTGCGTGGGAACGAATAGAAGCGTGATAGAATTATTAAGGGTGGATTGTGTGGCGTGGAAATTTATGTCCATCTTTACAAATACACGCCATCCAATCCACCCTTAATAATTCTATAAGGAATAAGAAATAGAAGCGTGATTGAATTATTAATCACGCTACTATTCCTTATCATCTAGGCGGGTGCAGAGAGAAGGTGGGCAAGTTTCTGTAATTTTTAATTTAGTTATTAGGTACTTTTATTATTTTTTTAGTGTTTTTCTTCTTTTTTGCTCTTAATGATAGGATGTGTTGAGTTAGGGAATTCAATTATATTTTAATTATTGCTCATAAAGGTCTTCTATTATACATTTTTGTATCAACGATATCTTAAATAAATCGTTCATGTCAGAAATATAGTGAACATCTTATATATTAAAGTTTATGGACTTGAAAACAGCTATACACTATTATGTCCAAGTGTATACAACTTTTGTTTTAAAGTTATATTGTTTCGTTCGCGGGGTACACGCAGAACCATAAATTCCCCACCGTATAAGACACTTTTATAATTTATAATTATCTATTATACTGTGGAAGACTGTACAAAGAAAATTAATTAAATTATTGATACTAATGCTAATTCACACATGATGACGTAAACTGCTGCAAAGACTGATTGAAATTTAATCACACATATTAGAATTTCCCGTCGTGAATAATTTAATAATTTCTTAGGGGAACTCATAATGTAATTAACAGTTTATTATAAGAAGTATCATTATATATAATGTTTAATGAACATGCTGGTATAATTTTTAGTTATTTTTTCAATATTATTTACGAATTATTATATTATAATTTAATATTATTTTAATATAATATATATTATTATTATTATTATTTTAATATAATATATATTACCATGAAATTTGCGAATCATCTTACATAGTTTTTTTTTAGAGATTTTCTGTTAAGTTAAGATAAATACCGGGATATTACAATTCTCTGAGCTTTTTCCTTTACCAGCTGAAAGCCTTCAGGCCTATAGTTATATTATTGGACGTTCTTTATAATTAGTAATTATTTATATAGATTGCGTGTCATTTGGTATTAAATTTAGTTGGTATATGCACAAAAGCATTAATATATATATATATATATATATATATATATATATATATATATATATAAAATGAAGAAAAAATGGTTCTAGAACTGATCCGTGTGGAACCTTCTACTACACTTCCTTAGCACATGAAGTACTGATCCCGTATTTAACTCATTGCGTTCTTTTTGTCAGATAAGATTTTAACCATTTTGATATTGTTACCTTTATGACATTTTTTTCAGTATATATATATATATATATATATATATATATAGTTGAGGGTAGTTTTTCGCCGAAAAACTAGTATATATATATATATATATATATATATATATATATATAGGTAAAATGTATTAATTGTCTTAAATACTCTTAACTATCCATAATATACCATAATATGGGGTTGGCAATCTATAACTGCTCCCAAACCCTGGTTTTCTAAGGAATATTAGCACTAAACGCATGTTGTTATTTGTACATCACAAAAACTATTCTATACATAATAGAATAACTCTATAAAAAAGAACCTTTATTTAGCTTTATCCTGATGCTGAAATAAATCATGATTTCAGCATCAGGATAAACATTTATTATTATTATTCCTTATACTCTTATACCCGTGTTGAGTGTGGAGGTTGTAAATTACTAATTACTAAGCGCAAATATAAATTAACATAAGCGTTTGTTTTAATTATTAATTTCTAGCTAAAATTCGTGAAGACGCGCGAGATAGTTTCAAAGTATCTTAAGCAAGCGCAATATAACAATATCTTCCTATATGTCATACTGCAATGACTTTTACACCTCTTAATCAGTTTAACACCTCCCTATAGCTTCATAACACTTTATTGGAAAAGTATAGTCGGAATATTAAACCATTTAGATGCTCGTAGAGAATTTCTCATTATAATACAAACCAAATAAAATGATTGACAAATTGGTACATAAGGAAATATAATAGTTAATATATCGATTGCAAAATGAAATATGCATAAGCTGATTATCGAATTAAATCCATAACAGCGTTAAAACCTTTTGTTTGAATCACAAGTAAATTTTATTCAATATTTGATTAAATTTTTTAAGTACAAAATTAACTTACCGGGTGTTTTGGTAACTCCTTCCTGTGCTCGGGCCCCAATGAAAAGTAGCAGCCCCCACAGAGGTAGCACCCCCATCCAGCCCCATGTTCCCATGGTCACTCGTCACATGTCTCCATATTGCACCGCGTCATTGCCGGCACTGCGGCTGTTCCTGCTACCAGAACCACCCTCCCGCCGCGCCGCCGTGCCTAGGCGCCACCTGACTCCTGCCCCCGATTGCGCACCCTCGGCGCACATTGCAACGCGCGACCGGGGTAAATACAAACACACACACACATACACACAGAGAGCGTGTCCTAATAAACATCCTTTGTTTCGAATTATGCATTCACTTCCGTTGTCCACAGAGCAAGGACATGAAGCGTGTCAGAACACCCAGAAAAAGACGTATATTGTGATTACAACAGTTAAGCTAGAATAATCAGACAGCTTTAATTAGGATGAATCGTAATCACAGTAAAAGAGCGTTGGCATTTGAAAGGGTACAATATACTACACATAAAGCAACCTTTTTATTTTATCCGCACGAACATTTAGCAGTTGCGCGTTAAATTTTAATTAAAACATGATGAATTCTATATTGAGCGACAAATGAAAACAATGGATCATACATAACAATTGTAGATTTTATTTATTTATAACACAATATTGATTTATGAAAATAGTTACATGTTACATTCATATTTTTAGAGCGGCGCCGCTAGGTTGTTGCATTGTTCATTTAATAACGACTTTATATAAACTATTATCGTTACAAAATTGTAATGATATAAAAAATTAATACATTATTAAATTTATCGCGATTTTTGTGTATAATTAGAGGTTCACGAAAAAAATCAATAAAATAAGAAATCGGAATATGTACGGCTTTTCCAGTTTAGACCACAATTAAAAGATTATTTTCAATATCAGTTTTAGCTTTCTTATTATGTGTATACGAGTCACTGGGATACCTGAAAATTTCCCGGTGCGCCTTTAGGTAGAAATGTTGCTGGAATTAAACAGTCCGCCATTATCTATCAGGCGCTGATTTTACTTAATAGCACCTGATTGGTCGAAATATAATTATGGTGGATGCGCCGGGCACAACTGTCTTGTTTGCTTAAAAAAACCTTTATTTGGCATATCCCAACATAATATTATCAAATAGTATAATATAACCCTCAAACTTGACAAATAGATTAGATTTTAAAGGCACGTTACATAATAATACTGTCAATATTTTAGGCTATTACTATACGATAATATATTTAAAATTTTCATTATTTTAAGATATTGACAGTATTACTGATCATGTAAGGTATAGTAATGATGGAATGAAGAGAATACTGATGTTTATCCTGATAATTCATTACTTGATAAATATTGAAGGAGGATTCAAGTAAATACTGACAGTACTAGGATTAACAGTATTATTGACTGTGTAAGGTGCCTTTTACACGCTATTATTAGGTTACCATCCTAACTACCTCTCCCATTTTCCCTATGCTATCCCCCACGCTATTCTCGCCATTGCTTGCACCCACTCAAAATGTTTTCTATACACATCTCTACAGTCAAGCCAAACGCCTAACTACTTAAAGCAATTCACTCTCTCAATCAATTTTGCCATTTCAACTCTTCCGCTCAACCCATCCTACCCTTATTTCTAAACATGATCACTACTAACCACCTCAAGTAAAGGTAACATCCCATTATTCTCAACATCTCTTACATCTCTTCCACTATCTTGGCCACAAGCGTCACATCATCCATATATGCTAATATCCATACCTTTGTTCTTCCTATCACATCCAGTCCAACACTCCCTCTCACGCATTCCATCTCTACATCTTCCATGTCCAACCTTTCCATACACTCCACTAGCTTACTGCTAGAAACTGAGTTTTGATATACTACTTTAAAATCAAAAAAACCACTCCAGTATATTCTCCGCCATTTTCGCTGGCGTGAAAATCTGCTCCCTGCTCCCTCTTCCCTGTACTACTCTGACTCTTCTATTCTCTGCACCTTCGAGTGTATTTCGCCATTGTCATTGTTAGGTTTGGTTCGGTTTTTTTAGGGTAGTTTCTCAGATACGAGGCTCCTCTTGATTCTACCTCTCAGTTCCGCCATGTCTTTGCGGGTCCCTAGGGCTGCCATGTCATCTGCAAATGCTGTCTTCACACCGTCTGGCATTGCCCGCCTTAAGGTGGCTATACACTACCACTTACACTATCGCTCCATTCGGACGGATGGAGCGATAGTGTATAGGTATTAAGGCTCCGCCGCATGTGAGGTTCTATAGTAGATACCTCAGAACTATTCCTACTTTATGCACTAGACCCACTTCGTTTTCCTCTGGCTCTTGCATCTTCTCACCGAACTTCACCAGCTGGTCCGAACATCCCACCCCAACATTCTCAACCATTGACCACTCTCTTCCATCTTGATTGACATACGTTTCCTGAAATCATCTCCCACTCTACTCTCCACATTCCAGTACTCTACCCGGCCCAATAATTCATTCATCTGTATCCATCTGCAACTCGACCAGCATCTCTCTGTCAGCTCCTTCAGCTTTTATTGCAGTATACTATTCCCATCCACATAGTTTCTCTGCCCATTTCTACGTTTTCCACTATCAACCCCGTAATTTCTATCACTATCTTTCTCATTCTCATTACAATTCCTTCTTTGGCCATCCCCGCTTCTTTCTTCGCCCCCTGCATCAGACCAGCAATGTTCCATAATCGCACCCTGAATTCGCCGTGCTCCTCCTACCCTCTTCTAGACACCTCTGCTTCCTGCCTCACCGTCTTCGACCTTTTCAGTCTTTTTTTATAAAACAATCCGCCTGCCTTATTCACGCTCTCAAATACGAGGCATATCCAGAAAGTAAGAGTACTGAGGCTCTCACGGTCGGAGGGATTTTATTTTCATCATGTCGGCCACACGGCAGTGTAGCCTGACTCCTCCCCTTTGCACCGAGACCGGTTCGAGGTCAGTACGTTGAGAACTGTTGACACGACAACAAGTTTCGTGAATAATGTCAATCCAATCTCCCACCAAGTGCGAAATACGCGGCGTCATCCGTTATCTCGTTTGGAAGGGAAAACCTCCATTTGAGATTTATAATGAGGTGAAAACTGCATATGGTGATAAAGCTATGAATCGTACGAATGTGTACAAGTGGTGTCGCGAGTTTAAAAACGGTCCTACCTCTGTGCATGATGATCAGAGGAGCGGAAGACCTTCAATTGTGACTGACGAAAATGTGGAAAAAATTGAAAATGCGCTCCGTGGCGATCGCATATTGACTGTGGATGAACTTTCTGCGATGTTTCCGCAAATCTTCAGATCTCTACTACACGAAACAATCACAGAAACCCTCGGATATCGGAAACTGTCCGCGAGGTGGGTCCCAAAACAACTGACAGACCAGCACAAGTTGTTGAATCGAGTGGAGGCCGGGCAAGAGTTTTTGAGGCGCTGGAAACTCCATGGAGATGAATTTCTCCGCTCCATCGTAACTGGAGATGAAACTTGGGTAGCACACCACACGCCCGAAACCAAAAGACAGTCTCAACAGTGGCGTCACACCTCTTCACCCTCCGCCAAAAAGTTCAAAATCACAATTTCAGCCAAGAAAGTCATGGCATCCGTGTTTTGGGACTGTCAAGGCATAATTTTAATCGAATATCTGCCTCAAGGGGAGACCATCAACTCTGCAAGATACTGTGAGACCTTAAAAAAAATGCGGAGGGCGATTCAGAACAAGAGGAGAGGCATGCTGACAAAAGGAGTCTGCCTGCTGCACGACAATGCCAGACCACACACGGCCAACGCCACGAAGGAACTGCTCGCCTCGTTTAAATGGGATGTCATGAACCATCCCGCGCATTCCCCTGATCTATCACCTTCAGATTACTATCTCTTTACCTCCCTGAAGCTGCACATGGGTGGAAAAAGGTTTTTAACCGACGAGGAGGTAAAGGAGGAGTTGGAGAAGTGGACGAAGGAGTTGGCGGGAAACTACTTCGAGGAAGGCATCAAAAAATTGATACCTCGCTACACCACCTGCATAGAGAGGAATGGCGACTATGTCGAAAAGTAGCTTTTATTATGAACTAAAGTTTCACGTAATTTTTTTGTTTAAATAAAAAATTTTAACACCTACAAAAATTCAGTACTCTTACTTTCTGGATATGCCTCGTATATGTCAAATATTGGTCCCCATAGTCATCAACAGTTAATTATATTCACATCAACATGTAATTCCATTTGTAATTAACGCTCATGAATATAACTTTCAATTAATTAAATGTTTAAATACGATAGAGATCAGATGGGCAATATTAACTACTCTCCAGTCCATTTATAAATGTCAGCAGTTCAAGCCGGCTTTGTTGTATATATTCATGTCCCCGGCATGCAGTGCGTTTGTGTTCTACAATTTTTATA
Source organism: Lordithon lunulatus (assembly GCA_963942505.1). Classification (NCBI taxonomy): domain Eukaryota; kingdom Metazoa; phylum Arthropoda; class Insecta; order Coleoptera; family Staphylinidae; genus Lordithon; species Lordithon lunulatus. Next base: position 14,659,886 of record OZ012669.1, read on the forward strand.
GTCGCCCTTGTGGTTTTTAGTGTTGTTGCCCGAACATGTGCCTTTTACCATACCGTAATTATTACGGACAGGACGCGTCACACATGAAAGATGAAATACTGCAACCCTTTAATATTTTATGCGAGGGCATACGCACGTAAATCTGAAGTCGTAAGCCCCTTTCATGGACAATTTGTGACATTCGACGAAGCTTTGTATTAGTGAATAGAGGCGGATAGCGATTACACAAAATAAGGGCTGACGCGGCGACCCGCATTCCTTTCCTTTTCAATCCCTATACTTTTCGCGAACGTTTCAGTTGTGTTTCGTGAAATTTGTTGGTAAAAACTCGGATCGATATCTTAGCACAAGAATAATGAAACAATTATCATTGACATTTCGTGTATAATAATAAGATACCAAAAGAAATATTCTTATTTCTTTTGGTATCTTATTATAGTATTTAATAACACGAAATGTCAATGAGAATTTGTTTTATAACTGATATAAAAAATTTAAAGCTCGGTTGTATAAATTATCGAGTTAATTTCTAATCCGTCACTTTTGACAACTTCTACAAATCAACATAAATACAATATTAAACAATAATAATAATAAATCAATATATATTTTCGTAAATGCGCAAAATCTTAAGAGATTTGTCTACACAATAAATTAATATAAAGTGTTGAACGTAATATAATGTAAAATTAGAATTTATGCAAGATATTTAAATAAGCTGTTTATTCTGTGCTGGTGAATGCACAATATAATGTATAATATAAAGTTCTAAGACAGAAAAACAGGAACAGTAAATGGCAAAGGAATATATTTATAATCATTATATTGTGCATTCACCAGCACAGAATAGACTGCTTATTTCATCATCATCATCATCATCATGATGAAATAAGCTGTCTATTATGTGCTGGTGAATGCACAATATAATGTATAATATAAAGTTCTAAGACAGAAAAACAGGAACAGTAAATAGCAAAGGAATATATTTATAATCATTATATTGTGCATTTACCAGCACAGAATAGACAGCTTATTTTATCATCATCATCATCATCATGATGAAATAAGCTGTCTATTCTGTGCTGGTGAATGCACAATATAATGTATAATAAAAAGTTCTAAGACAGAAAAACAGGAACAGTAAATGGCAAAGAAATATATTTATAGTCATTATATTGTGCATTTACCAGCACATAATAGACAGCTTATTTCATCATGATGATGATGATGATGATGAAATAAGCTGTCTATTCAGTGCTGGTGAATGCACAATATAATGACTATAAATATATTTCTTTGCCATTTACTGTTCCTGTTTTTCTGTCTTAGAACTTTTTATTATACATTATATTGTGCATTCATCAGCACAGAATAGACAGCTTATTTCATCATGATGATGATGATGATGATGATGAAATAAGCTGTCTATTCTGTGCTGGTGAATGCGCAATATAATGTATAATATAAAGTTCTAAGACAGAAAAGCAGGAACAGTAAATGGCAAAGGAATATATTTATAATCATTATATTCTGCATTCACCAGCACAGAATAGACAGCTTATTTCATCATCATCTCATCATCATCATCATAATGAAATTAGCTGTCTATTATGTGCTAGTGAATGCACAATATAATGTATAATATAAAGTTCTAAGACAGAAAAACAGGAACAATAAATGGCAAAGGAATATATTTATAATCATTATATTGTGCATTCACCAGCACAGAATAGACAGCTTATTTCATCATCATCATCATCATCATGATGAAATAAGCTGTCTATTCTGTGCTGGTGAATGCACAATATAATGTATAATAAAAAGTTCTAAGACAGAAAAACAGGAACAGTAAATGGCAAAGGAATATACTTATAGTCATTATATTGTGCATTCACCAGCACATAATAGACAACTTATTTCATCATCATCATCATCATCATCATGATGAAATAAGCTGTCTATTATGTGCTAGTGAATGCACAATATAATGTATAATAAAAAGTTCTAAGACAGAGAAGCAGGAACAGTAAATGGCAAAGGAATATATTTATAATCATTATATTGTGCATTCACCAGCACAGAATAGTCTGCTTATTTCATCATGATGATGATGATGATGATGATAAAATAAGCTGTCTATTCTGTGCTGCTAAATGCACCATATAATGATTATAAATATATTCCTTTGCCATTTACTGTTCCTGCTTTCCTGTCTTAGAACTTGTTCAGAATGGATCCATACATACCATCAAGTACCTGTCGTTCAAACTTACAAAACAAACTGTTTTCACTCATTACATTATACATTTTTTCAGTTTAAATAAAGCAGAAAAAGAAAAAATGTTGATTAACAGTTACTCGAAATAAAAATGTATGCGCCTTTAAATCTAGTTCTGTTATATTTTTAAATTAAAATTTCTGTGGAGGCTTTACAAAAAACTTTTATGTGCGTATAAATGAATGTCATGTTCGTGCTTTTCAGATTTAACGAACACACTGTTTTTCTTATTGTTTCCTTTATGATTTTATGGCTAGAGTGTGAGAAACGAATTGACACGAACATAGTTCATTAAAATAATTGTATAATCAGAAATCAGCGTGTTTATGGCTAGAACCGGTTAGATCAATACGTTCCAAACTTGAAAATGCCGCAGTGTTTTGAAAAGTCTTGCCGCGGTGACCTTTGCGACATCTAGTATAGATTTCTGGTACAGGTCTGATTATTTTATTATATGCACTTTACGTTTTTAAATAAAAACAAATATTGGATATAAAATTAATTTTATTTTTCATTTAATGTTAGCATAATCTAGTTACATTTTGATATCCTTTGGAAATAAATCTATTTATTTTAGATTTATATATTTACTCATTATATACCTTAAATAATTTCATAATCACCCATATTTATAGCGTATCATAAATATGGGTGATTATGAAATTATTTAATGAGTAAATATATAAATCTAAAATAAATAGATTTATTTCCAAAAATATTAAAATTTGTAGATTATTCTAACAAGCCAAGCAATATACAAAAAATAATAATATAAGTATAATAGAATACAGTACACACATATATATATATATATATATATATATATATATATATATATATATATATATATATATATATATATACAATATTATTATACAATATAAAGAAAACAAAAACCTCTGCAGTTAAACTAAAAGCCTAAATACTAAACAATTCACTCTATCAATCTGTATTTCCTTGCACTTCACCTTTTTTGCTCTACCTATCCTACCCTTATTTCTAAATTTTTGTCCACATTTACTATTAACGCCCGCCTATCAAGGTACCTTCCCATTTTTTCCAACATCTGTTGCATCTCTTCCATTTTCTTGGCCACACTACATCATCCGTTAGTTTCTACTAACATCGCTACATTGGTTCTTCCCCCTGGTCCTCTCCTAAGCACCTCCTCCAACTCACTTGTGAACAGGTTGAGTAGGAATTGGGCTTACAGAGCATCCCTACCTTCCCCCACAATCATTCTAAATTTCTGTATTCATGCCCTTTGTCCACGACTGCTTCTTAACCATAGCATCGTTTCTTCTTCCATCCCTAACTTTTTCTTACACTGCACTAGATGTCCCCTAGGAACTGAGTCATATGCTGCTTTCAGACCCACAAGTATCTCATACATTCTCGCATTGCATTACAGCACTTCCTCCAACATTCTCGCTAGCGTGAAAATCTGATCTGATCCCTCTTTGCTGTCTATACCACATCTTTTTGTTCATTCTGCAAGGAGGAAATCTTCAAAAGACACACATGCCCCATTATCACCTCCTGGTGTTAAAGGCATGGGTAGTGTCGGATTCCCTATCACTATATACCTACAAACTAAAACGTGACCTCACGTTTTGTCGCTCGGGGCTTGCCCGTCTCGGGGGTACGCTAAATCCCTCGTGCCGACTCACGTCAGATCGTAAGTCTAGTCTCTTATCTCGTCAATCCATTGTCTAGAGTCTATCACATCACGTTATTTTTGCAGGTCGTCACTGTACTTCTGCTTCATTACGGCCTGGCAATACCTCACGACGCCCTCCCATTTTTGGTTGTTCTCTAGCACTCGGTTTCTATTTTTCCAGGGGTGGCTTCTCCTAGCACGATTCGCTCGTGGTACCATCGCTGGCATTGGTATAACATGTGGTCAGAACTATCGGTATCAGTATCGGCAACTTGCCGTTGCGGATTTCCCTCCCCGGTACAGGTATGTCTGAAAAAAACCGGGCCCGAATAGCAGCTGCGTGGTCCAATTCCCAGTGCTCACGTTCCACTCTGGGCACCAACTGGGGGATGAATTTCTTGATCTTCGGGGTTTTGTTCCACCTGTCCTGCCATTTAGTCATTGTCGGTCGTCTCGCGTCTTAGCGTCTCTGGGGGGCGTTCCTTTTCGGATGGCCGTGTAAATCTCGGCCCTCTCTACTACCAGTAGTTCTGCCAATGTTAAGCTGACTAGGACTTCCTGCTGCATCGGTCGAGATGGTGCAGTATGCCCGGGTGATTCGAAGAGCGCTGGTGCGCAGCGCCATCCTCAATCTACTCACTATCCTCTGTGTCAATGTTGCGTTCACGTAGAGGAGTTGTGCGCACGACACCGTCGCCAGCAACCTCCTCTTCTTCTCACCCGGGCCACCGATGCCTTCCTAGCTGTCTATAGCATATGGGCCACGTGGATTTTGTTGACCTCTAGGGTTGTTCCTAGGAACTTCAGCTGTCTAGCAATCAGGAACGTTGTACCCCGCATCCATATTTCGATGGCATTCTGGATACCTGCTCTCTTAGTGGTTTTAACAACGGCGATAGCAAGGCCGTTGCTGGTCATCCAGTCTGCCATCATCTCCGTCGCTTGTCTCGCATTGGTTGTTATTCCTGCAGGGTTGCGTCTATAGATGACCAATGCCAATTCGTCTGCGAACGCGATCACCGTTGATGCGCTGTATCGTACGCTATGTTCTAGAGGAGGGGCCCAAAAAGTGATCCCGGGGGCACTCCTCCTGTTACTTCATTCATCCAGTCTGCCATCATCGCCCTTGCTTATCTCGCCCTAGATTGTTGTTCCTGCAAGGTTGCGTCCACGGGTGACCAACGCCATGTCGATCACCGTTGAGTTGTCCGGTACGGTGATGCGCAGTGTATCGTCGTACGCTATGTTCCAGAGGGGGGGCCCACAAGTGATCCCTCGGGCACTCCTTCTGTTACTTCATGTGTGATCACTTTACCGTCTGCTTCGTGGATCACCTCAGGGTTACTCATGTATTCCTGTACGAGTCTGCAGAGTTTGGCGGAGATTCCCTTCAGGGCCAGGGCCAACGTAGGTACTGCTTGATGGTCATCCTGGACATCGCCGACACGTTCGATACACTACCCTGGGGGACCATCATGCGGGTCCCCCATGGCAGTGTATCGAATGCGTTGGTGATATTCAGGATGACCATCAAGCAGTACCAACACTTGAGGACATAGGCATAGGCATAGTAGACAGATAGATTCAGAAAAGGCAGATCGACATCAGACGCGATCTTGGCGGTCGGCGAACTGGTCGTGGAAGGCGACGACGTAGGTACTGCTTGATGGTCATCCTGGACATCGCCGACACGTTCGATACACTGCCCTGGGGGACCATCATGCAGGTCCCCCAGGGCAGTGTATCGAATGCGTTGGTGATATTCAGGATGACCATCAAGCAGTACCTACGTCGTCGCCTTCCACGTCTGTTGTCGATCTGCCTTTTCTGAATCCATTTGTCTACTATGCAGTCCTCCATTATATCGGTGAGCCGGTCGGCGATCAGCCTCTCTAACGTTTTGTCGGCTCCATCAAGTAATAACAGTGGTCTATAGGATCTTGGGTCGGTGGGTGGTTTCCCAGGTTTCGGAATTAGTACCAACCTGGCCTTCTTCCATTGCCTGGGAAACATGCCTCTCTCTAGACAGCAGTTAGCGATTTACTTCATGCTTTCCGCAATTACTAGTTCTGCCGCTTTGAGTACTTCATAGGGTCCGGTCCATGCGCCTTCTTGTCTCAGAGTCTATTCAAGGCTGCCAGTATCTCTTCCTCATTCCATTTGTCCTCGTAGGGTAGTGTCTTTCTGTTGTACTGGTTTTCTTGCCTCGTTATTAGTCCTGTGATTGGTCCCGATGGAATATTATAATAGTAGAGGTTGCCAGGAGGTAATCTTGATGGCATTAGTATGTTAATTCAAAGATACTGCTCTCGCTTCAATACAAACATGTGAACTCGTCGCTAATATAGCACCTTATAGTACTGACTATTGGCCATGCGGACAAATCGATATCGGATCGACATCGTTTGCCCCTCATACTGATAATTAGAATGATCGGTAGCTGACTGTTGTCATTATAGGGCTATCAGCCGTGAGGATTTTCTGCCGGTCAAGGGCTCAGAGGTGTTTAATAACGCGGTATTTACCTTAACTTCACAGAAAACCTCTGAAAATCCCTGAAAGGTGATTTGCAAAAATTCGCTCCCCGCTAGGGATCGAGCTCAGGCTCCCCAATGCTCGGTACTAGACGGACGACGCCTCTAACCACTCGGCCACTGAGCTGGGTAACTTATACATTTACTGGGATAACCCATTAAAATCCTGACATTAAGTTGTTTTACATCTGTGTATGGAATTAAAACAGAGGATTTTTATCGCGACATCCCCCACGAGCCCATCCGTCACCCACGAGCAGTCGAGTCTATTTCAGTTGACCTCGCTGAGGACAATCGCGGTGGCGAGAAGCAGCTGGTGGGTTGTTCTGCCTCTCCCGACGCTTGACTGCAGTATGATATTCTTCCAGCTTGTCATCTGTTACTGGACTGTCCTCCTGCGCTGGTTTGCCGTCGCTTGGCATCGTATATGGCGCTCCTCTTCTTCGGGCAGCGGAGGCTTCTCGCAGCGGTCCCTCCTAGCTGCATAGTGCGAAGTAACGCGTTGTTCTTTTTTTTGGCCGGTCCATTACTGTTTCTCACTTCTACCATTCGGCATCTGGTCGCCACTTCTCCTTGCCTCAGGTTCTGGTCTACAAGTTCATGGACTACTCAACCGATTTTCTTGGATGCTTGGCTGCTGATCACCCTGCACTCCGCACTACAGGACCGTCCGGGGCAGGACTAGCTTCAGGACTCTTTGTTAGGGTTACCTTCATGAAGGTTGACTACTCAACCGTTTTTCTTTGATCCTTGACTGCTGATTACCCTGCACTCCGCACTACAGGACTGTCCGGGGCAGGACTAGCTTCAGGACTCTTTGCTAGGGTTACCTTCATGAAGGTTGTTTCTGGCCATTCTTCTTCTAGTACTTTCGTGGCTTCCTCAAAGGAGGATTATACGTGGAAGCAGCCTCTGTTTCTGGTCCCAGTTTTTTCCGGTGTCTCCGCTCTCCGTGTGCTTAGTTGCGTCTTCATACCTGTCAGTATTATCATCGTGCAGGCTCACACTTCGTCCACTTGTACTTTAAGGTCCTCTACTGCATCTACTGTTTCCAGTGTTGTATCTAGAAAGTAAATTCCGGAAGTTTAAAGAAGCGCAGACAAAAAATGTGTAGTTGTTATGAATGAGAAAGAGCACCCATAGGGTACTTTTGCGGGTGGCCTTACACTGGACTAGACAAACCCGCCGTTTGGTCGCAATGAGTGTCTAGACTCCCCTGTCTGATATCATGACTGTGACTATGTTGGTGCTATTTTTCACTGGTCTGTACTCTCCAATTATATATGTCTCATCTGCCCTCTGTGGCTGTTCTGGTGGCCTACTTCACCTTTTCCTTGGTGATCAGATTGTCTAATCCCTGGATATAGAAGGACCCCCGTCTCTTCACCGTGGACTCTGCCCCTGGTGCCTTCGCATTTATGGCACTACATAACGGTTCATTCCCCTTGACCCTAATCTGCAGGTGTCTATTTTCGGTTTGGTCCATGCGTGCGATGTTGCTGTTCGCGTGGTCCACCGCTCCGACCCTGCGGACCAGGTCTGCGTAGGTCTCGCCCTCGATAGGCTTGATCAAGATGGTCACCTCTCTCATTCCCTCGGCTTGTTGACTAGGGTGTGGGTCATATTTGATCGTGTCTTGTCTGGTACTTCAACTTCCTTTCCTGCCCCTGGTGTCTTTGCAGTTATGGCCCTACATAATGTTCCATTCCCCTTGACCATAATCTGCAGGTGTCTATTTTCGGTTCGGTCCATGCGTGCGATGTTACTGTTCGCGTGGTCCACCGCTCGGACCCTGCGGACCAGGTCTGCGTATTTCTCGACAAGCTTGATCAAGATGGTCTCCTCTCTCATTCCCGCGGTTTGTTGACTAGGGTGTGGGTCATATTTTGTCGTGTTTTGTCTGGTACTTCAACTTCCTTTTCATTGTCTTTTAGCATCACTTGGGTGGGTGATCCCGCAAACTGCTACTCGAGTATTTTCCTCCGTCCTCTACTCGAATTTTATGTATGCCATCTTCTGCTGTTAGCTCCTCGAGTCATCTTGCCTCTCTTAAGAGCGAACTTTTCGTGCTGTTTACGTTTGTAATGTCGCATATCATGTAATGGGTTATTCATTCAGTTCTTTTGGACGGCCCATTACTGTTTCTCACTTCTAACATCCGGCATATGGACGCCACTTCTCCATCCCTCAGGTTGTGGTCCACAAGTTCATAACTATACAACCGTTTTTCTTGGATTCTTGGCTGCTGATCGCCCTGCACTGCGTATCCAACAGCCGGACTAGCGAAGTGTCTGGGGCAGGACTAGTTTCAGGACTCTTTGCTACGGTTACCTGTATGAAGGTTGTTTCTGGCCATTTTTCTTCTAGTATTTTCCTGACTTCCTTAAAGGAGCACTGTTTACGTTTGTAATGTCGCATATCACGTAATGGGTTATTCATTCGGTTCTTTTGGACGGCTCATTATTGTTTCTCACTTCTAACATTCGACACATGGCCGCCACTTCTACATGTCTCAGATTCTGGTACACAAGTTGATGACTGTTTTTTCTTGGATTCTTGGCTGCTGATCGCCCTGCACTCCATCTCCAACAGCAGGACTTTTTGCGAGCGTTACCTGTATGAAGGTTGTTTCTGGTCATTTTTCTTCTAGTACTTTCGTGGCTTCCTTAAAGGAGGATTGTATATTAAAGAAGCCTCTGCTTCTGGTCACAGTTTCTTCAGTAAGCACTTCGTAAGAACGGCAGGGGTTTAGAACCGTCACACATTTTTTACAGGGAAGATATGATATAGCTCGAAAGTATCTTTCAGTCGTGGCGAGGGTAAACCATCTCAAGGGGAATAAGGACGCAAGAACCGTCAGATATTTTTACAGGGAAGATATGATATAGCTCGAAAATATCTTTCAGTCGTGGTGAGGGTAAACCATCTCAAGGGGAATAGGACGCAAGTATCAGCCGATAGCTGCAAGGGAATATATTGATCCTCGGAGTCTGGGTGAGGGAGAATGGAATATTTTGTACCCTCATATCATCCATTCTTGTATAGACGACCTTGAAGAGAATTGTATGAGATTCTTACTCACTAAGAAAAGCACACCCCTACCTACAACATAACGAAAAAGTTCATTTTATGTATGTTTATCTCAGACCAAAGAATGCCGTTAAGGGTGTGTGTTCAATTTCAATAGTAGGCCCTCTTCTCTTGCATTCCTTACCCTTATTGAGCATAAAGTAGTGGTAACGTCCTGATGTCCTCAGAGAATGGCCGCTTTTGACGTCATTTACACCAAATTTTTTACTTTTAAAAATTATTTGTTTCTGTAAAAATGACTATGACTATCCTTGAAAATAAATTTTACCAATTTTTAAAAATTATTTGTTTCGGTGAAAATGACAGTATGCGTTAGTAGGTTTCGTAAATACATGCCTTTTTAGCGCACGACTGTGCCCTCAGCAGAAAATAGTGAACCGAGTGGCGTCTTCGATAACAAGTAGTTTGTCCATTCATTATTCTAGTTTGTTAGATCATTTGTCCACCCCCAAAGTTATTTTATAATCACAGGGCTGTAAGAACTCAAATTCATAGATTGTATCTTTATTTACAAATAAAATAGGATTCATTGTGTAATTGAAATAATAAAAAAAAGTTTTTCATAATATAAAAAGTAATTAATAAACTCACTTAAAAGTAATTTCTAAAATTTAACAATAAATATTATAACTACTTCGTACATATATGTATATAAAAAGTCCCTACGCAAATAAAAATAAATGCAACGGTGTAATTAAAATAAAGCAGTTAAGAGTACTATAAGAATACAATCATGTTGATATGTAAAAAATTGCTATCAAATTATATATCATATATATTTTCATCAAAAAACACATCATTGCTGTTTGCTTGCAAATATCAACAATACAGGTGCTAAATACAGTACGTGGAATCATTACGAATTAATAATATGTGATTCTATCTATTTAAATGCACCCGCAAGCATCTGGCTTGGTATAATACTAAATTCCTCTATGTGATGGCTCCTAGCTCCCTACAACCTTACATAAAGCAAATAATAAGCTTCTCCGAACTATTTGTCAATATACTTGAATATTGCAGCGCACTGACAATAATCAAATAAACATACATCATAAAAATATATAATACGATCGTTAAAAAAATAAATGCCTACCACTTAATATAAATAAGAAACGCGACTTTTTTTTGTTGTAATTTCTACTTTGGTTAATAGAGTTAATAAGAAAAAGAAAAAGAAAAAAACAATTTTTCAAAAAGCTTTGGTTGAATATTACAGCATGCTTAAGAATCGAAAAATATTGATTCTAGTACGAAATCACTCTCGCAAATGAGAAAAAAATATATATATAAATAGACGCCCCGAGAAAAGATTAGGCCTACAAAAGTAATTTAAAAGTAACAAATATTGTCCCTCTTTCTTTTGTACAATTAGGAATAGTTATGAAGCCAGTGGTGATCTAATACATCCTCAGCGGAAAACCGTACTTCCGGTGCTAATTGCAGCATGTTTTGTATGAGTTCCTTCGCGGATATAGATACTTCACCCCAGTACTCATCCGGGAAATCGTATTGTCCTGATAATATGCAATCGAAAAGCTTCTCCTGGTCGTTGTCTTGACTCACAAATGGGGGGTAGCCGCAGAGGAGGATGTACATTATTACACCTGCTGCCCAAACATCAATCTACAAAATCGAGACTTATATAAACGTGTATTCACTTCATCCACGTGTGGACAGAAAATTTCACAAGACAAAATGCAGAAAGATAGACATACGAAACAATTCAGTGGAGACCACAAAGAACACAGGGAGGTAGAGGAAGACCACAAATATGATGGGAGGACATCAGGAAAGTAGCCGGAAGTTAATGGATAAGAAGAGGTCAGGAAAGAAAAGCATTTAGGAGAGGCCTATATCCAGCAGTAATGATGGCTAATAAAAAATAAATAAAATTCACTTTTTAACAATCTACTGATCCAGATTTAGGTAGCTTAAACAACTTCAACAACAAACCATTCAAAATTGCTCTACCCGAAACTTGCGTAAATCAGAAAGAGTTTAATACAAACAGTCATGCCCTACTTTTCTTTCAAGGTTTACTCAAGTTTTTATTCAAGACATGCACAATACATTTGTCTACATGCAATCCTTCAGGATTCCCTAGATATAAAAACTGCTGGAGATTTGTATATTAATTCTCACTAGCTGAGCTAGACTGATTAGGTTTAAATATACCATAATCTATATCTGTAGATTGTTTAGAGGAGCATCTATTTTTTTATGCACAAAGCCAAAAATAAATTGTTTTATGGATAGTGTAATCCGGCATACACACACACACACATATATATATATATATATATATATATATATATATATATATATATATATATATATATATATATATATATATATATATATATATATATATATATATATATATATATATATATCTAAACATTGTCTATCCTTAGGTGTAAGGAATAATCCGCAGCATACATAATTTATAGAAGTTCATACCTTTAGGCCATAACCAGTTTCCGATAAAATCTCTGGTGCTACATATGTGGGAGTTCCACATACTGTATAGAGTAGATCCTCAACTTCACAGGCTAAACCGAAATCGCCTAATTTCAATGTTTTTATCTTCTCACCTTCGAAATCGACCTTAAAAATAATACATGAGATGCAATTAATTCAAATTAAATGTTTATATTATTAACACATACCAACAGATTTTCAGGTTTAACATCTCGATGTACTATATTTAAATTATGTAGATAGGAAAGTGCTGATGCTAAATGTGTAATCATTAGTGCAGCTTGTTCTTCCGAATATTTCTGAGCAACAGTAATTGCATCAAATAAATCCCCGCCTAAAATATATTAAAATTATTTAATTTTTTATTTCTGGATGATATTTAAAATTTAAATTTAATCAACAATGATCAAAATTATGTTTAACAATGAATTAAATAAAACAAGAAAAAAATCTCACCTTTCACTAATTCAGCAACTAAAAATAGCATATTGCTTGTATCCTGCTGGGCTATAAAACGTATAATATTTGGATGATTTATTTTTTTCAATATTCGAATTTCATTCTCAACCATATCCTCCTAAAAATAATAGAATATATACACAGGATTACTCTACTACACATCAATTTCTTAAGGACATATTCCTTGTCCTATATGATGATCCTCTGTATACTTTTTTCCCAAAGTTTATCCCATATTAATTTACAAAAGTACAGATTTGGTTATGTGAATTAGAACTCTATCTAAAGTACAGTACAGTACTTTAGATAGAGTTCTAATTCACATAACCAAATCTGTACTTTTGTAAATTACTATGGCATACAATAATTAGAACTCTATCTAAAGTACAGTACAGTACTTTAGATAGAGTTCTAATTCACATAAACAAATCTGTACTTTTGTAAATTAATATGGGATACAATAATTAGAACTCTATCTAAAGTACAGTACAGTACTTTAGATAGAGTTCTAATTCACATAACCAAATCTGTACTTTTGTAAATTACTATGGCATACAATAATTAGAACTCTATCTAAAGTGCAGTACAGTACTTTAGATAGAGTTCTAATTCACATAACCAAATTTGTACTTTTGTAAATTAATATGGGATACAATAATTAAAATTCTATCTAAAGTACAGTACAGTACTTTAGATAGAGTTCTAATTCACATAACCAAATCTGTACTTTTGTAAATTAATATGGGATACAATAATTAAAACTCTATCTAAAGTACAGTACAGTACTTTAGATAGAGTTCTAATTCACGTAAACAAATCTGTACTTTTGTAAATTAATATGGGATACAATAATTAAAACTCTATCTAAAGTACAGTACAGTACTTTAGATAGAGTTCTAATTCACATAACCAAATCTGTACTTTTGTAAATTAATATGGGATACAATAATTAAAACTCTATCTAAAGTACAGTACAGTACTTTAGATAGAGTTCTAATTCACATAACCAAATCTGTACTTTTGTAAATTAATATGGGTTACAATAATTAGAACTCTATCTAAAGTACAGTACAGTACTTTAGATAGAGTTCTAATTTACATAACCAAATCTGTACTTTTGTAAATTAATATGGGATACAATAATTAAAACTCTATCTAAAGTACAGTACAGTACTTTAGATAGAGTTCTAATTCACATAACCAAATCTGTACTTTTGTAAATTACTATGGCATACAATAATTAGAACTCTATCTAAAGTACAGTACAGTACTTTAGATAGAGTTCTAATTCACATAACCAAATCTGTACTTTTGTAAATTAATATGGGATACAATAATTAAAACTGTACTTTTGTAAATTAATATGGCATACAATAATTAGAACTCCATCTAAAGTACAGTACAGTACTTTAGATAGAGTTCTAATTCACATAAACAAATCTGTACTTTTGTAAATTAATATGGGATACAATAATTAGAACTCTATCTAAAGTACAGTACAGTACTTTAAATAGAGTTCTAATTCACATAACCAAATCTGTACTTTTGTAAATTAATATGGGATACAATAATTAAAACTCTATCTAAAGTACAGTACAGTACTTTAGATAGAGTTCTACTTCACATAACCAAATCTGTACTTTTATAAATTACTATGGCATACAATAATTAGAACTCTATCTAAAGTACAGTACAGTACTTTAGATAGAGTTCTAATTCACATAACCAAATCTGTACTTTTGTAAATTACTATGGTATACAATAATTAGAACTCTATCTAAAGTACAGTACAGTACTTTAGATAGAGTTCTAATTCACATAAACAAATCTGTACTTTTGTAAATTAATATGGGATACAATAATTAGAACTCTATCTAAAGTACAGTACAGTACTTTAGATAGAGTTCTAATTCACATAACTAAATCTGTACTTTTGTAAATTAATATGTGATACAATAATTAAAACTCTATCTAAAGTACAGTACAGTACTTTAGATAGAGTTCTAATTCACATAAACAAATCTGTACTTTTGTAAATTAATATGGGATACAATAATTAGAACTCTATCTAAAGTACAGTACAGTACTTTAGATAGAGTTCTAATTCACATAACTAAATCTGTACTTTTGTAAAATATGTGATACAATAATTAAAACTCTATCTAAAGTAAGTACAGTACTTTAGATAGAGTTCTAATTCACATAAACAAATCTGTACTTTTGTAAATTAATATGGGATACAATAATTAGAACTCTATCTAAAGTACAGTACAGAACTTTAGATAGAGTTCTAATTCACATAACCAAATCTGTACTTTTGTAAATTACTATGGCATATAATAATTAGAACTCGATCTAAAGTACAGTACAGTACTTTAGATAGAGTTCTAATTCACATAAACAAATCTGTACTTTTGTAAATTAATATGGGATACAATAATTAGAACTCTATCTAAAGTACAGTACAGTACTTTAAATAGAGTTCTAATTCACATAACCAAATCTGTACTTTTGTAAATTAATATGGGATACAATAATTAGAACTCTATCTAAAGTACAGTACAGTACTTTAAATAGAGTTGTAATTCACATAACCAAATCTGTACTTTTGTAAATTAATATGGGATACAATAATTAAAACTCTATCTAAAGTACAGTACAGTACTTTAGATAGAGTTCTACTTCACATAACCAAATCTGTACTTTTATAAATTACTATGGCATACAATAATTAGAACTCTATCTAAAGTACAGTACAGTACTTTAGATAGAGTTCTAATTCACATAACCAAATCTGTACTTTTGTAAATTACTATGGTATACAATAATTAGAACTCTATCTAAAGTACATTACAGTACTTTAGATAGAGTTCTACTTCACATAACCAAATCTGTACTTTTATAAATTACTATGGCATACAATAATTAGAACTCTATCTAAAGTACAGTACAGTACTTTAGATAGAGTTCTAATTCACATAACCAAATCTGTACTTTTGTAAATTACTATGGTATACAATAATTAGAACTCTATCTAAAGTACAGTACAGTACTTTAGATAGAGTTCTAATTCACATAAACAAATCTGTACTTTTGTAAATTAATATGGGATACAATAATTAGAACTCTATCTAAAGTACAGTACAGTACTTTAAATAGAGTTGTAATTCACATAACCAAATCTGTACTTTTGTAAATTAATATGGGATACAATAATTAAAACTCTATCTAAAGTACAGTACAGTACTTTAGATAGAGTTCTACTTCACATAACCAAATCTGTACTTTTATAAATTACTATGGCATACAATAATTAGAACTCTATCTAAAGTACAGTACAGTACTTTAGATAGAGTTCTAATTCACATAACCAAATCTGTACTTTTGTAAATTACTATGGTATACAATAATTAGAACTCTATCTAAAGTACAGTACAGTACTTTAGATAGAGTTCTACTTCACATAACCAAATCTGTACTTTTATAAATTACTATGGCATACAATAATTAGAACTCTATCTAAAGTACAGTACAGTACTTTAGATAGAGTTCTAATTCACATAACCAAATCTGTACTTTTGTAAATTACTATGGTATACAATAATTAGAACTCTATCTAAAGTACAGTACAGTACTTTAGATAGAGTTCTAATTCACATAAACAAATCTGTACTTTTGTAAATTAATATGGGATACAATAATTAGAACTCTATCTAAAGTACAGTACAGTACTTTAAATAGAGTTGTAATTCACATAACCAAATCTGTACTTTTGTAAATTAATATGGGATACAATAATTAAAACTCTATCTAAAGTACAGTACAGTACTTTAGATAGAGTTCTACTTCACATAACCAAATCTGTACTTTTATAAATTACTATGGCATACAATAATTAGAACTCTATCTAAAGTACAGTACAGTACTTTAGATAGAGTTCTAATTCACATAACCAAATCTGTACTTTTGTAAATTACTATGGTATACAATAATTAGAACTCTATCTAAAGTACAGTACAGTACTTTAGATAGAGTTCTACTTCACATAACCAAATCTGTACTTTTATAAATTACTATGGCATACAATAATTAGAACTCTATCTAAAGTACAGTACAGTACTTTAGATAGAGTTCTAATTCACATAACCAAATCTGTACTTTTGTAAATTACTATGGTATACAATAATTAGAACTCTATCTAAAGTACAGTACAGTACTTTAGATAGAGTTCTAATTCACATAAACAAATCTGTACTTTTGTAAATTAATATGGGATACAATAATTAGAACTCTATCTAAAGTACAGTACAGTACTTTAGATAGAGTTCTAATTCACATAACTAAATCTGTACTTTTGTAAATTAATATGTGATACAATAATTAAAACTCTATCTAAAGTACAGTACAGTACTTTAGATAGAGTTCTAATTCACATAAACAAATCTGTACTTTTGTAAATTAATATGGGATACAATAATTAGAACTCTATCTAAAGTACAGTACAGTACTTTAGATAGAGTTCTAATTCACATAACTAAATCTGTACTTTTGTAAATTAATATGTGATACAATAATTAAAACTCTATCTAAAGTACAGTACAGTACTTTAGATAGAGTTCTAATTCACATAAACAAATCTGTACTTTTGTAAATTAATATGGGATACAATAATTAGAACTCTATCTAAAGTACAGTACAGAACTTTAGATAGAGTTCTAATTCACATAACCAAATCTGTACTTTTGTAAATTACTATGGCATATAATAATTAGAACTCGATCTAAAGTACAGTACAGTACTTTAGATAGAGTTCTAATTCACATAAACAAATCTGTACTTTTGTAAATTAATATGGGATACAATAATTAGAACTCTATCTAAAGTACAGTACAGTACTTTAAATAGAGTTCTAATTCACATAACCAAATCTGTACTTTTGTAAATTAATATGGGATACAATAATTAGAACTCTATCTAAAGTACAGTACAGTACTTTAAATAGAGTTGTAATTCACATAACCAAATCTGTACTTTTGTAAATTAATATGGGATACAATAATTAAAACTCTATCTAAAGTACAGTACAGTACTTTAGATAGAGTTCTAATTCACATAACCAAATCTGTACTTTTGTAAATTAATATGGGATACAATAATTAAAACTCTATCTAAAGTACAGTACAGTACTTTAGATAGAGTTCTAATTCACATAACCAAATCTGTACTTTTGTAAATTAATATGGGATACAATAATTAGAACTCTATCTAAAGTACAGTACAGTACTTTAGATAGAGTTCTAATTCACATAACCAAATCTGTACTTTTGTAAATTAATATGGGATACACTTTGGGAAAAAAGTATACAGAAAATCATCATTTAGGACAATAATCATATACATAGAATTTGCAATGCAAATGCATAATGTGATTTGAAAATAAAAATTTCTATCTATCTATACATCCATATTCACATGGTAACTCACCTTTCCTTTGCATTTTGATTTATCTATGATTTTTAGAGCATACTCTTCATTTTTTGTTTTATCTCTGCATAATCTGACAACTGCAAAATTTCCTGAAATAAAATCATATTTTATAGAATGATCAATCATAGAGGTCGCTTTGAAAATGGACATATTAATATCTAATAACAAACACATATGAAGGATGAACAACAACAGAGTTGTCAGGATTGCCAGGGATAAATCCTTAAAAAGGCGAAGATATGGATCTTCACCCTATTGAGATAACATACTTTCATTCTTTATTATAAGCATTACTTTGTGTATTTCTTTAGTGCACTACGGTATCTGACCAACTTTTCCTTGGTCTTCCCATTGGGGAAATGCATATAATAAAAGAAGAAGTATGTAATGTCATTTAAAAGTATTACTAATTCTACTTACCATCTCCAATCAACTTCCCAACAGTATACTTATGTTTCAAAGTGGACGGCAAATTAATATTATCATCTCTACTTAATTTAGCAAGCAGGTTTCCCTCAGATTCATAAGTCCTATTCAGTTCTTTCTTGGGCATTTTAGGTTTCGGTCCAGCACTATCAAAATACAAAATGTAACCAAAACAACACTACAAAATAAAAAAACCTTATCCTACCCATTTCTAAGCCCGGGCGTTTTCTTATACGACTGTATCGATTTGCTCTCCTCAAACTCCAGTTCAAAATCGTCCTGCGAACACCGCTCGTTGCCGTACACAAAGAACACATCTTCCAAACCAAAGAACTGGTCTAGAGCAATGACTTGCTGGCCGGACAATGTGAACACTTTGCGCACAGCACCAGAATCCAGCTGGGCGGCATCTGTAAGCGATCGCAACACTTGCTCCATGCTAGATGAATTACGTTTATTTAATAATAATCTAATTATCTAAAAATAAAACAGATTAGTGGTATAGTTTGGTAACTAGAACGAAATATTTAAGCCACTCCACATAAATAAATTATATTCTTCTCACACAAATTTGTTTATAAGATAAATCGTTGCATAAGCAGGAACACTCCACATCTATAAGTTGACAGGAGAGAGCAAAACTGATAATACATATTTTCTAACCATAAGCAAATGTCTTTTATCAGACTGATGGTTACTGTGTGTAGGCAGGGGCAACACACAGATCAAAATCTAGATATGTAGATTGCTAAGAGGTGAATTCAAACTTATATATGTATATTTAAATGCTTTTATAGGGAGTGGCTTGACTATTTGATATGACTAAAGATTAGCTATAAAAAAATTAGTATACCTTTCTAGGTTTAATTCCATTTCTTATAATAGTAACAATTCGTGGACTAACATAATCAGGTGATATAACCCGAGGTTGTGATGTTGGAGTGAGTGGTTTACATGTTGACAATCGTTTGCACTTGATAATGTCTGTTTTGCTATATTCTATTTTCTTAAAGTTTTCTCCCTTTCCACTACATACATACTCCTTGCCATCCTCCAGTTCATCCACACAAGATATCTGAAAGATAAAATATTATAAAAGTATAATATTTATGTAAAGTTGAAATGCCATTGCTTGATAGACAAGTGGCAAGAACAGGATAGCTTGAGGCATGTTTTGTGTCTTCAGGTATTGGTATTTATTTAGATAAAAGGATAAAGGAACAATATATAGCATATATTTATCCTTGAATACAGCACAATATTATTTACAGACCATGTTATAAAATATTGTAAAAGTATCATATTTATGTAATGTTGAAATGCCATTGCTTGATAGACAAGTGGCAAGAACAGGATAGCTTGAGGCATGTTTTGTGTCTTGAGGTATTGGTATTTATTTAGATAAAAAGAATAAAGGAACAATATATAGCATATATTTATCCTTGAATACAGTGCAATATTATTTACAGACCATGTTAATGTATATATGTATGAATTATAGCATACATTTGTTCATAACTATTCACTATATACTATGTGAAATGGACATCGTCCAATGATGAATAATGTTTAATTACCAAAAAAAAAGACTTAATTTTTCAATTGAACTGATTGAATCATAGAAAATTGTGGAAAACAGTACAGTTCATTGAAATGGTCAATGAGCTTAGTTTGGTTGATCTTTAGGATGGGTAGCCTCCACACCTATGTTCACAGGGATTTTTATATGGATATAGAAGTTTAACATTGTGACAACAACTAAAAGAAGTGTGTCATGCATTAACAAAACTATACGAATGAAAGACTCTGAACTATAGCCATTCACATATTTTAAGAGACACTACTATATCCATAATGTTCTATGAATTATTCTATGTAGGCTATGTTGTATAAAGGCAAGTTAACTATCCATTTTATAGCCTTAAATAAATCTCTACAATAAATTTGACTTTATTGTGGATAAAGCCTCTGAAAATGGTTGTAGTTGGATACAAATGAAGCAGAGTTGCTAAAAATTATGTATGGTGGAAAAGAGTTGTGGAGTCTATGCTGCTGAGCAAGTGTCACAGGATCCATGAAGAGAAGAAGTATATATCTGTACCTCTTCTCTACATGGATCCTGTGACACTAGCTCAACAGTATAGACCACAACTAAAATCATAAATTACCTTTCTTCCCTCCATAGTAAATATAGTTCGTACTCCACTAGGCAGTGTAACATTCCTCATTAACAAATTTGTAAGCTCCGCTATTAAACTATCAAATGTCCTATACCTCTCAGAGGTAACCGGTATTTGCACACCTGTGAAAAATTTGTTCCCATTATGATAAAATCGCACCCTCTTGGCTTTCTGCGTGCGGGCCGACGCCGAGGAGATGCGCGGCTTGCCAATGCTCAAAGCCTCCACACAATTGTCTATAATCTCATCCACATCGGATGTGAAGCTGTTGCAGCTGGTCGATGACAGGCTGCGGCTGCCATTCACATTATTCTTGGACATCTTTTAACACTAATTCGTCGTGGGTTTCTCCGGCGGTATCACAGTTGCGTGCTCGCTTGCATGATATCACAAATAACGAAATTTCTCCAGTATGTGGCTGCTGGTAAAAAGTGGTTCCGCCTATAGAATCTGTCAAATCCGGCCGCAATTTCGAGCGGACGCAGCCACCGAGGAGAGCAATTTTGAAAGTGTCACGGTGCGAGGATACAAAATTTCATAAACACTTATTTATAGGACCGTGAAACGATGCGGGTTACTGTTTATAAGCTAACTGTTTATTTTCGATGGAAGGTGTTAACCTCTTTCGAGTGAGTAGGAGGGATTCGGATTGACAAACAAACATGCTGCCAACTGTAAAATCACACTAGCATTTTAGAAAGCAGCTGCTCTACGACAGTGCGTCAATGTTTATGCGTCAGCCAACTAGGGACTAGATGTGGGTCAGCTGATTTCACTTATCATTTTAAAGCCTAGCCTCTAACATTGATAACTGCATCAATGACAGCTTCGCTCTCATATAATATATAAGGCACCTTACACGGTCAATAATACTGTCAATACTAGTACTGTCAATATTTGCTTCAATCTTCTTTTTATATTTATCAAGTAATCAATTATCCGGATAAAGATCAGTATTCTCTTCAATGCATCATTAATATTCATTACACGATGAGTAATACTGGCAATATTTTAGAATAATGAACATATTAAACATATTATAGTACAGTAATTCTGTCATTATTCTAAAATATTGACAGTAATATTGATCGTGTAAGGTGCCTTTATGAGAGCGAAGCTGACATTGATGCAGTTGGCAATGCCTCTGATTGTTCATGAACAATCGTAACGCAACGATGGAAAGGCTATATTCGTGGTTGTCTATGATTCGTGCTCAATGTCAGAACGTTAATGTTTATGTGTTAGACAACTAGAGACCGGATATGGATCAGCTGTTTTCACCGCTCATTTTAAACTTGGCCTCGGATTGGATCATGCACAAACGTTCACGGAACGACGGAAAGCAGGAATATTGGCCATATTCCTGCTCATCATCAGAACGTCAACGATTATATGTAAGTCACCTAAAGATCCACTTCTCAGTTTAAACCTGACCTATGGTTGGCTCATGCACAAACGTTCATGGAACGACATAAATCAGGAATATTGAACGAAGGACGGACATTTGGAACATGGGTTGTATTGCTTTCAGTCTTTGCGTTTTCGTCGCTGCTGTTAGCTAATCTTGACCAGGTTTAGATAGCTGTTCTCCGTTTTCATTTCAAGCCCAGTCTCTGATTAGCTCACACGGCAACGAACCGCAAAGAGCAGGAATTTGGGCTTTAGGAGAAAATTGTTGGCAACTGACGTGTGAACGATATTGAAACTAATAGAAATTAGAGAAGGAATCACAATACAGTAATCACACACCATTAGACCTTTGATTGGCTCTTGCACAAATGTTCATGGAACTACATAAATCAAGAATATTGAACGAAGGACGGACATTAGGAACATGGGTTGTATTGCTTTCAGTCTTTGCATTTTCGTCGCTGCTGTTAGCTAATCTTGACCAGGTTTAGATAGCTGTTCTGCGTTTTTATTTGAAGCCCAGTCTCTGATTAGCTCACACAACAACGAACCGCAAAGAACAGGAATTTGGGCTTAGGAGAAACTTGTTGGAAACTGACGATATGAAAACTAATAGAAATTAGACAACAGTTTTTAACCAAACTAGTTTTTTTGTCCAAAAATAAACTACAGCCCGTATTCCTTGCTTTTCGCCCTTTGTTCAACATTTATGCGTCAGCCAATCAGTGACTAGATTTGAAATATGAAGGGAAAACAGCTGATCCATACCTGGTCTCTGATTGGTTGAAATTCAGACGGAGAGCAGGAATATGGACGTACCTTTAAAATTCCTATATTCCTGCTTTCTCTTTTTACGTCTTCAGTCAATTAGTGACCGTATTTGTAATGAGAAGGGAATATTAATATGATCTGTGCAAGAACAGCTAATCCGAAGCTGATCTATGATTGGTGGACGCAGCAGTGGAAACGTATATATTCCTGCTCTCTATCTTTGTTGGTTGTCGGTATCTCACAAGCTGACACAGGAACGCTTACGGAGAATCGGAGAGCAGGACACAGAATTAACAACATCTAGGGATTTTATGATTGACAACATTAGTGTTTTTAAAAAATGTGAAGGTATACAATTTCAATATATTCATTTTAAAATGCGAAATAATCTTAATATTTATTATCGTTCATTCGTTTACATGCGCATAAATAAAATACAAGAAAGGGCAGAAGGCATAAACAAAACTGTACAATCTTTATAATTAACGGTAGCGCTTGTAAAATTGTATGTGGATATTTGTCTATGGTGGATATATCTAACATTGTGTATGGTGGATGTATAGTTTCACATTGAGTTGTCACATGTTGTGGAGTTAACCTCAAATAGTTGCTGTGTTTTCAATTTATATTATCCTTTAAAAATGGTGCGAAAACTAAAATACCATGAGCAAAAGTTGCTGAAAAAGGTGGATTTCATCTCATGGCAGGTGGACAATAATTTGCATGAAGTGAAAGTTATGAAAAAGTACCACATTCAAAAGCGAGAGGATTATACAAAGTAAGTTGAAATAAATACAAAGAAATAAACATAACCATTTTCTCTCTAGTGTGTTTAATCTATTACTTAGCTCATACTACTTTTCCCTTTAGGTATAATAAGTTAGCAAGAAATATAAGGGAAGTTGCTAGAAAAATAAAAGAAGTTGACCAGAAACATCCATTCAGAGTAAATTGTAGTGCCCAGTTGTTGACAAAATTGTAAGTATTGTAATTAAATTAAGTGGAAATATATGGAGGTTTTCATGTTGTGACCCCGAAAATATTTCTTACTGATAAGCCCCATAAATATGATGTAAGTGATCATAATGCTTATTGGGAAGAAACTACATAACTCAAAAACCCATCTTTGTGTGTTATTGCATCATATATTGTAAAATTTTATGCCCTTTTCATTTGAAAAGTGTTATAAGTCTAGTTCACACAAACAACACCTATTTGCTTAGTGTCATTTTTCCATTGGAGGTAGTAGTCTTTCCAGATCTCAAGAAGATTGACTTATTGGTATTGTTTTCCAATTTCTGTATTTAATCTCTTTATTATTATTGATGGGATGAATGAGTGGGTTAGAGGGAGGTGTGCTTAGCTGCACTACTTCAAGCTAACTATCCAGATTGTATCATATATAAAATAAGATCAATTAGATTAGATTCAATAAGACCTTTATTTGGCATACCACTCAAAAAATACCCAGCTCCCCCAATACACAATATACAAATACATAACAATAAAAATAAAAAGTAACACTCCACACAATACAAATTAAGAGAATATAAGAATATACATATTCGCCCTAAACCCCCTCTGCCCTTGCCACTTTCCTCTGCCATGACAGCCTCCTGCAGATGTTCATGCCTCTCCCATCCCCTCACAAATTTCTTCTACCTATATAATTGTTATTGCAATTATTTTTCACTGAAACAGTTTACAACATGTCCATAGTTACATACAATATTGTATTTTATATTATTTATTTCCCCTCTTGTTGTTTCCTCCTTCTGTCTTTGCCTCAGGATTTGAAGATGGTTCATCCTATCTCATGCTAGTGGTATTGAAGATTTATGTGGTTGTTGTTTATTGTTTATTTCAGTTTATTGTTTATTGAGTATTAGATGTTCTGTTTTTTTAGTTTGAAAGGTATATAATTCAGAGATTTTGTACAGTCAGGTAGTCTGTTGTATTGTTTTATGGTTTCTGATGTCAATAATTGTGTGTATTTTGTGATTTGTTAAACCACTGCACAGGGTGACACCAATAATAATTGTATATCAGGGCTATAGCTCATTTAGCCCTTTGATTAGGCCAATGAGTTGGGTGAGTTTTAATATTTTAATGTGCATGTAAGTTTTTTTGCTAAAACTAAATAGGGAGTTAGTTTTGGCAAAAAACTGCCTCTAAAGAGAGTCACATAACAGACACACACATTAAAATATTAAAACTCACCCAAACTGGTGGGAAAACTCACTGATAGCCCTATAAAGATATATTGTTACTAAAACTTATAAATTTTGTAACAAGGAAGAAATATTGAAAATGAACCATCATAATATCTTTCATATCAAAATAAAGCAATGCCGCATATTTGAAGTATTCTTCAAACAAAGATTAAATACTAAAATGGATACTAAATTGCATGTTTGCATTTTTTGTTAATATTAATCCACATTTTGCACAATTATATTTGCAGATATTCAATGGGTGTAATAGCAACACGCTGGGATCTTAGTTTAGCTGAAAAAGTAACAGCTTCTTGTTTTTGTAGAAGACGATTGGCTGTTGTAATGGTTAGAAGTAAGTAAGATTGTGTACTGTATCATCTAAAAATTGCACTACCTTAATCTAGAATCAAAAATTATTGCATACTGACTATTGGGTAAATAATCATCTTCACATAATGTAACAGGCAGACAGCTCATTATATAGAGGGTGCAATGAAGAGCTGCCACTGTCTTGCACTACTCAATGTTAGGCAGCTAGTATTTGTGGAGTGTTGTTCTAGTAAGGCCATCATTGACAGCATTTCACCCACTAAAGTCTTGCAACTAGCAGGATAGATTATTGGGATGAGTGAGTGAGCTAAAGGGAGGTAAAAACTTCTCTAACTGTGCTACCCTCTAACTAACTAACCAGACTATCCAAATTGTATCATCTATCTTTTTCTGTACGAGCCTCTCTATTGGTCTATTTTTGCATATTACTTCCTGTCTGATGTTCATCTCATTAACTCTTAAAATCTATGTCCTATGTTTGAAGAGCTTTTGTAACTATTTTTGATACCATCTTTTTGATAACAAAAAAAAAATACTATTTTACAACCAAATTTGAGGCATTTAGCAAAAAAGGATTATCCCTAAAATTAAAAAAATATAGTTTTGTCTGATTTGTTTCACTTTCTTCAGCTATTGCTGAAAAAAAAATGCCCCAGGATAATTATGGCTACCAGGATAAGGTAGGGTAGTTTTATGTTATTATTATCATTATTATTGTTATTA
The DNA here is from genome assembly GCA_963942505.1 of Lordithon lunulatus. Classification (NCBI taxonomy): domain Eukaryota; kingdom Metazoa; phylum Arthropoda; class Insecta; order Coleoptera; family Staphylinidae; genus Lordithon; species Lordithon lunulatus. Next base: position 14,685,934 of record OZ012669.1, read on the forward strand.
GTACTAACATAAAAGTTAGATTAGATTTTTATATATTTTTTAAAGGATAAATAAAACGATTTTTTACTTTGTTTTTTATCACACTTCAGTTACACTTTGCAACTAGTTTCAACTAATCTCTAGCCACTTTCGAGCTCCTCCGATGATGAATTATCACAAAGTAGACGCCCTAACAATCCAATATATTTTTTAATTTGAGGATTAGTCCACTGTTATTAGTAATAACATAAAAAGTTAGATTTGCATATATTTTTTAATTTGAGGATTAGTCCACTGTTTTTCTCAATGCCTCATTTCACATATGACTAAGGGGGGAGGTCCGATGTCGCTCGGGAAAACCGAACATATGTGCTGCAAAGCTAAAACTATGAAATTAATTATGATTCACATATGACTATTATATGATGAATTAGGTGTGTTTGTGCCCAAATGAAATAAGACATAAGGAATTAATTTTATAGGGATATTTTCCCATTTATTTTTTATGTGAGAACATAGGTAATATGAACTAAATAGTATGTCTATTAATATGTAATTCTAGATAAAATGTCCGAAAATATTAAAGGTGCAATCAAATTGATAGAACAAGGGCATGTTCGAATAGGGCCTGAATTAGTTAAAGACCCTGCATTATTAGTTACAAGAACATTAGAAGATTTTGTGACATGGGTGGATAGTTCAAAGATTCGCAGACATGTTTTGGAATACAATGGAATGGTAACCAAATTTGCTTTAAATATTTTTGTTATGTAGTTATATATATATTTTTTGTTTCAGAGGGACGATTTCGTTTTGTAAAATAAAATAAGACTATAATAGGTTAATAAATATTACATGTATTTGAAAATCTGTTTTATTATTTAATATCCAAAAACTCCACAGTCCACATGTTTAAATGGACACATTGTATTCTTGCCCACCAAAGTATTGGTGTTTTCAGCTAAATGAGAGCACTACTATATGCACAAAACCCAATTCAATACTATATTTGAGATTATTAGCCAAGAATGGGGTGTTTTATGCTGACATAAGGAGTATTTAATATTTTTTTCCCCAGTAGTAGACAACTCTTTAATAGATTTTTTTTAGGCGTGCTTCTTATATACATCATTTTTTATATTTTTAAATATTATAAACAGAACAAGATATTTTATTATGTGCAATAGGTCTTAATAATAAATGTATGCTTATATCAGCAAATACTATAAATTTTGGTACAATAATATATCTCAGCATGTAGAGGCTGAGAGATAAAATATCATATAAAGTGATCTTTTATTAATATTACTAGGTGAAATTCCAGTTGTTCGACCGAAAATGATAAATTAAGGCTGACGTTTTCAAATTTAGGCAACTTGTGATGGACATGTAATAGCATAGGCGAAATACATATAAGAAATACGCACCGTTTTCTTTAACTAGAACATAAATTGAGTTGCAAAAATACGCATACAAAAAAATAATGTTGCACGTATTCCGTAGTCTAGGTGAGAATGTCCATAGTCCTTCGGTAATTGTGAACAACAAATAATAAATTTAATTTCACGATTATCGAGGAACTATGGACATTCTCACCTAGACTACGGAATATGTTCAACATTATTCTTTTGCATACGTATTTTTGCAACTCAATTTAAGTTCTAGTTAAAGAAAACGGTGCGTATTTCTTATACGCATTTCGCCTATGCTATTACATATGCATCACTTGTTGCCTAAATTTGAAAACGCCAACCTTAAGGTACATATTCCGTAGTCTAGGTGAGAATGTCCATAGTTCTTCGATAATCGTGAAATTAAATTTATAATTTGTTGTTCACAATTACCGAAGGGCTATGGACATTTTCACCTAGACTACGGAATACGTGGGATTTAGCCTATACTTTCCTTATGGCGAAACTTGTGTAATTGTTTCCAGCTTTTAGGCAAAACTACGCCATGGAATGGCATACAATTTATGCAAGTCAATAAAAACACTTCTTCCTTGGTATTGAAACTTAGTTTGCAAGAATTGATGACCAAAATTTGTAGTTATATCATGTTAAAGATTCGACTGTATAGAAGGTAGCATTTCGCCTATGCTATTACATATGCATTACAAGTTGCCTAAATTTGAAAACGCCAACCTTAATATCTCGCCAACTCATCCGAGCCCATGTGACATATCTATATATTTAGTCTAAAAAAATTAGAACCGCGGTCTCCAGGTTGTATGCCAAACGCGCTATGCAATAGGACGCTATACTTTTCAATTTCCATTTTGTTGTAATGTAAAGGATAAAATGCTCATTGCCCGGCGGATAATCGAAAAAATTTCCTCCATTACATTGGATTAGCGGGAGCTAGGGAGGGGGGTGGTAGACGGTTGGGAAAGATGTCATCGGAAAGCGTCATCCTTCTAGACGTCGACGTATATATCTGCCTTGTGCCCTCTGAACCCAGTTGCCTGTTGTGTGTGATGTCTTCCCATCTTTTTTGTCTTCTCTTCGTTTCTCTTGGTCTCCATGTAGTTATGTTAGTTGTCCATTTGTCTTTTTGTTGCATTGCAATATGTCTAGTCCATTGGCACTTACTAGTTAAGGTACCTGATTAATAGCATCTGTTCTTCTTCTGGTCTCCTGTTTTCTCATTCTATCTTAGTAATACTTACTTATCGACGTTGTCAATAGAATGACCTTCAATCTTTCCCCGATTTCATCTGTAGCACTGTATGTTTAGTTCTTCTAGCATGGCCTTCAGTTCTACATCACTCGAGGTCAAAATTATGTCTCCAAAACGGAGGCGGTTTAAGTAAGACCCATCTACATGTATGCCTTTGCGTTCCTACGCTACAGTTTTAAAAATATCTTCTAGTGCCAGGGTAAATAATTTGGGGAGATACTATTTCCATGATTCGCCTTAACTTATCTAGAACTAATCTGAAATTATTGACCAACTTCTTAACTGGCCACTGCCGGCTAAACAAACACCTACACACGATGGGTCTGGTAGACAGGCCGTTATGTAAAGGGTGCAATAAAGAACTAGAAACAGCAGAGGACGTAATATGCCTCTGCCCTCTAGTAAACACTAGGCAGCTAATATTATGGGAGTGCTGGTCTAGTATGGCCAGCATTGACAACTGCTCATCCGCCAGAATTCTGCAGCTCGCACGCAGAATTGACTGGTGGGACGAGTGAGTAGCCTGAAAGGGAGCTTTCACAATGGGCCCGTTTTGAGGCCTAAGCGTCTAGCTATGATGCCCTCTAGCCAACTATCCAGAACATCTCCATGACGAACTCCTCTTTAAATACAAATATTGTTGGTTACGAGGACTTCGTCTATTTCGACATTTCGGAAACACGCGTTTTCATAAATATGTTTCGGGATCCTTGAGTACCTTGAGTCTATCGTGATCCGGCCCATCACACTCAGGAATGACCATATTTCTACCAAGTCAAATGTTTTCTGAAAATCTATAATTACCAAATGTAAGTGGTTATTGTATTCCCTGATTTTCTCTAATAACAGCCGTACACTCCTGTAGGTGGTCTATTGTACTGTACACACGTATTATAAAGTAAAAACTATATATTATTGTTCTTAACAAATAAAGATAATAACGATTGACTTTTGATGTCACTCCTATTAGTAACAACATAGCAAAACCGAGATCCTTGATTCTAATAAGATTCCTAGGTATTTGATCTCGCTGGCTAGTGTTTGCTTAAGCAAACTTAAGGACTTAAGTCCTGGTTTCCTAGCAAGCGGTGTCTATAAAAACGGCCGTTTTTGACGTCATTTACACATTACAAGATACGTTTCAAGTACATGTAATTTAATAAATAACCAGATTCCGGTGTAGTTCATGACATTTTCCCAATACTTTGAAACTCTGGCTTACCAGATTTATTTAAATATACGTACAAGAAATGTGTGACGTCAAAATGACGTTAAATACGGCCGCTTTTGTCGACACCGCTTCCTACGAAGATTTGAATTTATTGAGATACATATATGACATGTTATTTATATTTATTATTAGATTACTTTATATTTGCACGCCTTCCGCAGTTTTCTGAGGTTTTCATTAGAGTTCAAGTAAATCTGAGTCTCAAACCAATAAACATACATGTGAAGAGAATTACTTCGCATCACAATTTCATTAAATTCTTTAGTGCCTATAATCCACATAGTATCCATGTTGTGCCTCACCTGCTCCTGCTGTTCTTGATCTCTTATTGGGCTACCTCCATTTTATTGGCCGCGATAGTGAGTGCGATGTCCCTCATCCATTTGTCGACCATCTTGGTTGCCAGTGCGAACTTGGTTATGGTGGGCTTCAGGTCTAGTTCTAGCGCCAATATTGCCACTAAGTCCTCGGCAAAGGCGATTGAGGTTGCTAGTGGGGTAGTGCTATTTGGAATCGTCAAAAGTGAGGCTCCATAACAGGGGCCACAAACAGATCCCTCCTCTCACCTAGTAGTTGGTTTTGCCTGATGCATCTTCGTATGTCACTTGTCTGTCGCTCAGATACAAGCCTATAAATCGCTGCAGGGCCTTTGGGATTCCTCTGTGTTTCAATGCTTCGGTGATGGCCATGGCAACGAGTTAAATGCGTTGGTGAGATCCAGGGTGGCCATGACACTATGTATCTGCTGCTTGTAGATTAGTGCCCTCGCCTCGGCATCCATCTTAGGCCCAATTCACATATAAACGGCGTCGGGCGGAGGCGCGGTGTAGGCGAGGTGCAGGCACTACGTCGCACAGGCGATTGTGATGTCCATATGCAGTGAAGGGATGGACATTGCACCATATGTTTACATAGAGGCGGCGTGGAAGAGTTGTGCCTCTCGCCTCGCAGCCACCGTGTCTCAGGTGAAGAGGCTAAGACGCGGTGCCGGCACGGCGAGAGGCACGAGGCAATTGCCCGCGCCTTGTCACCTAAGTGGGAATTGCACCATATGTTTATATAGAGGTGGCGTGAAACCGTCGTGCCTCTCGCCGCGCCGGCACCGCGCCTTCGCCTCTTCGCCTCCTATGTGTGAATTGGGCCTCACGGATCGTCATCATAGCGTCGTTCGTGGAGCCACTCTTGCGAAAGCCAAATTGGGTTTCGTGGAGCCTCCCGGTCTCTTCAAGACACTCCATGACTCTGTCCTCTACCAGCCTCTATAGAATTTCTGCGGTGCCATCTAGGACGCATAGGGGTCTGTACGACCGCGGCTCCTCCTCTAGTTTGCCTGGTTTTGGTAGCAGTACCAGTCGCGCGGTCCACCTTTTAGAGAAGCTTCCCTTTTCCAGAGGAGACTTATTTGCTAAGACGATGATGCTCGTAGCTATAGCCGGTATTGCTTCCCGGACAATTTAGTTTGGTAAGTTGTCTGGTCCAGGGGTCCTCCCCTTGGACTGGCTGGTGATTACAGCCTTGATATATTCCTCATTCCTGTGTTTCCTGGTTATCTTCATCGAGTGTATCCTGGTTATCTTCATCGTGTGTTTCTTGGTTATCTCCATCGTGTGTTTCCTGGTTATCTTCATCGTGTGTTTCCTGGTTATCTTTATCGGGTGTTTCCTGGTTATCTTCATTGTGTGTTTCTTGGTTATCTCCATCGTGTGTTTCCTGGTTATCTTCATCGTGTGTTTCCTGGTTATCTTCATCGTGTGTTTCCTGGTTATCTTCATCGAGTGTATCCTGGTTTTCTTCATCGTGTGTTTCTTGGTTATCTCCATCGTGTGTTTTCTGGTTATCTTCATCGTGTGTTTTCTGGTTATCTTTATCGAGTGTTTCCTGGTTATCTTCATCCTGTGTTTCCTGGTTATCTTCATCGTGTGTTTCTGCCTGGATTGCATCTGTACTATTGGTAATCAGCGCTTTCACCACCACCCTGACACTACCTGGGACTACGGAGCCTAGCACAGCTGGGCGTGTCCCGATCTTTTTCTTTACAATTCTGTAGGGTAGGCCCCATGGGCCATTTTCGACCTCCCTACATAGATTGTTCCAGCACGCTGCATGGTTACGTTCTATTACCCGCCTGTATTCCAGTCTCCGCAATCTGTACTGTTCCTGGTGGTGCTCGGTCACGGTCCCTGCTCTGGCTCGTTGGAATTTTCTCCTTGCGTTGTTGGCTTGATTTCGAGCCTCGGCCACTTCTTGACACAACCAGTAGACCCTTCTCTTCTGTCCACTGTTGGTCTTTTCTTCGGTACAGAGTTTTGATATGCCATCTCCAGCCGCCTCGCCAGGTCGTCGGCGAGTTCAGATGCACTCTTGGCCAGCGGGTTAGGGATGGTATTCTGAAATGCTTGCATCAGGTTAGTAGCGTCTATGGCCTCAATCGCCTACTTTGTTCTAGGTGGTAGTGTCATACCCTGTGGCTGGGTCTGCTGGGGTCGAGGCTGAGTGACCTTTCCTGGTGTTATGGTGTACGATATGTACTGGTGGTCGCTCAGCGTGTCCTCCCCCAGCACCTGCCATCCCTGCACTCACCTCATCAGCCGCGTCGACACCAAGGTGACGTCTATATAGGACGCCGAATTTCCACGCGTGAAAGTCGACGCCCCGACTGTCCTTCTCATCTGGATATTTACATTTACCATTTCCATTATCTCGGTTTCTCACACCTTGTCCTCCAATGCCCACCACCTCTACATAGTTCCTTCTCTCTGGCATCTGTGTGCCCTACTCTCTCCTTCCTATTATCTCACTATTCTACTACCTGCACCCACCCTGGTGCGATTTTGTAGCCTGGCTCTTCCCTCTTCACCCCCAATTTCACTAACTGGTCCACTTGTTCAGCATCTTTACAAACAGCGACTTCACAAGATGATATATTAAAAAGTCTGAGGTGGCTAGTGCATATTACACATTTATCATATGTATAATAAGATTTTTTTAAAGAAATTCTATTTAATCTTTTTAATTTAAAAAAAGGTACAAATAACCCCCGCGGAGAAAAGTTGCCATCTGGCGGCACCACATCAATTGGCAATGCATACCCATTTGGTGTGGTGCGGCCAGATGGCGTTTAACTTTTTTCCTAGGGGGTTAGTTGTATCTTTTTTGTATATAACCACTCGAGATATTGTGTGAATTCATCCTCTCTACCTGAGCTACACTGATGAGATCTATTAAGATCGAAATCTAGATATATAGATTGCTAAGAGGTGGATTCACACTTATATATGCTTTTCAATTTACATTATTTATTATCATTTTCACACAATTGTATGTATTATACGTTTCTAATTTTTAATTCTCAATAATATATTTCTATAACTGTCCTCGATATGTTTAACTAAAACAACACACTTTTAAGGAATGTATATTTAAAAAAAATGACACTGATAAAGTGTAATTTCTGACAGAGATACAATTTTGTTAATATCTAATAATATATATATATATATATATATATATATATATAGTTTTTGTAAGATGTATTGAGAAATGATTTTTTTGTATTATTCTGTTCATTTTTACAGATAAACATATTTCCTTGCTGTGTTAAGTAAACGAGATATACTTTTCCGTTTCTCTATGTCACCTTCTCGTGTTTCGCATTTTTATTGTAAAAAGGGCGCAAGTCTCCCCAGCCCTTCTTGGATGGTCCGCGGGAGTTGCGCCTGTAGTTCGGATCCGGACGCCAGCTGATTAACACACCTTTTGTTTCTCCAACGCGGGGGAGTTCGCGCGCGATATCCAGTGTGAATCATGTGCGTGCTATTTAATTCCTTTTATATATTGTTTTCCTCCAGGCACATAATACGGAATAATTAGTGCGATATAAAGTTGTGGTAGGATGAGGATTATGCAAAATGTAAGTATGTTCATGTTTATAATAAATTGAACATACGAAATATTGTGAAGTTTATTCAGTCTGTAGAAGAATAGTATTTCATCGTACTTTCGCATTGGCATATATGCCATTATTTCATGAATATGCTATAAAAACAAATAATAGAAAATCTTATTTTTTAATCGAATATCGAATAATATATTATTATATAATACGCATCCTTATATCAGCAATTATATAATACGCATCCTTAAACACACAAGAAGCTTAGAAGATTAATATCATGCAAAAAAATATTGTTTTTCTACAAAATATATTTTCTATATGATTATAAGAATATATGAGCATGTGAGAATGAAAGTGGTGTAAGTCACATTTGAATTATTTAGAAATAGAGAAGATTTTTCATTTGGTATTTATGTAACTCGACGTGTGCATTTACAGACTTGAACTCAATGTATTCTTAAATAAAATTGTAACTGCGTACGTCGTTTTACATAAAGAGCAAACGCAAAATCTTCTTCTTTTGAAAATAGTTCAAATGTGACCAATATCATTCTCACAGGCTCATATATTCTTATAATCATATAGAAAATATATTTTGTAAAAAAACAATTTTTTTTGCATGAAATGAATCTTCTAACCTTCTTATGTGTTTAAGGATGCGTATTATATAATTGCTGATACATATTGGAAATTACACCACTTTCATTCTCATAGGCTCATATATTGATCTTCCAGCTAGGCTAGATTTAATTTATCTATGCTACCGGATTTCCCTTCCTTACTAAATTACAATTATATTGTACATATATGTATATATTAGGATTCAATAAAAACGAGTGAGCATTTCAGCAATCATTTATTCACGTCCGGACTTGAATGAATACTAATTTTGTGCTGCTCCCACTGGTGTACTTTCGCATGCTTACTGTCCCCAAATGATTTCACCCTCTCAAGCTCAGTCTGAACAAAACTTCTGATAATTAAACATTCTAATAATTTACAAAAAAATAAATATGGGCGTGTGTAAGTAATCAACCGCATCCTGCAAATTCTATACCTAGCGACTAACAATAGATGTATCACCTTCCACGCAACATCCTGCCGCACTGCAGGGGGATGGTGTAGGGAGACAGCCGGTGGGTACGTACTTACACAGGCTCGTGGCAATAAAATTTAATATTTTATAAGCGGATAAAGGCAATCGATACGGCCCAAATGGGTGAGATGCCGTAAAAGTTTTATTTTCGCACGGAAACGGGGCTCAATGCAAATTACATTTGTTGCCTTGTTTCATATTTGCATCCCACAAAATATCCGCTTATACGGGAATATTTATTATTTATTGTATTTATATATGAATGTTTGTTTTTCATTATCGATACTCTCAAACAACGAAAAAAATATTTCATTAGAAGTGCCAATGTTGATGTTGTTGAAATTATGTTTTTTGTATAATTAACTTTCGGCGAATAAATACAATAATATATATATATATATATATATATTGACCTATTTATTCACTTTCAATTCCTAGAATTGTTTAAGCAGGATAACAAACGTACCTGGCTATAGTAGGACAAACTAGAATATTCGCATTTTAATTCACCTAACCAGGCGAATAATTGTCGCTGATTTAAGCCTCGAGATTATATATATATATATATATATATATATATATATATATATATATATATATATATATACCCGAACATGGTTTGAGAAAGGTCCCGCCACCATTGAAAATCTTATCAAATAAAGAAATTGATATTTTACTCCAACTCTTTTGTATTTTCTTATGCCTAAACAATCATTCGACTTATATCATATTTATATTTATTATTTATAATGATTACATAACTGTTTAGAAACTGCAAATATAATAAAATATAAGAAGTTAAGAGTTCGTACTAACACAATAATTGACAAATTTAATTGTCATGTCATATTGAAATATAGAAGAATGGTCTGAATTATAGTAATTTTGTTAATTACATCCATACATCTTATTAAGCTTGGCCGCATCAATTTTACTCAGCCCTATACGTTGTCCAAGAGCCACATCCGGATCCTAAAACATATTTAATTCATAATAATAACTCCTTGAGCTAGAGTTCAAAACACATTGTGAGCGAAATTTTAGTTTTTAAGAAGTTTATTGTGAAGTTACGTTAAATTCTGGGCGATTACTCTAAGTTTCTCCTTTTACCAGCAAAAAAGCCCTTTAGTTGAAAGCTATAAATATTTTTTATTTGCATTTTATTTACCTTAGGTACTATAGTCATCTCTCCATTTTTCGAAAACGCATACTCGCTGTAATGCATAACGCTGGCATAGTCATATGGCTCGCCATAATCTGTGATTGCGGATGATGGATACTTGTTAAAGTTGTGCTCTAGTCCATCCATTATGTTCTCCCAATGGATTGTGACAAAATCATCCCGATTCGAGGAACTTTGCTCGTGGTAGAAGCCGAATGCGTGCAAAAACTCGTGCACAATTGTACCGTTGTTATAACAACGCTCTGATAATAAGTTAAAAACATGTAGGCATGTATGTAAGGCCCAATTCACACATAAGCGGCGTCGGGCGGAGGCGCGGTGTAGGCGAGGCACAGGCGCGACGTTGGACAGGCGATTGTGAAGTCCATATGCAGTGAAAGGGTGAACATTGCACCTTATGTGTACATAGAGGCGGCGTGGAAGAGTTATGCTTTTCGCCTCTTCACCTACCGTGTCTTAGGCGAAGAGGCGAAGACGCGATGTCGGCGCTGCGAGAGGTACGACGCTTCAAGCCCCCTCTATATAAACATGTGGTGCATTGCCCACATAGGTGATGAGGCGCGGGCATTTGCCTCGTACCTCTCGCCGCGCCGGCACCACGTCTTCGCCTCTTCGCCTAAGACACGGTAGGCGAAGAGGCGAAACTCTTCCACGCCGTCTCTATATAAACATAAGATGCAATGTCCACCCCTTCACTGCATATGGACATCACAATCGCCTGTGCGACGTCGCGCCTGCGCCTCGCCTGCGCCCGACGCCGCTTATGTGTGAATTGGGCCTAATACTTGATAAGATCATAAGAACTGACCTGATTGGAGGTTAAGCACTTGCTTGCCGCCCTGACGTCCTACGGATGACCAGCAACCTGAGTCTTCATTCTAATCATACGAATAGTGATGAATAATGATGAAGGCTATTCTTTTATATTAAAGAATATGTTTAATGTTACGAGGGGTGCCATATATAGTCATGAAATAGCGTATTACGTTCATGGCTATATATATCGTGACAATTTTCTTATGTCAAGTTTCTGTGAAATTTTATAGTGTCATCTCAAAGTTTTGGTAGGACGCATAAAGCACAAACTGTTCATGGATTAGTCAATGAATTTGACTTTAAGGAAGTATGTTTGACACTTATTTATCTTCAAAATAAAGCAATATATATATATTTATTTTGGTCAGTCAAACACTTGTTAATGCGGGACAATTCTAGACACATAACTGGCCATTAACAACTTGTTGCAAAACTTGTAATAAATTCAATCCTTTAAATTAAAACTAAATGATGTTGCAACTATGTTTTACACTTATTTATCTTTATAATAAAGCATTATATATTTATTTTGGTCAGTCTTAATGCGGGAAAATTCTAGACAGAACTTGTCAATAAAAACTTTTTATAAATTCGTAATAAATTCAATTCTTGAAATTAAAACTAAATGACGATATAATTATGTTTGACACTTATTTACCTTCAAAATTAATTGTTATATGTTTATTTTAGTCAATCTATAACGTGTCAATGCGAGAAAATTCAAGACATATAACTATTTGATAGCAACTTTTTATTTAAAATTACTTAATAAATTGTATTCTTGAAATTACAAATAAATAATAAAATAATAAGGTTTGAAACTTATTTAGCTTGAATATGAAATATTGTTTGTTTATTTTGATTAACTAATAACGTGTCATTTATTTTGAAACACACTGTATGGATGTGTAATCTCAAATGTTGAAATATTTATTTACTCACCGTTATATAAACATAATCCTTATCATTAGGTTTCTTTTCCACAGTCCTTACGCACGTGTCTTCGTATTTGGTGAGGGCTAGCTTGATTAAATCTTTTTCATCCTTCGCTAAATAAATAACACACAAAACACAAATATTATATAAAAAATGACCCCTATTTGGCATATCAGCCCAACCCAACCCACACATTCCAGCCGAAAAAAAACAGTACTTTCACAGAAAGAAATCAAAAAAGACACAAAATATAGAATACAAATTAACATAAAATACATTTTTCTATCCACTAAAATAAACCCCCTCTGCCCTCGCCAATTTCCTTTCCCACGTCAGCCTCCTGCAGATTTTCACGCCTTTCCCATCCTCTCCTAACCATTCGTTCAGCTTTCTGCACTCTCCAGCCCATTCTTCTTTCAACCCTCACATTCTTTGCTAAGGTACCACCACGTGTCACTCCCCTTCCTACACAGCGCACACGCGGTGTACCCCAGCACCAGCCACACTTCCTTGCTCTTCTGAACCACACCTCGCTCTTGCCATGCATACTTTGTCCTCTCTGCTCCACTCTCCCCTGGCTAAGTAGCTCGGGAGTTTCCCCTGCACTTGCCACTCTACGTAGCCAGGGTTGTATGAGCTCTCAGCCATTCTCACTTGCCTTTCTTGCCACTCAATATCCCTCAATCTCTCCCTTATCTCAGTTCCTAGGCTACCCCTTTCTCTCAGCTTCTCCTCTACCCACACCTTAGACATACCCACTCTTTCATACATCCTTTCTCTATCCTTCCTCCATCTACTCTCTGTTATACTCTTACACCTCATCCATACCTCCCGTACCAGTCTTTTCTCGCCCAAATCCTGCAATCTTTCCTCAAACTTCACAACCCTCACACACGACTCCCACCACATACTCATACAACTTGTCTCCTGCAACAGCACTGCCCTCGGTATCGACCTTTCGAGCCCTAGCAGATTCTTCAGAAACCAACCTTGCTCCCTTTCTATTACTTCCCATTCACGCAATCCCTACACTTCCACTACATACAACAATATAGGTATTACAGACGCATCTCAGATCTTGCACGCCATTACGAGGTTACCACCCCATAAACTCCCCCATTTTCTGCAAGCAATCCCCCAAGCCATTCTTGCTTTCGCCTGCATACACTCCACATGCATCCTAAGCCCTCCTCCACAGTCAAACCAAAAGCCCAAATATTTAAAGCCATTCACTCTATCAATCAGCCTTTCCTTCCATTTCAGCCCTTCGTCCTTACCCCTCCTTCCCCTATTCCTAAACAACATCCATTTGGTCTTTTCCACATTCACCACTAGCCCCCTCTTATCCAGGTACCTACCCATTCTATCCAACATCTCTTGCATCTCTTCCACTCTCTTGGCCACCAGCACCACGTCATCTGCATACGCCAACATCTTTGGATCTACCCACCACGACCCCTCCTGCCTGTCCTCTCCGCAGCACCTCTTCCAACTCGCTCGTGTACAGATTAAACAGGAGGGGGCTAAGCGGGCACCCCTGCCTTACTCCCACATTCACCCTAAATTTCTCAGATATTTCTTCATTCACTCTTGCTTTCGCCCATGACTCTTTATACTTCCTCTTCCATACCCAATCTATCCATATATTCCGCCAGTTTCCCCCTAGGAACTGAGTCATACGCAGCTTTTAAATCCACAAACACCGCATACACTCTCCCTTTTGCATTCCATTCCATAGCGCGTGAGATATTCATTATGTTCAATTAGCGTCAATTTGTGTGAATAATTGGACATAATGAACATCTCACGAGCTATCCACTACCACCCTCCGTGGCGCAGTTGGTAGCGTGACGGCCGCGATAGCCGGAGTTGTGGATTCAAGTCCCACCGGAGAGTGATATATATATATATATATATATATATATATATATATATATATATATATATATATAATTATCTTCAAATTTATAAAAAAGGCTTATACCTAATAGCTATAGCATCCCGAGGGCTTTTTCGCTGGTAAAGGGAGAAGCTCTTGACATTTACATATACTCACAAAGCGATTCATCAAATTCGTATGGTATTTCTTTTTTGGGCCAATGGTAGGCTTCAGATATTAGTCCATTTCGTTGTTCTGGGTTTAAAATTATGTCGCCCTCGAATTGTCCGCTTAGCTCCCATACGTTTTGTTTATCAGTTGACTTCCATGCCAAAATACGTGCAACTAACAAACAAACAACATTTTTAATGTTCTTTTTTACATAACATAGATACCACAAATTAGTAGTAATATGATACAACTAACTCCCTAGGAGGAAAGTTAAATGCCATGAGATCTAATAAGATCGAAATCTATATATGCAGATTTCTAAGAGGTGGATTCACACTTATATATGTTTTAGTAGTAATTTTTTATTTATTAATTTCGTAATAATTTCTACTTACATTCTACATCACTTAACTTTTTTACTTCTGCATGTGCGAATGCAATACATATCACAAAAACAAAAACCTTCATATTTGATTAATTAAATGAACTGACACATAAATTGTGCATTTTTATATATCACACCAAACAAAGATCTGATCACTTAAATTTGCATTATCAGATGATAACGGTTTTGATTACATGTAAAAAACAACAATTATTATCGATTTTTACTCCTTTGTAATCAATAAAAATAAATATGTACATTAAACCAATTTAGTTGTTAGATTTGTTAGATAAATATAATATTTTAATAATGCAATTATAATAAATATTAATGGCCCATAGGTTAATTTGTTAGATAAATATAATATTTTAATTATGCAATTATAATAAATAATAATGGCCCATAGGCGAATTTACGTGGATAATTCGTTTGGACAGATGTCTAGCAGTTTCCTTTTATAAGGACGCTAGTAAAATGTAATTTTTAAATTATCTAAGATATTACTTGAAGACGACGGAAAATGCAAAGCTAATAAATAAAGTTAATATAAAAGTGAAACGACGTTATTTCATACAAATTCATATATTAAATCCAATACAATGTAAATAAAATTTTATTATAGATTAGAATAGTTTATTTGTCGAAACCCTCTATTTAAGCCACTCACTCATCCCATCAATCTAAGGCTCAATTCACACATAAGCGGCGTCGGGCGCAGGGGCGGTGTAGGCGAGGCGCAGGCGCAACGTCGCACGATTGTGATGTCCATATGCAGTGAAGGAGTGGACATTGCACTTTAGGCCCAATTCACACATAGGAGGCGGATAAACATATCGTGTAATGCCCACTTAGGTGACGAGGCGCGGACATTTGCCTCGTACCTCTCGCCGTGCCGGTACCGCTTCTTAGCCTCTTCGCCTGAGACACGGTGGCTGCGAGGCGAGAGGCACAACTCCTCACGCCGCTTTTATGTAAACATATGGTGCGATGTCCACCCCTTCATTGCATATGGACATCACAATAGCCTGTGTGACGTGACGCCTGCACCTCGCCTACACCACGCCTCCGCCCGACGCCGCTTATGTGTGAATTGGGCCTTATGTTTACATAGAGGCGGCGTGGAAGAGTTATGCCTATCGCCTCTTCGTCTACAGTGTCTTAGACGGAGAGGCAAAGACGCGGTGCCGGCGCTGCTGTGAATTGGGCCTAACATACATATAAGGCACCTTCACACGGTCAATAATACTGTCAATATTTTAGAATAATGACAGTATTACTGTACGATAATATATATATATATATATATATATATATATATATATATATATATATATATATATAATGTTCATTATTCTAAGATATTGACAGTATTACTGATCATGTAAGGTATAGTAATGATGATGGAATGAAGAGAATATTGGCGTTTATCCGATAATTGATTACTTCATAAATATTGAAGGAGGATTTAAGCAAATACGGGCAGTACTAGGATTGACAGAATTATTGACCGTGTAAGGTGCCTTTATGAGTTGCAGGACGAGGGTAGAGATATGCCATAATAGGCCAGCACGCCCCTAATAGTATAATAATAATAATAATACAATTTATTGACGATGCGACAAAAAAGGAAAGAGAGCGAAACACACAAATAAGAATTTTTTTAAAAAATGTTATCCACTATAAAAGTCTGACACCTTAACTTAAACAATTTAATTTTGTTTATGTTTTTTATTTCTGGCGGCAATATATTTTGGAGCAATGTAGTTGAAGGATATTAAATAAGAAGTTTCTGGGATAGAAAATACTGTAATCTATATTATAGAATGGGTTTCTAACAGTACTAATAAACCATACCAATATTATTAATTTTTTTCGATATTATTTCAATGGTGTATTCTTAAAAATATGATAAGAAGGTATCCTTGTTATCATATTTTTAAGAATACACCATTGAAATAATATCCAAAAAATTTAATAATATTAAAGACAACTGTATTTTTTTATAGTAACTAACTATACCATAAATGTCACATCTACACAAGTATATTACAATATTTATATTCGCGACGCGGACGGTGGTTTTGCAGACAATTAAAAAAGTGCTCGTTACATCAGAATGCAATTTAATTGGAATGGGAGTCTAATATTAGTGAACCATGTCACGATCGCCGGCGTTAAAAAGTTTCATAAACAATTACTATTTAGAAGGGTGCGCCGGCATAAGCAAGTTACGACGACGTGACAGACATACGTCTGGATCTAATCAGCCCGGCTGGTCGGGACCCCTTTGTTGTTACTGCACGCAAACGTAAAATAGAATATTCGCAACTAGGAAGTAACACCATCCTTAATTTATTTATGGACAGTAGTTAATTATTTTTCTGTACCAGGCTGCTATAGACATTTGCACTTTGCATGATAATGTTAATCTGGAAATACTTAACATTCAGATGTTACCACTAGATGTTATCATAAGTTAATTTAATACGATTTTTGTAATAAAGCCTCCTGCAGATTTTCACGCCTTCCCTATCCTCGCTTAACCATTCATTCAGCTTTCTGCAGTCTCCCACCCACTCTGCTTTCACACCCTCACATTCTTCGCTAAGGTGCCACCACGTGTCGCTTCCCTTACTACACAGCGCACACGCGGTGTACCCCAGACCCATCCACACTTTCCTCCCTCTATCGTCACACACCTCGCTCTTGCCATGCATACCTTGTACTCCCTGCCCCACTCACCCCTGGCTAAGTAACTCGGGAGTTTCCCACGCACTTGCCACTCTACGTAGCCAGGGTTGTAAGAGCTCTCATTCATTGTAGTCTGCCGTTCTTGTCACTCACTATCTCTCAATCTCTCTCTTACCTCAGTTCCTAGACTTCCCATTTCTCTCAGCTTCTCCTCTACCCACACCTCAGACATACCCACTCTTTCATACATCCTTCATCTATCCTTTCTCCAAGTCCTACTCTTACACCTCAATAATACCTCCCGGACCAGTCTTTCCTCTCACAATTCCTGCTATCTTTTTTCAAACTTCACAACCCTTACACACGACTCTCACCACATACTCATACGATTTGTCTCCTGCAACAGCACTGCTCTCGGTGTCGACCTTTCGAGACCTAGCAGACTCTTCAGGAGCAAACCTTGCTCTCTCTCTATCACATCCCACTCACGCAATCCCCACACTTCCACTCCATAAAACAGAATAGGTTTTACACACGCATCCCAGATCTTTCACGCCATTACGAGGTTACCGCCCCACAACCTCTCCCATTTCCTTCTCGCTATCCTCCAAGCCATTCTCGTTTTCGCTTGCATACATTCCACATGCACCCTAAATCCTCCTCCACTGTCAAACCAAAATCCCAAATATTTAAAGACATTCACTCTCTCAATCATCCTTCCCTTCCATTTCAGCTCCTCCACTCTACCCCTTCTACCCCTATTCCTAAACATCATCCATTTAATCTTCTCCACATTCACCACTAGCCCTCTCTATTCAGGTACTTTCCCATTCTTTCCAACATCTCTTGCATCTCTTCCACTCTCTTGGCTACTAATACTATGTCATCCGCATATGCCAACATCTTGGTTCTCCCCACCACGATCCCTCCAGCCTGTTCTCTCCTCAGCACCGCCTCCAATTCGCTTGTATATAGATTGAACAGGAGGGGGCTTAGCGGGCACCCTTGCCTTACACCCACATTCACCCTAAACTTCTCGGACACTTTTCCATTCACTCTCGATTTTGCCCACGCCTCTTTATATATACTTCTCACCCACTCCACACTTTCATCATCCATGCCCAATCTATCCATACACTCCACGAGCTTTTCTCTAGGAACTGAACCATACGCCGCTTTCAAATCCACAAACACCGCATACACTCTCCCTTTGCACTCCAACGCTTCCTCCACCATTCTCGCAAGCGTGAAAATCTGCTACTTCCTCCCTCTTCCCTTTCTGAAATTCCCCTGGCATTCCGGCAGCAGCCCTTTTCAATCCACTTGCCTCTCTAGTCTATTTTTCACAAATGTCATCATACTTTGTACCCCGCAGTCATAACGGCAATACCCCTATAATTGTTTACGACCGATATCGCTCCCCCTTTATGTACCGGGACCAGCACCCCCACACGCCACTCTTCCGGCAGCTCCTCCTGACCGCTCCACACCCTATTCAAAACCTGCAGCAACTTATCTCTTCTTACCTCTGGTAATCTTTTGAAAGCCTCAGCCTTCAGCCCATCTTCCCTCGTCGCCTTTCCCAGTTTCAGCTGCCCTATGGCCATGTCGACCTCTTCCCGCGAAAACGCCTCCCTTCCTACCACCGGTCTCGGACTTCCTAAATCCACCTCATCCCCACCACCTCTCTACAGCTCTTCTCCCACTCTGTTAGCTCTATATTAACTTTGACCTTTTAAACACTTCCCTTCAGAATTTCCCACTACCCTTTCTCTGTCACACACTCCCTCAACCTCGTTTCTACCTTCTGCAACTCCTCTATCTTCTTCCTCTCGCAGGTTCTCTCGAACTCCCTCTTCACCTGATTAGCTCTTTCCACTTCACCTCTCCCATTCCTCTACTTCGCCATTGCTTTTCGCCAGCTCGACTTCTTCACCCTACATTCCTCGTCAAACCAACTCTCCCTCTGCCCCCCACTCTTCTTCTTCTCCAATGCAGCCACCATTACTCTCTCCAACTGGAGCATCGAATGCATATCCTCCCACTTGACGCGTTTTAGCTTTTTCTCATATGCATCCAAATCCGACTCGTCCCCAACCAAACCTCTGCTGCCCCTTTCTCTGTTCTTCCTTCACAACGTTTCTCACCCTCACGACCACCTCCACCAGTATATGATCCGACCCCCCCCTACTTTTTTTAGTATATATTCTTAAAAGAAGTAAAAGGCGAGAACAGCTCTATAAACGAAAGCGGCTAATAAAACAAAAATAATTATAGTCGTCCTTATATAATATGTAACGTAACCTGTTTTCTGACTGAAACTATCGTCATTATGTAATATTTAACACAGGGGCGGTTCTATAATTGACATTTAACTCGAGAATAAGACTGTTCGTGGAATAAGTGTGAGATATTGATGCCAATATCTCAAACTTATTCTACGTTAACTGTAAAGAGTTAAATTCCACGTTAAATGTAAATTGTAGAACTGTCCCTTAATCTGTTTTCCGACTGGACCTGAGTCCTTAATACTATAATTTTCGTTTATTCTACTACGATAAGCGATAAGTTGTAATATTTCTTCAGGATCGGATAATGGACTATTAGATGAAGTCACGTAGAAAGCAATGTTCGTGCCGGGAACATTTTATCTCTGGGGCTGTTTTCTTAGTGTCGGATTGTCGCCCACGGGTGAATTTACGTGGATAATTCGTTTGGACAGATGGCTAGCAGAGCTATCACCGTCGTCGATCCGACAATGCGGAAAAATCTCGACAATGCGCATTACATCCTGTTTTTTCTTTCTATTACAGAGGTTGGTGTCATAAAAAGGATGAGTCGACATGAGTGTGGAACAACGAAAGTATTCTCCGCAGGAAACCATCCAGGTTAGTTAGTACTTACTTATCAATGGATTGTTATGTATTAATAGTTTATCTATTGTATATATATTTCTCAGTGGTTAAAGTGGTTAAAAATTCGCATACATAATTAATAAAAAGAATTTGTCTTTTTTTTTATCACTTGTTTGCTGCTATTTTTGCAGAAATCGGATTAGCTTGATACAGCACTTCGGCTCGTGCTGTAAACTAATTCGCTCATTCGGGAGACTTGCCTTCCTGCACTAATAATGTAAATTACTATTTACTTACAATTTCAATTGTATCTATGTAGCCACTACTTTCGCTTTAGAGCGGTCAAAGTCACTCTCCATTTCAACACCACATAGCAACAACTCCAACTTTAAAAGTAATTAACTTTTCTGGTGATTATATTGAAGGAATGTTATGTAATTTTCAATGGATATGTTCGGCTACGCTCTAGCCATTATCAAGCTAATCCGACGACTTGATAATGGCTAGAGCGTAGCCGAAAATATTCGCAAACAGCAATAAACAAGTGATAAAAAAACAAGGAAAAATTCGTTTTATTTATTTATTATAATGAATTATCACAAAGTAGATGCCGATTCGATCCAATATTTAAAAAAATATGTCTTTATTAATTATAATGAATTATTTCAAATTAGACGCCGGACCAATTCAATATTCTCGCATACATAAGTTTTATATTGGCACATAAGGGTTATGTGAGACATTATGAAACATAATAAATATCCTAATTTAAATTACACACAACATCAAATTCAAACAATCACAACATTATACCTCACAACTAAATAACAACTTTGTGTTTATATTAATAATTTGTTGCGGATGACCGCATACTGTTTACGCACACTCTGCTTCCTTCGGCGCCCCTTTTGTGTATGCACGTTTGGTCTGGCGTTCGCATAATTTCCCATTAATGAACTCGACACGGTCGGGGCGTAATTAACCCGTTGCCGTGCCTAAAATTTTAGCGCGCTGTTTACACAGCACGGGGGCAGAGCTCACGGCGAGCAAATACCTCTATGCGCGGGGGGCGAGAGAATGCGTTATGCTTTTGTGAGCGCATTTTTAGGGCGGAAAATTGGTCGACGCTAGCAAACAGTCTATTAAAACGAAATAGCTTTATAAGCAGCGAATACAAGAGAACTCTCATGATTATCAATGAAAAGGGGTGCTTTTACAGTTTTGTGTTTATTTAAGGTGTGCTGATGCTTTTTGATGTATTTGTAAATAATTTGTTATAAAATGCGGGGGAATTTCCACATTCATACACATTGATTTTTAGCATCAATTCAAAACAAGTTTGTCATTTGCATTGCAAAAATTACGTAGCTCATATTATTTGTTAGGCAATATAAAGTTAACAATTTTATTCATTAAATGCAGTTACTATAAAAATCTGAACATTGAAGCAATTAGGTACACAATTATAGTATTTTGAAGGAATTGTAATCCTTTTAAATTAAAATTATCCCCCGTCGAGCGAGTGGCATTTCACCTAGTATATAAATAAATACGGTTTCCTTGCAATACAGCATGCCAGGGTAGTCCCAGATGTACTTGACAAAGAAAACACACAAAATTATGCAAATTATAACATTTGAACAATGCAATAAAGAAAAAAACAGGCGCATTTTGGGGATAAAATAAGTTTTGTTTCATGAAAACAATGCAGCAGCATCCACATCCTTTCTCGCGGTGAGAAAACACATCTTTATTTCTCCACATAGTCGCCTTTTGGCTCTATACACTTATTCCAGCTGAAGTTTCCGGTTTATGGCTATTTTAAGGTGCTCGACGATTCTAACTATAAATAGGGTATCGAAACTATTGATGCCCAATGTCATACAACTAACCCCCTAGGAGGAGAGTTATACGTCATCTGGAGGCACCACATCATGGTAATAACCGTCAACATACACATGCCATCAGGATCACCGGCTAGTGCCCTCTATAGGTGTGCATTGCTAACTGATGTGGTGCCGCCAGAAGGCGTTTAACTCTCCTCCCAGGGCGTTAGTTGTATCATGTTTGTATATAACCACTCTAGATATTGTGTGAATTTTTCCTCACTAGCTGAGCTACACTGATGCGATCTAATAAGATCGAAATCTAGATATGTTGTGTAGTCCACTTCACCATGTCTCCTGTTCATGCATGGTGCTAGCTGTCGGATGAGTCTGTTTAGAAGGCTTTGTCCGTCAGTTCATCCCGCATTGTTTTTTGCAGTCCTCACACACAGAACATCCTTGTACCTTTTCGTGCGCTTCAGGACGAGTAGCTCGATCGGGGGATACCGGCAATGACCAATGTTGTTACACACTTAATTGGCATCCGATTATCTCTGTAGACAATCAACAAGCAGCGTTATTTAGCGGACGGGCATTACGCGTTAACAACCCCATTATGAATACTAAACCTGAACCTATTATCGCCCTTTAATAGGACCGATATTATAAAAAATCGGACACTGGACTCGCAGATCAGCATATACATTCATTAATCATTCTTTCTACACCACATTCATTCCACACCGATTCTCCGAAGACATGGGACCGATATTATACACCGTACTCACACATCAGCATATACATTCATTCATCATTCTTTCTACAATCTTCATTCCACACCGATTCTTCGAAGACATTAGAACCAGCCAACATCGCCGAGTTACAGGAGCTAGCGCTCACTTCAAATAGTTGTTGACCATAATATAAAAATCTTGTACGAGCTTTCCTTAATCCTGAGGTGGTGGCAGCTGTTTTTTACATCACGAGCATGGTTTCAATGGACACCGTACGCTTCCTCTGTACGCTCGCCAGGATTTCCCTGGTACTTTTGTACTTAAACCGTTATGCCGTTATGAGAGCTCCGTATAGTATCATGCTCTCCGAGACCCGGGCCAGCATCCTCTTTTTTTACTGGCTGGGGCCTTTCGTGTTCAGCTGACAGTTCTGTTGTACATCTGGCAGTCCTCACGCCGGCTAGCCACTATCACATTGCCTCCAGCTATCATTGACCTTGCCCTAAGCTCCTCTTCGCTGCGTCCCATCGGCACAAGAGCCTCATCGTTCACGTACCCTACCAGTTTTGAGCCTTTAGGAGGTATTCGTAGCATCGCAAACAGGGTCACTTTCCTCTGCCTGGAATCGGAGCTGTCGCTTCCTGTCTTTATCTAGCGTTATTGAGTTGAATATAGCCATCTTTCTTTTGTCCGTTGGGGCCGCTATTTAGATGCTTATCACTTATCAGATACCTCCGTAGTTTTTGGACTTGAATTTAGAAGTAGCTCGTAGCATCCCATCGTACATTATGTTCCACAGGGTCGGTTCGAGAGCCGAGCCCTGTGGAACTGCACATCTTAACCCCATGCACCTGTATCCGTCCTCGCTCTCCAAAATGAGCTTTCGGTTTTCCAGGTAGCTTCTAGCGAGTATCATGGCATCCATCGGGAGGCCCATAGCTCTTCACCTTTCCATGGTACTAACCCAGTGAGGTATTGAGGGCGTTGCGCACACCAACTGTTGTCAGCGGGCTCTGTGCGCTGACAACAGTTGGTGTGCCTTAGTTCGCCTTCTCCACAATCTTCCTCTTGCTTGCTTTGCTACCTCTATTACCACCACCTCCACCTCATTACCACCTCCATTACCAACTCCATTACCACCTCCATTGCCACCTCCATTACCACCTCCATTACCACCTCCATTGCCACCTCCATTGCCACCTCCATTACCACCTCCATTACCACCTTCATTACCACCGTCATTACCACCTCCATTACCACCTTCATTACCACCTCCATCGCCTGGATGGTGGACCTATCAGACCAGAAACCGCATTGTTTGTCTGCAAGTCTCCTGGGTCGCTCGGCGGCGGGTATTAGCCTTCCTATAATCAGGTATTGCAGCAGCTTCTCCATGTTGTCAATCATGCACAGCGATCGGTACGCCGCTAAGCACTAACCTAGCCCGTTTCCACATGTTCGGGAATTCTCCCATTCGTCATGTTCATCACCTTCGGGATCGCATCCGGGAACCGCCCTGTCACCAGTCTCACGGCCTCCGGCGGAACTCCGTCCGACACCCATTTCCTTCTGCAGATGTGTGTTCTGGTTGCTGCCATTAGCTCCTCCTTAAATAGGGTCACTTTCATTTGTCTGGAATCGGAGCTGTCCTGTCCTGTCGTGTCTGGCGTCATTGGGTTGAATCTAGCCATCTTTTTTTTGTCCATTGGGGTCGCTACTTAGATGCTTAGGACTTATCAGATACCTACGTAGTTTTTGGAATTTGGAAGTACTTCGGATTGTAACAGCTGGCTCCGATTTTTGACTTTCGCTCCTGACACTCTGCATCTGCAACTCTATATAGGCTTCATTGATTAGTCCGTACACATATGTATCTGACATCCCTGCTCTTTTATACATAGTTTTCCTACTCGCAGCTCATCCAGGACGTTTTCTCCACATTTATTCCTTCCTTGCTAGTAACTTTCATCTTCTAATGCATACATTTTCTTATCATACTTTACTCGCTGCTTCATACACCAATTTCATACGGTTTGTTTCTTGTAGCACGATGTATGCTCGGATTACAGCAGGCAGAGAGCAACTAATACCACCAAACCGGGCTACCTCCCCCATACGAGCAAGTGAAGAAAAAATGAATCAGGACTCTTTGTACCTTCTCCACTTATTTTTGCTGTTCCACTCCCCATATCTTTACTCCATACATCAATATACTCCTTCCATATATTTTTTTGTACATTGAACCTTTCATTTAACCTGCCTTTCAACTTTTTCCTCATTATTGCTGCTGTCACTCCCGCTTTCTTGCACTCATATTCCATATGCTCTTGCTTACTTCCGATACTCATGAGGACCAAGCCCATCTTCTGTGCGCTATACCCTTTTTACTGGAGTACTTCTCCTCTTACTGGGCCCCTTCTCCTCTTTCGTTTTGGCGACGTTGACAATTTTCCATATGTCGAAGTAGGGTCTCAGTCTTCCCGACATTTCTTTCAAATCGGGCAACGGCAGTGATAACAGTACTACATCATCAACGTATACAACATACCATTTGCCTCCCCCTCTTGCTGCATTTTTAGTACTTTCTCCATGTGTGGGATAATATATATATATATATATATATATATATATATATATATATATATATATATATAATTAAAAATCATTGGACTCAATGAACACCGTACTCTGTACAGGAAACTCTATTGATCTCTTGGTGCCGTATTAAATATGAATATAATATTATTACATAAAACGTTAGTTACATCACAGCTTAGTGAGAACACGTAGAATATCTATTATACACTAAGGTCCGATTCTACAATTGTCATTTAACTAGAGAATAAGGCTATTCGTGGAATAAGTTAAACATATTGGCATTAATATCTCAAACTTATTCCGCGAATAGACTTATTCTCGGGTTAAATATCTATTGTAGAACCGGTCCTTAGAAGGTCTGATTACGTATATTTTACTTTAAAAAATTACTATAACATTGTTAGATTGGTTTTTATGATACAGTTTCAACATTCTTACCTATAGTTTTGGTTCGTTCTACAGTGAAAACCAAAAAATACTTAGGTTTCACTGACTACGTGTATGTAGGATTAAAGCACTACAAGATACTAACCACGAACCCTACAAAATAAAATACATAAGTGTTTATAGAAAAAATATATTTTTTATTAAAGAAAATATTATTTACATACTATATACCATACATATCTTTGATGATTAATATCTTTTAATGATGGTATTGATGTTCAGCATGACCAGAGTACGATACATGAGCGTTGAAACCGCTATGTTTGTCAGCAGTGTAGTGGACAGTGCGAGTACGGCCATCAGGTTGCAGAAGAGTGTACTCTCCCTTAACTACATCCCCATCACGAGTTTCATGTTGGGACTTGATGTCGTGAGTGTGTTTATCTTCGACGCCATATTTGAAGTCGTATTTGGGGTGGTGCTATTACATAAAAAACAACAATTTATTACATTATTAATTCTGAATTGAACTATTTACTTACATGTGGGTAATGTTCTTCATGGTGCGCCTCATGATGTTGGTGGTGAGTTTGTGGTTCTACATGATTGTTAACTGATGCATAAGATGACGCGTGGTGGTGCTCTACTGGTGCGTGATGGTGTTCCACCGGAATGTGGTGATATTCGATAGGTGTTTGATGCACAATAGGTGCGTGATGATGTTCTGGTTGACTGTGGTGGGTTACCGAAGAGTATGACGTGGCATGGTGACCATGTTGAGCGTATGAGCACGTTAGGGCTACAGCCACAATTAAAATCTGTAAATGGGTATATGTATTTAATTCTGTAAATGGGTATACGTATTTAAATCTGTAAATGTATGTATATGTATTTAATTCTGTAAATGGGTATACGTATTTAAATCTGTAAACGGGTATACATATATAAATCTGCCTATATTAGTTTGTAGTAACTATCAACTACGGAAAAAGCGCTTCAGGCCGATAACTTCAGCAATAATTGATTCTTTCTATTATCAAGAAAACAATCAGCAATCAAGGGGAAATGAGTGAGAGAATCAATCATTACTAATGCCATCGGACTGTGTTTCTTTTTTTCACGAGTTGATAACAAGTTACTACAAAATAATATAAGTAGAGTTTGTATTATTAACTAGTTTTTGACAACCCAATATTGATTTAAAATTAAGACTTGATTTAAAATTTACTTTACCTTTCTGCATTATTTTTGCAAACTTTGTGAATTTTTTTTATTTAACAATTATATATGTTTTTTTTTAATTGTAATTACAAATGTACTTACTTTGAAGAACATTATATTGTATGTTTTTGTGTTGACTTGAAGGCAAACACTGCACTGATACCAAACACAATGATTCGGCTTCTTTTATACGTTATAAAAAGTATTATGTAAAACTTAGTAACATGCCATAGTTGATTTTCGAAATGTGTTTTTATTAAATTATGCTTGCATGATAATTAAAAAAGTTTACATTTTAAATATTCAATTTGGTAAAGTTTGATCAATTTCCGCATTCGTTATCGAAAAATGATATTGCGCTATTAGAATTTATTAGAGCGGCCGCCCGACTCGAACTTGATCTAAATTATATTATTGAATAATTCACGGCAGTGGGTTCAAATATTTTTACATAATACTTTTAAACATATAAAAGCTACCGAATACTTGCGTTTTTTATCAGTTCTGTGTTTGAAGTTAATACACACACAAAATACAAACATGTTCTCTAAAGTAAGTACATTTGTAACTCAAATTACATATCATATAAAATGAAATTTCTTATTATTATATATCGATTATCTAAATATATCTATGATATATTATATTAATTCCATTGCTAATTTGTTGATTCAAAAAGAGTTATTTATATTCATATTTAAAATTATAGAGAGTAATAAGAATACAACAATTTTAAATATATATTATTTAAGATCGTTTTAGACAAGACAATTCTTAGCTCAAAAGTTGTTCAAGAAATGAATTCATATATCCTCCTCCCATACAATTTGTCCTTGACAAATAGAACGCGTGATATTTTTCCATTCGATCTACCATCTAACTCAATATTTCAAATAATTTGCTTTAATTTAGATTGTCTCGCATCTTGACCAACTTTTGAATCAAAAAATTGTCTTGTCTAAAACGTCCTTTATATATATATATATATATATATATATATATATATATATATATATATATAAATATATACATATATATATATATATATATGTTTATTGTTAAGTAACACAACCAATTTAATACCCTACGGTAATCTAGGGAACAGCAAGAAAATAAAAGGATTATAAATGATTATCTCTTTAACGAAAAGGAGGTTTTATTATTATTATATAATTTATAAAACCATACGTTTCTGCAGATTTTAATAGTGGCTGTAGCCTTAACATGCTCATACGCGCAACATGGCCATCATGCCACATCATACTCTTCGGTAACCCACCACAGTCAACCAGAACATCACCACGCACCTATCGAGCATCAGGCCCCTGTAGAATATCACCACATTCCTGTTGAACACCATGTCCCAGTAGAGCACCATCACGCATCATCTTACGCCTCAGTAAACACTCATGTAGAGCCACAAACGCATCATCAACATTATGAGGGACATCATGAAGAGCACTACCCTCACGTAAGTATTGAGAATTGCAACGAATTGTAGTAAATGTATGTAAGTGTGAATTCAACTGTAAGCAATCTACATTTCTATAATGTTAGATATCTTCAGTGTAGCTCACCTTAGTATTTTTAATTGATGTAATATCGCCAGATGGCATTACACTTTCTCTGTAGAGAGAAAGTCCAACATTACATCAATTAACAATGCACAAAATAACAATATGTTGGCGGATATTAATATGGGTGTGCATTGTAAATTAATGTGATATCGCCAGATGGCATTACACTTTCGCTCTATAGAGAATTACTTTACTTTATATATAACCACTCGAAATATTGTGTGAATTCACGCTCACTAGTGAATTCACCCTCACTAGTGAATTCACACAATATCTGAGTGGTTATATACAAAGTAAAGTAATTATCTCTAGAAAGAAAGTTTAACGCCATCTGGGAATATCATATCAATTAACAATGCACCCATATGATAATATCCATCAATATGTTGTTGTTTTGTGCATTGTTAATTGATGTAGTGTCGCCAGATGGCGTTAGACTTTCTCTTTAGAGAGAAAGTTGCATTACTAAGTAGTAAATGTATTTTTAATTAATAGCACCACCCGAAATATGAATTCAAATACGGCGTTGAAGACAAGCACACTCATGACATCAAGTCCCAACATGAGACGCGTGATGGGGATGTAGTTAAGGGAGAATACACTCTTTTACAACCTGATGGCCGTACTCGTATTGTGCACTACACCGCTGACAAGCATAGCGGTTTCAACGCTCATGTATCGTACTCTGGACATGCTGAGCATCAATATCATCATTAAAATAAAACTACCAAAGTAAAACTATGTTGTATACTATTAAATATATATTTTTATAATAATTGCGTCTTTTTTTATAATTATTCACAATTGAGTGATAATAATAATTATTCTATTGTAAACTTTTTCCATAAAAGCAGGCAACTTAGAATAGAATTGTATCAAGATCTCACACCGCTTAACATCAAAATGCAGTAATATCAATATGTAAGGATAACTGTGCATATCCTGCAAAGGTATGTCATAAATCTAGAATAATTTTTTTCTTCAAAATAATCCAAAATAATAGAATGAATTATACATTGTAACTAGATTGCGATATAATTTATAATAATTCATTCAAAAATACCTGGTACTATTCTAACAGGATTTTTCTTGTTTTTGCACTTATTTTTCTTATTATTTTCCTTTTTCCTGTAAATATGCTTTAGCTTGTTGCTTCCATTTGGAGGAGGTGAGAATATCACCTCCTCCGATACTGATGCCCAGCACTCACTCCCATGCATAGACGGTTTCCCTCTACTTCTTCTTTCAATCGATCTCTTGTCCTTTGCTATCTTAGCAGATGGTTGTCTATCATGCTGTTTACGAGCTCCTTCCACATTTTCCTTCTGGCTCGGATCCAACACATTTCGACATCCAGCAGATGTTCTTTGAGATTTTCACTCCTTATTCAGTCATAAATGTCTTTTCGGTGTATTGCTCTGACTACTTTAATTCCTACTGATCTAACGAGTTGTATTGTCTTCGTGGTGTCAGCCCTTGTTTCTGCAGCATAAGTCATAATTGGCCTCACTATGGATTTTTAGATTCGGTACTCACTTTCTACAGTCATATAGTTATTATTCCATATCATGACGTTCGTGCGTCCCGATTTTCTGGCTGCTTTGATTTTTTTGAGACCTTACTTAAAAAAACTAGAGATTTCCACACCTAATTGATTTTAGGTTTTTTATTACCTGTTGAATAACGTTACCATCGGCTTCAAACTTGTATCTGCTCCTCTGAGATAGTCATATATTTGTTTTTGTTTGTCTTTAGTATCATAAACAAACATCATTATAGGGCTATCAGCCGGTCAAGGGAGAATTTCAGAGGAGCCTTTAATTTACTGTTGGTCTTCCTTCTGGTTATAACCAGTCCTTGGTATTTTGTTGCTGGTTACTTTTTCTATGTTGTTGGTTTCCAGCTTTATTTGATTTCCATGTTCATCTTCATTTGTAATGTAGTTTTATCGAAGTTTATTTCGAGGTATATACGATTCGTAGCCTTTTGGATATCTTCGATTTGTTTGACTAGTTCTTCTTTGGTTTAATAATATGTCATCTGCGAACTTTAGATAGTTAATATCCGTTTTCACCAACACTAAATCATGCGAAATAACTCACTGATGTCAACGACACTACTAACTTGCCAAAACACGCCTAGAATTACGGACAGTCTCTCGCCATTTATATTGATATCATTTTTTGTCAGGCAGTACATGTTATAGGTCTACAGTGAACAGCTAAAGTGACATTGTGTCTCCCTGGCATACTAGTTTATTTTAACATTTTTCAAATGATCTGTTATATCTTTTAAAAGCTTACCACAAATCTATAAATTATTCTCAAAAATAATATGAAGCCTTCTTACCCCAAAACTGGACTATGGGCACTCACCATATTTCTAAAGCTTTCTCTATCAGCACTCTCATTGGTTTTAGATATTCCGTAGTGGTAAACCCTTGTCTAAACATCGTATGTTCTCTTGGTTGATAGAAGTCCAGTTTTGGGCTAAGAAGGCTACATATTATTTTTGAGAATAATTTATAGTTTTGTGGTAGCAAACTGATTCGC
This sequence comes from Lordithon lunulatus, assembly GCA_963942505.1. Lineage (NCBI taxonomy): Eukaryota > Metazoa > Arthropoda > Insecta > Coleoptera > Staphylinidae > Lordithon > Lordithon lunulatus. Next base: position 14,716,625 of record OZ012669.1, read on the forward strand.
CTATAGTTTTCCAGGTTCGCAGTGTGTTATATTATATTCTTTATTTCTGTTCTCTTGGTTGATAGAAGTCCAGTTTGGGGTAAGAAGGCTACATATTATTTTTGAGAATAATTTATAGATTTGTGGTAGCAAACTGATTCGCCTATAGTTTTCCAGGTTCGCAGAGTGTTATTTCTTGTGTATGATTATCACAAGTGTATTTGTCCACCATTGCGGTATATCCTCCTTGATGATTTTTAATTTTTTCATGCCATTTTATTGTAGTTTTAATTTTGTCCTTTAATTTTTTTAGGTATTTGTTTTGAGTTCACGTTCTGTACTTTCCTTCTTTGGTCTTGTTCGGTTTGCCTTCTTTGCTTGTGTAGAAGTCTTGAACTGTCATTATAATTTCGTGTTTATCTTTAATTAATTTTTCCTCCTTATCTTTAATTGTGACGATCTCTTTTATATGGGTCTTCTGAATACTTTAGTGCCTATGTTTTTCTAGAAAAACCTTTGTGATTTGTACCTTTTGATGTTCTCTTTTGGCATTTCTTTCTTTGTATTCCACTGTCGCTATTTTATTGAACTACGAGGCATATCCAGAAAGTAAGAGTACTGAATTTTTGTAGGTGTTAAAATTTTTTATTTAAACAAAAAAATTACGTGAAACTTTAGTACATAATAAAAGCTATTTTTCGACATAGTCGCCATTCCTCTCTATGCAGGTGGTGTAGCGAGGTATCAATTTTTTGATGCCTTCCTCGAAGTAGTTTCCCGCCAAACCTTTTTCCACCCATGTGCAGCTTCAGGAAGGTAAAGAGATAGTAATCTGAAGGTGCTAGATCAGGGGAATGCGCGGGATGGTTCAGGATATCCCATTTCGTTTAAATGGGATATCCTGCGAGCAGTTCCTTCGTGGCGTTGGCCGTGTGTGGTCTGGCATTGTCGTGCAGCAGGCAGACTCCTTTTGTCAGCATGCCTCTCCTCTTGTTCTGAATCGCCCTCTTTTTTTTAAGGTCTCACAGTATCTTGCAGAGTTGATGGTCTCCCCTTGAGGCAGATATTCGATTAAAATTATGCCTTGACAGTCCCAAAACACGGATGCCATGACTTTCTTGGCTGAAATTGTGATTTTGAACTTTTTGGCGGAGGGTGGAGAGGTGTGACGCCACTGTTGAGACTGTCTTTTGGTTTCGGGCGTGTGGTGTGCTACCCAAGTTTCATCTCCAGTTACGATGGAGCGGAGAAATTCATCTCCATGGAGTTTCCAGCGCCTCAAAAACTCTTGCCCGGCCTCCACTCGATTCAACTTGTGCTGGTCTGTCAGTTGTTTTGGGACCCACCTCGCGGACAGTTTCCGATATCCGAGGGTTTCTGTGATTGTTTCGTGTAGTAGAGATCTGGAGATTTGCGGAAACATCGCAGAAAGTTCATCCACAGTCAATCTGCGATCGTCACGGAGCGCATTTTCAATTTTTTCCACAATTTCGTCAGTCACAATTGAAGGTATTCCGCTCCTCTGATCATCATGCACAGACGTACGACCATTTTTAAACTCGCGACACCACTTGTACACATTCGTACGATTCATAGCTTTATCACCATATGCAGTTTTCACCTCATTATAAATCTCAAATGGAGGTTTTCCCTTCCAAACGAGATAACGGATGACGCCGCGTATTTCGCACTTGGCGGGAGATTGGATTGATATTATTCACGAAACTTGTCGTGTCAACAGTTCTCAACGTACTGACCTCGAACCGGTCTCGGTGCAAAGGGGAGGAGTCAGGCTACACTGCCGTGTGGCCAACATGATGAAAATAAAATCCCTCCGACCGCGAGAGCCTCAGTACTCTTACTTTCTGGATATGCCTCGTATATAAGTGGTGTTCAATACTTTTTATTGTTTTAGGGCAGAGTTTGTTTGTTTTCTAGGTTTATGTCGTATGCAGGTTTCCTTTGGTTTCATTAGTGCGTCCTTCAGTGATTCTAGGTTATTTATTTATATTGTCATCAGGATTAGATTAACCTATTTGAAACCCTAGAATTTGTTTTTCTTGATCGTTACCTTCCACAAGAAGTGACACAAAAACAAAATTATATTAAATTATGTATATACATGCTGCGTACGAGCTTCTTCCACATTTTCCTTCTGGTTCGGATCCAACAAAAGAGCAAAAAGAAGAAGAGATCGATAGAGAGAAGAGGTAGAGGGATACCGTCTATGCACGGGAGTGAGTCTTGGACGTCAGTATCGGAGGAGGTGAGAACATAATGGAAGCAAAAAGCTAAAGCATATTTACAGGGAAAAGGAAAATAATAAGAAGAAATATAAGAACAAAAACAAGAAAAATCCTGCCTGGTATTTTTGAATGAATTATTATAAATTATATCGCAATCTAGTTACAATGTATAATTCATTCTATTATTTTAGATTATTTACTTTATGACGTACCTTTGCAGGATACCGTGCATATCCTTACATCATGATATTGCTGAATCTTGATGGAAAGCGGTGTGAGATCTTGATGCAATTCTGTTCTAAATTTTATGAAAAAGTTTACAATTAGAATTATTATTATTATCAGTTTGCTATCACACAGTTGACAGGTGTATAGACAGCTCCGATATTTTACCGAAATATAGCGGCGTATCGAGTTGAAATATACACGACAGGTGAAAACAGCGACAAGAAACAGTGATACACAAGGAAAGTTAAAAAGTCGAGAGAAAGAGCGGTAAGTGAAAGTAAATAAAATAGAGGGTAGAGGTTATTTGCACGAGGGGTCGACCCGTAAATAACCTCTGGCGTCGATAAAGGTGAGGAGTATATTGGGCGGCATATAGCGACGACAACAAAGGCAAGAATAGCAAATAAAAATAGCGCCAGGGCCAATGAATAAAAATAAAAGAGGTAGAGAAACGGATAGCGAGGACAAAGACATACAAAATCTGAAAGAAACCGTTAGAAAAAACAAAAAAATACTGAGATCACCAGCATCACAAAGAAGGTTAGAAGAAACAGAAAAAAATTGCAACGGTGAAACGAACATTGACAAAGATAAAATGGAAGAACTAAAACAAATGATTATAGAACTAATGAGGAAGATGGAAGAAAACATGTCACAAATAAAACAGGAAATAAAAGAGATGAAGACCGAAATGAACAATAAGGAAGAAACATGGAAAGAAGAAAAGAGAACATTGGAAGTCAGAATAGAAAAACTAGAAAAAAAGCAGAAATTGAAGAGAAGAGAAGAAGAAAAAAGAACATAGCAATAAGAGGTCTAGACAAGATAGATAACATAGAAGAGGTAAGATCACTCATCAAAGAAAAACTGGAAGTGGAGACAGGGGTTAACAAAATACAAAAAATAAACACAGGCCCAGAACGAAATATAATAATAGCGGAAATCCCAAGCTGGGAAGAAAAACAAAAAATAATGAAAGCAAAATATAAACTGAGAAATACAACGATATATATAGACGATGATCTAACGGAAGAGGAGAGAAAAATACAAAGAGAGATAAGAAACATAGCAAAATTGGAAAAAGAAAAAGGAAAACACGTAAAAATAGGATATAGAAAGATAATAGTAGACAATGAAATATACATATGGGATAAAAAGGAGAAAGGAGTCGTAGTCAAAGATAATGGGGTGAAAGTAACCAATCCAAAAAACTACTAGCAAAAGAGAAAACGGACGGAAGCAAAAATACAAAGAATACAGCGAGGAAAGGGACAACGAACAAAGGAAAGAAGAACAAACACATAATAAATGGAAACAAAGAAAAGAGTGCAGTAAAAAAAATAAAAATATGGAAAATTGGGACTTGGAATATCAGGAGTATAAATGGAAAGGAAAAAGAGCTGGAAGAAGAATTTGAACTAGACTTCTTAGTGGTAACAGAAACAAAAAAGAAGGGGAAGGGAGAGTACAAAATGGACAAGGAACATATATTCATATATAGCGGTGTAGATAACAATCGGAGAGCCGCAGCAGGGGTAGGATGTATAGTGCATAAAAAACTGAAATCGAATATATATAAATGGGATGCAATTACGGAGAGGATTTTGTCTATCGAAGTTAGAGATCAAAGAAACGGCTACCATAAAACTATCATAGCAGTGTATGGAGTAACGAAGATGATACTGCGTGCAACAAAGAAACATTCTGGGAGCAACTCAACGAAACAACAGAAAAAGCCAAAGGAGAAGTGTACGTGGCGGGAGACTTCAACAGCAGAATTGGCAACGAAGTAAAAGATAATGACGCGATGAGAGGAAGATATGGAGAAGGCGTACTCAATGAAAATGGTAAGAAAATGCTAGATTATTGTAGAATGAATAATCTAGTAATAACGAATACACTATTCAAACACAAGGACATACACAAATACACCAGGGAAGTGATAAGCAGGAACGAAAAATCTATAATAGACTATGTACTAGCAGAACAAGGGAAAAGGAGCAAAATAATAGACACAAGAGTAAAGAGAAGTTACGAAATTGGAAGTGATCACTATCTAGTAGAGACGAAAATAAAGTAAGACTACCAAGATAGCGATAAAAAAAGCAGAGACCAAATATAGCAATAAACTACAACAAGATAAAAACATACAAACTAAGGGAGAAAGAAATAGCAAAAATCTATAAAGAGAAAATAGAGGAGAAATTAGTAAAGGGCAACTATAGACAAGAAGTAGAGGAAATGTGGAATAAATTAAAGAACAATATACTGGAGATAGCACAAGAGACATGTGGGACAAAGCAAAACACAAACAAGAAGCAGCAGACAGCATGGTGGTCGCAGGACATAAGAGACAAAATAAAGGAAAAGAAAAAAGGATGGCAAAGATACCTCAATGACAAAAATAGTAAAAACTACGAAGAATACAGTTTAAAGAGGAAAATAGTAAAAGATAAGGTCAGAATAGCAAAGAGCAGTAAATGGGAAAAGTTCGGAGAGACAATGGAGAAAAATGCAAAGGAAAACCAAAAATTATTATATAAAACACTAAAACTAAACAGAAAAGAAAAAGGACAAGAAGTAAATTATATACAAGACAATCAAGAAATATTGCTGAAGGACAACGAAAAAATACTGGAAAGATGGAAAGAATATTTTGAAGACTTACTATCACAAAATGGTGGAAATGAACAGAAGACAAGGGAACGACTCGGAAGCAGATATAGAGATGATCAATGGAAAAGAAATACTAGAGATAATAAGGGAAATGAAAATAGGGAAATCACCAGGACAAGACCAGATCACAACGGAAATGATTAAACATATGGGACCTGCAGGTAATGAAATACTACAAAAATTAATAAACGAAATATGGAGGACGAATAAAATACCCAGAGATTGGCAAGTATCGTTAATCGTACCGATACACAAGAAAGGCGATAAGACAAAATGTTCAAACTATAGGGGTATAACACTCATAAACATAGGTATGAAGATCTTAGAAAAAACAATTAACAAAAGAATACTAGCAAAAATAGAGCAGACGCTAGAAGAATCGCAATGTGGATTTAGGAAAGGAAGATCCACACAGGACAACATTTTCACGATAAAACAAATCACAGAAAAAAGAATTGCAAATAATAAAAACACATACCTAGGATTCATCGACCTGGAAAAAGCATTCGACATGATACCAAGAAATAAATTATGGAAAATCCTGGAAGAGAGAGGTGTAGAAAGAAAGACAGTCGAATTAATACAAAACATATACAACAACAACACCAATGCAATAATACACAAGGGACAAACATCAAGAACATTTCAGACAACCACTGGACTAAGACAAGGAGGCGGGCTCAGTCCTACATTATTTAACATATACATGGATGAAATAATGAAGAGCATGAAACCAGAAACCAAAAAAGCAAACATAGGGTACAAAAACATGCAAGTTGTAAAAATATCGGAAGGAGCATTCGCTGATGATGTAGTAGTGATAGCAGAAAATGAAGGTAATCTGCAGCACAACCTTAGTGTATGCAACAGACACCTAGAAAAGTATAACATGAAAATGAACTATAACAAAACAAAAGTGATGGTAATAGCAAACCGGAAAGAACAAATAAATATAAAGATAGAATAACACACAATAGAACAAGTAGAAGAATTCAAATACCTGGGAGTAGCACTGACAGAAGACGAAAAAATGGAAGGCGAACTTAGTAACAGAATAAACAACACAGCTAAAACATACCACACATTGAGCAATATACTGATTAACAAGAAAGAGATCAGCAGAAGGACAAAAAAATATATATATAAAAGCATATGTAGACCTATACTGCCATATGGAAGCGAGACGTGGAAGCTAACGAAGAGGGACAAAAGTAGAATACAGGCAATGGAAATGAAATATCTCAGAGGAGTAAAACAAGTTACGAGAAGAGACAGAATAAGAAATGATGACATCAGAGAAGAACTGGGAATTGAAGCTGTAGATAAGTATATAGAAAAGAAACAACTAAACTGGTGGGGTCATTTAATTAGGATGGACAAAAAGAATCAAACAAAACAGGTATGGGAAGCAAGAACTGAAAATAAAAGAAGAAGAGGTAGACCAAGAAAAGAGTGGGACAACATAATACAGGACATAATAATCAAGAAAGGAAAAACAGTCAAGCAAGCAAGAGAACTGGCGAAGAACAGAAAGGAGTGGAAAGAATTTACAAATGTATAAACAACAGTAATTGTAAACTATAATAATGTTAATAATGTTAATGTAATAGCCTACACAGAAAGCTAAAAGGCAATTGATAATATATATATATATATATATATATATATATATATATATATATATATATATATATATATATATATATATATATATATATATATATATTATTATCACTTAATAGTGAATGTGATAATTATAGAGAAAAAAACGTAATTATTATAAAAATATATATTTAATAGTATACAACATAGTTTTACTTTGATAGTTTTATTTTAATGATGATATTGATGCTCAGCATGTCCAGAGTACGATACATGAGCGTTGAAACCGCTATGCTTGTCAGCGGTGTAGTGGACAATACGAGTACGGCCATCAGGTTGCAAAAGAGTGTATTCTCCCTTAACTACATCCCCATCACGCGTCTCATGTTGGGACTTGATGTCATGAGTGTGCTTGTCTTCAACGCCGTATTTGAATTCATATTTCGGGTGGTGCTATTAATTAAAAACACATTTACTACTTAGTAATGCAACTTTCTCTCTAGAGAGAAAGTCTAACGCCATCTGGCGACACTACATCAATTAACAATGCACAAAACAATAATATGTTGATGGATTTTACCATATGGGTGTGCATTGTTAATTGATGTGGTATCGCCTGATGGCGTTAAACTTTCTCTCTAGAGAGAATTACTTTACTTTGTATATAACCACTCGAGATATTGTGTGAATTTACCCTCACTAGTGAATTCACACAATGGCCCTGTCCGTTTGGCTACTACTAGTGACTAGTAGTGACACATGGTGACATACTAATAGTATAGCGTGACGTCAGCATTTGTCACTAGTAGTAACCAAACGGACAGGGCCAATATCTCTCGAGTGGTTATATACAAAGTAAAGTTAAAATTCCCTCTAGAGCGAAATTTTAACGCCATTTGGCAATATCACATCCAATATACTGAGTTGATCTACACTGATGAGATCTAACAAGATCAAAATCTAGATATGTAGATTGCTAACAGACGAATTCACACATACATACATTTACTACTGTTTCAATTCGTAATACTTACGTGAGGGTGTTCTTCATGGTGTCCCTCATAATGCTGATGATGCGTTCGTGGCTCTACATGAGTGTTTACTGAGGCGTAAGATGATGCGTGATGGTGTTCTACTGGGACAGAGTGGTGTTCAACAGGAATGTGGTGATATTCTACAGGGGCCTGATGCTCGATAGGTGCGTGGTGATGTTCTGGTTGACTGTGGTGGGTTACCGAAGAGTATGATGTGGCATGATGGCCATGTTGCGCATATGAGCATGTTAAGGCAACAGCCACTAGTAAAATCTGCAGAAACGTATGGTTTTATAAATTATATATAATAATAAAACCTTATTATCGTTAAAGAGATAATATTTTATAATCCTTTTATTATACGTGCCCTTATAAATGCTGGAATAGCATATGTAATGTACGGTAATGTACGGAATGTACATTACCGTAGGGTATTGAATTGGTTGCGTTACTTATCAATAAACGCAATATATAATACATGCATTATATAATAGGAGTAGAAAAAAATGATTATTAACATTACATTGCATCTTATGTTTATAAATGATAGATAGTTTTCATTTTGCATTTATGTAATAATTATCATTGTAATTGAATTTGGCTCTTCTAAGCTACAAATTAGTCATCATTTCTTAATTTTGATAGTTATATAAATAAATTTCATTTTATATGATATGTAATTTTAGTCAAGAAATGTACTTACTTTAGAGAACATTTTTGTATTTTGTGTGTGTATACACTTGAAATCAAACACAGAACTGATACAAAACGCAAGTATTCGGTAGCTTTTATATGTTTAAAAGTATTATGTAAAAATATTTGAACCCACTGCCGTGAATTATTCAATAATATAATTTAGATCAAGTTCGAGTCGGGCGGCCGCTCTAATAAATTCTAATAGTGCAATAGAATTTTTCGATAACGAATGCGGAAATTGATCATACTTTACCAAGTTGAATATTTAAAATGTAAACTTTTTTAATTATCATGCAAGCATAATTTAATAAAAACACATTTCGAAAATAAACTACGGCATGTTTAGTTTTACATAATACTTTTTATAACGTATAAAAGGAGCCGAATCATTGTGTTTGGTATCAGTGCAGTGTTTGCCTTCAAGTCAACACAAAAACATACAATATAATGTTCTTTAAAGTAAGTACATTTGTAACTACAATTAAAACAAGCTTACATATTTGGTAACTTTTTTTTTCCCAAAGTTTGTAAAAATAATGCAGAAAGGGATTAAGTAAATTTTAAATCAATGTTGCGTTGTCAAAAGATAGTTAATAATACAAACTCTGCTTATATTATTTTGTGGTAACTTGTTATCAACCGTGGAAAAAGAGATAGAGTCCGATGGCCTTAGTAATGATTTCCCTTGCTTGATGATTCTTTTATTGATAATAGAAAAAAATCAATTATTACTGAATTATCGGCCTGAAGCGCTTTATCCGCAGTTGATAACAAGTTACTACAAACTAATATAGGCAGATTTATATACGTATACCCTTTTACAGATTTAAATACGTGTACCCATTTACAGAAGTAAATACATATACCCATTTACAGAAGTAAATACATATACCCATTTACAGATTTTAATTGTGGCAGTAGCCTTAACGTGCTCATACGCTCAACATGGTCACCATGCCACGTCATACTCTTCGGTAACCCACCACAGTCAAACAGAACATCATCACGCACCTATTGTGCATCAAACACCTATCGAATATCACGACATACCAGTAGAACACCATCACGCCCCAGTAGAGCACCACCACGCTTCATTTTATGCATCAGTTAACAATCATGTAGAACCACAAACTCACCACCAACATCATGAGGCGCACCATGAGGAACATTACCCACATGTAAGTAAATAGATCGATTCAGAATTAATAATGTAATAAATTGTTGTTTTTATGTATAATAGCACCACCCCAAATACGACTTCAAATATGGTGTAGAAGATAAACACACTCACGACATTAAGTCCCAACACGAAACTCGTGATGGGGATGTAGTTAAGGGAGAGTACACTCTTCTGCAACCTGATGGTCGTACTCGCACTGTCCACTACACTGCTGACAAACATAGCGGTTTCAACGCTCACGTTTCGTACTCTGGTCATGATGATCAATACCATCATTAAAAAATATTAATCAAAGATTGTAGTATATAGCATGTAAATAATATTTTCCTTAATAAAAATTATATTTTTTCTATAAACACTTTGAAACTGGCGAAGCATCGTGTATCATAAAAAACAAACCTAACAATGTTATAGTACTTCAAACGTAAAATATACGTAATCAGACCTCCTAAGGGTCGGTTCTACAAATGATATTTAACCGGAGAATAAGTCTATTCGTGGAATAAGTTTGAGATATTAATGCCAATATGTTTAACTTATTCCACGAATAGCCTTATTCTCTAGTTAAATGTCAATTGTAGAATCGGACCTTAGTGTACAAACTAACTAACGTTTTATGTAATAATATTATATTTATATTTACTACGGCAGCTATAGATCATAGAGTTTCCTGTAAAGAGTACGGTGTTCATTGAGTCCAATGCTTTTTAATATATATTATCGCGGATATGGAGAAAGTACTAAAAATGCACCAAGAGGGGGAGGCAAATGGAAGATATGGTTTCTTGCATACGTTGATGATGTAGTACTATTAGCTCTGCCGTTACTGAAAGAAATGTCGGGGAGACTGAGATCCTACTCCTGCATGCGGAAATTGTCAATATCGCCAAAACAAAATAGGCGCCCAATAAAAGGGGAAGTACTCCGGTAGAAAGGGTAGTCCTAATGCTCTGCTTTCGTCAGTGATATGTTGAAGCATTTCCGTCATTTCGTTTACATATTTTCTAATCAGGGTGGTATCGTCTGTGAATCTGAGATTATTTAGTTTTTTCTCTTCCAATGACAATGCCAATCTTTCTGCCCCAATGCTGCATATACGGGGCAGAGCAGTGCTCAGATCGACATATATCGAATCAAGAACATCGCCTATAGGTCCTATATGGACATGGGTTGCATCTGGCTGGTATCAGAGCTACCCCTATATTGTATAATGTATAATATCAGCTCAATGGCTTAGAAGAAGACGCATACGGCGAATATTATGATATATTCGCCGTATCCGTCTTCTTCTAAGTCATTGAGCTGATATTATACATGGCAATATTCATCTTCGATTGCTTACTCTTCCATATTCCTTGGAACAGACCGGCAGTTTACTGCAAGTGCAGGATTTTGCACCTCTTGTTTTATTCGTCCTATAACTATATCAAACAATGACTTTTGGGTTATTTTATGGGGGTGTTGGTCATTACTCTACCGCGCTGATCTGCGCGAATTGGTGGTTGTCCACGTGTTGGGAAGGATTTTTTGAGTACAGCCCTGGGCTGTGTGCACTGTGCGGCCCTTCAAGGACCTATTGTGCCTCATACATCATCCATTATATGCTAGCCGGGTAAATTCTTTGTGGAAACATTTCCCGGCTAGCGGTGGATTCGAACCACCAAAGTTCCATACGCAATGGCTTCAGACCATTGCCTTAGACCACTGCGCCACTTGGGAAGGTAGTTGGGTACAACTGGAACAGGTATAAGAGTCTGATTCTTCCGGTAAAGAGATTTGAAGAGCCACAGTAGCTTACGCAGGGTAGATTCGTCCAGACCCGAAGAAGCCAGTCATCAGCCAAGAGCGTGGAAGAGTCTGGATAGTAGTCTGGATAGTTGGCTGGAGGGTAGCAAAGCTACAGACACTTAGGCCTCAAAATGGGCCCATTGTGAAACCTCCCTTTAAGGCTGCTCACTCGTCCCACCAGTCAATTTTGCGTGCAAGCCGCAAAACTCTGGCGGGTGAGGAGCTGCCAATGCTGACCATACTAGGCCAGTACTCCCCTACTATTAGATACTAGCGCTGGGCAGAGGCATATTACATGCTCTGCTGTTTCTAGTTCTTCATTGCACCCTCTACATAACGGGCTGTTTAGCAGATCCATCGTGTGTAGGTGTTTGTTTAGCCGGCAGTGGCCGGTTAGGATGTTAGTCAATAATTTCAGATTAGTTCTAGATAAGTTAAGGCGGGCCGTGGCTGCAATTTTACAAGGTTGCCTAATTGCTACCTTTGATTGTTTGCAGCCCGGCGTTTCTCGCCATCTCACCTTGTGTAGAGCATGTGTCCTATGCTCTATTATTTTTTTCAGAGTACCTGCAGAAAGTATTTCATCCTCTTGGGTTGTTAGAGGATGTGAGGATCCCTTCCTGGCAAGTTCATCTGCTATTTCGTTCCCCTTGATGCCACTATGTCCTTTTATCCAGCAGAGTTCTAGTTTGTTATATTTAGCTAGCTCCTCCAGGCTGTGTAGACATGAATATAACTCTTTCGACACAAATGTGTTGGCATTTAGTGCATTTAGAGCTGCTTTGCTGTCGGTGAGTATTTGGATATGTTTATCCTTAATATTCCGTTCAGCTAAAATTTGAACACACTTTAGTATTCCTGTTAATTCCGCTTGGAAGACTGACGTGAGTCTTCCAAGTGGTGTACTTATCTTGAGATCGAGTTCTGGTGAGAATATGCCATAGCCAGCTCTCGTCTTAGTTTTGGATCCATCAGTATACATGGTTATGTTGGCGCCTTGTGGGATACCATCCATTGTGATGATGGTCTGAAAGTGTTTGACAAAACTGTATTTGGGTAGAATTCTGTCGCACTTGCCTTCTATGAGGGGGTCTAATTTGATAGCTTCACTCAGTATGCTCCTGTGTCCAATGATTCTACCTTTATCATGCCACAGGTTGAGTGAAAATAGCCTTAATGCTGTTTTTACTGCAGTCTCCCTTATAAGAAGGTCGAGTGGTTGTAGACATAACAGTGCTTCTAGAGCTGCTGTTGGCGTTGTTCTCATAGCGCCAGTGATGGCAAGACACGCCATCCGCTAGATGTGTGATAACTTTGAGATTGTTGTAACTTGTTTGGTTTTCGACCACCAGACTATTGCACCATATGCTATGGTTGGTCTTATGATCGCGGTATATATCCATTGGGTGATCTTGGAAGACAGGCCCCATGTTTTACCAACCGCCCTGCGGCATTGCCAGAATGAGATGCAAGCTTTTTCCAGCTTGGATGTTATATGCTCATTCCAGTTCAGTTTTGTATCCATGATTAGTCCTAGATATTTTACTTTATCTGTGAGAGTCAGAGGGACCTTAAAAAGAGTTGGCATGTTCATGAGCTCGAGTTTCCTCTTTCTCGTAAACAATATTAGCTCTGTCTTTTTTGGGTTAACTGTTAGCGAATGGCTATCGCACCAGTTCTCAACAATCTGTAGGGCACTCTGCATGAGATTACAGAGTACACCTTCAAAACTGCCATTTATCATGATCACTATGTCGTCCGCATAGCCAACGGCATAGTATCCTGAGTTGTTTAATTCCAGGAGGAGGCTATCAACTACAAGGTCCCATAAAAGGGGTGAGAGGACTCCACCTTAAGGACAGCCTCGTCCTGCAACTTTTTTCGATGTTACGTCATCTAGTGTTACTTGGATTGTTCTTAGACCAAGCATATTTTTTATCCAGCCCCTAATAGTGGGGTGAATCCCGTGAGATGTTAGAGCATTATCAATACTCTTAAATTTTGTTTTGTCAAAAGCACCTTCAATATCAATGAAGGTGGCAAGCAACGAATTTTTATGCTCTAGTGTTTCCTCTATCTTAGAGGTCACCAGATGTAGGGCTGATTCCGCTGAGCGTCCTGGTTGGTAGGCATGCTGTTTCGGATGTATGGGGTACGTTCTCAGCGGCCCGTCCCTGATTTCACGATCACAGAGCCTTTCCAACGTCTTCAATAGAAATGATGTTAGGCTGATGGGCCTGAATGACTTGGCAAGTGTGTAATCTACTTTGCCTGGTTTGGGTATAAAGGTCACTTTGAGCTCTCTCCATGTATTGGGTATGTACCTAAAAGCAATGCAACCTTTAAATATATTCACCAATGTGTTTATAATGTAGGTTAACCCCCATTGTAGTAATGCTGGGAATATTCCATCTAGTCCTGGGGACTTAAAAGATGAAAAGCTTGATATTGCCCATTCTATTTTAGTTATACTTATCATTTGGTCAGCTAGCAGCCAATCTTCCTCATCAGGTAGATGAGGATCAGTTGCCAAGTTGAGACCTCCAGTTTGATTGCCAGGAAAGTGGGTGCCTAGGAGTACCTTGATAGTTTGGGAGGGTGTTACCGTAAAGGTGCCATCCTCCCGTTTTAGCGAGTTAAGTTGTTGTACAGGGTCTTTTGAGATTACTCTCTTCAGACGAGCAGCTGCTGCTGTGGATTCAATGCGTGGAAGAGTACTATCAACTGTTTTAATGCTCGGTTGATTCATTAACCATATGCTTTTCAAATAGTAGTATATTGATAAGAATGACATCTTGAGATTTTACCCCTTAAACGAATAGAAGGCGACTGATGTAATTGATCGTATGATAGTTGCCAATGCTGACAATACTAGGCCAGCACTCCCCTAGTACTAACTGCCTAGTGTTTACTAGAGCTAGGCAGAGGCATATTACATGCTCTGCTGTTACTAGTTCTTCATTGCACCCTCTACATAACGGACTGTCTACCTAATTTAGGGGCTGTTCGGTTTTTCATTTGGTGTAGAGCTGCTCTTAACTCCAATACATATATTAAAGGCATGTCTTCTGAACCTACATTTGTGATCTTTTCGTTCCTTGGATTTGGAGGATTTGGAACAGAGTGACTATAAAGTTCCCGGTAGAAGACTGATGTTTTTGATGCCCTCTTTTTCGCTTATAATGTCTCCTTGATTGTTCTTCATTTTATGAATAAAAAGTTTTGCTTTTAACTTTTGGGATCGTAAATCGTAGTTTCATGTTCATGCTATCTTCTATTGCTTCTTGGATTTGTCGAGTGTTAAACTTTCTTAGGTCTTTGCGTCTTGCGCTTTTCACTTTTTTACTGAGCTCTTCGTATAATGGTGAAAGTCTATCCGTTTGACGCCATTCTTTGAGAAGATTGGCTGTATCAATGCTGATTTTTGAGTTTGAATTTTTCCCTTTTTTGTTTGTAAAGTTTACTGTCTTAATTGCTACTCGGATGCTGATTTTTTCCGCTATTTCGTTGATGTGCATGCTATGCAGAAGTTCTGTTGGCTGTTTTATTCGAGAAGTCCAGAAAACAAGGTACAGATACAAAACTTGTCTTCTATCACCCCTGTTTTGTCACACCTTGGCTGTGTTAGCGCGATATACTATATATATTTATATTTTTTAAGTTTCCAAATGTATTTTACTTAATTGTATCAAATGTATTTATGTTTCTAAAGGGGTTTCCCGTTTAATAAATTATTATTATTATTATTATATACAAGTACGAATATTATTTTATTAAATATGTTTTAATAACAAATATATTTTATAAAAAAAATCCTAGTGAAACAATTAGTTCGCGATTAACTGTTGCACGAATTTCTAACGATGGCATCAAATTCTCTGCAGATATAATCCCGCAATATTTCCGCGCCAATAATAATGTTCTCCGGGCAATAAAGTCAGTAGTTTATTGGGACTCGCTTTCCTCCCTCGGAAGCAATTCCGTTTCGTATCGCTTTTTTCGGGCGGGGTAGTCGTCGCGTTCGTGAAAACGGGAGGCGGCTGCAGCCACGCAGTCTGGCCCATCGTGCACCCAACGCACGTGCACGTGCGGTCCTGCGCCGTTGTAGCAGGATCGCGAATTTAATGGTAAATCCATACTGCGTACGTACAACAGACATAAGACGACACCGCGCTCCCTGTTATGCATAACGATACAGTTTCTGTTGTTGAATTCTGTATGCTAATAACCCGCGGGCCCATTGCACGGCGCATGTAATTAAAACAAGGGGGGCGACTGGCAGCAGTAAGGCGCACCTTCGCTGCGGACTTATCTGTTGAATTATTGCCCCTTGGACCGGCGGCAGCTGAATTTACTACGGCTGGAGGTGGATAAAAGGCGCCGTCTTTGCGACTAAGTTATATGACCCTCTGTTCTGTAATTAAATGGCCCACGGGCACAGATTATACTGCTTCCCCACCCAAAAAAATCGTTTGTGATGTTGTAATTTTGAATATCAAAGGGAATCGTTTTGCAAATGATTGCAATAGACAGTTTTTATTAAAAATCTACACGTTTGTGTAATAATTGTTAATAATAACACGTTTGTGTTAAATTCTACACGTTTGTGTAATAATTGTTAATAATATGTACGATTTGCAATTATCTCGTGTATTACTACTACTAATTGAATTTTATTACGAGAGATTATTTTATATCTACATTGAATTTGTTGCAAATTGTTCGTTTTTTGGGCTTTAATATGGTTTTGAGGACGAAATCAAGCGGATCCAGAAGGAGAACCACTCCAGATATTGTGTGAATTCATCCCCACTAGCTGAGCTACACTGATGAGATCTAACAAGGTCGAAATCTAGATATGTAGATTGCTAAGAGATGGATTCACACTTATATATGTGACCATATTTGTTTAGAAATATACAGAACATACGGGGTGAATTTGCACTTATTATTTCCGCACCACCACAATACAAGTTTAGTATAATTATTATAATTAAAATTTTTATTTGGGAATATTGTTGTAGGTAACATATATTTATAATTGAAAATGTAATTCTATAGTGCGATATAAAAAGGGTAAACGTGTGTTACTAATAATAAATAGGTAATTATCCAGTATTCAGCAATATATACAAGAAATAATAATTATTTATTTTATTTATTTATTTATTTTATTGTTTATACAATAATCATACCTCAGAATATACATGAATTATCATACCTCGTAATATGCAAGAATATATAATAAATATTATATATAATAAAAAATATATATATATATATATATATATATATATATATATATAATAAAACTCAGTAATATGCAGAAACATAGAAACATTTAATATGAGGCAAATACCAATATTATTTATTAATAATTTTTGCATTATATATAGTGTTTTATTGCGACTCTCAAACTGAATACACTTCCAAATTGTGATAGGGGTTCAAACATTTGTCGCTTATACAATCTGATGGCCCGTAATAAATTATGCATATTCAGTTTATTCTCGGCGGAAGTTCGTAAGTCTAATGGGTCCCAGGATTAACGTTATAAATTTATAGATGTCCACGAAGGGACGGCGGGCAAGCTGTTGTCCGAACCTTGGACATTACACTTCATCAAATACGCCCTGCGTGGCCGAGAGATCGGGCATAATTTCAGCCTGCGTGTATATCTATATAGAGTAGATATGTTTCCCCGGGTCACTGTTACAAATTCATCACATTCCAAAAGGGCGCCCGAACATATTTCACTGACAAATATTTGCAAACGTATCAAACTGGAAAGCTTGGGTAATATTTATTTTAACTGCAGTGAAAGATATGCAAACACAGTCTTACTTTAGCAAATAATAAGATGGGGAATGATATTTTACTAAATTAACTCAACTCATATACGTTTCATAATAAATTAATCAGCCTATCCTTAGTTTTGAGAAAAAAATGTGTACCTTACTTGAATGTATTTTATATCGCAGTTTCATTCAGTATACTGAATCAGAATCAATATTATATAAGGTCATTGATTAATCATCACATTATCACATACATTGATTTCTTATCTGAATACAGAAGTTTCACATTGGTTAAACTACTCGAAAAAGTAGTGTGTAATCCCATGAAAAAAACTATGCAAGCAAAGGTAGGGAGGGGAAGTGGCCCCTAGTAGGGTGGGTGGGATATGTTTATGGATGATTGTATAGTGCAGAGTTCAAGGCATTTGAAATAGTTGATGGGCATAGTTTGGTTGGTAGGGACCACCCACCCACCCCACCGTTGCTTGCATAGTTTTTTTCATTAGATACAGACTTTTTACAATGTTTATATAATCCCAGCAAGTGTTATCTTATGGAAAAATAATGCGCATCAAGGTTAAATTAGTTAAACTTCTGGGAAAGTGTAATTCCATGAAAAAAGTATGCGAGCGAAGGAGGGGTGGGTGGGTGTCCCCTACCAGGGTGTCCCCTACCAATCAAACTATATACTATCAACTATTTCAAATGACTTGAACTCTGCACTACACAATCATCCATAAACTATTCCACCCACCCTACTAGGGGCCACCCCCGCACCCTACCTTTGCTTGCATAGTTTTTTTCATGGGATTACACACTTTTTCGAGTAGTTTAACCACAACACCACTACACAATCATCCATAAACCAACCCACCCACCCTACTAGGGGCCACCCAAGTGACTTGAACTCTAAACTACACTGTTCCCATTTTTTTTTCTACATTTAGTCTAAATTATTAAATGAAATTGATTGAATCATAGAAAGTTATAGACAAGAGTGTAGCGCAGAGTTCAAGCCATTTATAATAGTGAATGGGCATCGTTTGGTTGGTGGGTTAAATGTAATGTAGGGTCATGATTAGTCAATGATAAGGTGTATCAAAGCCCTATTAAGGTTATGTGGGGCACTAATAAGTTGTAGGCTCCTACAATTTTATTTAGACGATTTCTACTTTTTTGTTCTATAGAAATTGGATTTGTAAAATTACACAGAACGTATAGTGATAAATTAATTAATTAATAATAATTTCATATTTCATTAATATTCAAGCAGTATAACTAGAATTACTGGGGTGTTAATATTAATAACTAATTATCATTTAGTCATCGGGGGTACTAGATAATGTCTGGTACTTATCTGAACATACTTAAATTTCAACAATAAACTAATATCTCCCTCTATTTATATTAAATTTGAGTCGTTATTGAATGTGGTATCATATGTATGTTTGTTATTCTTTATATGTTTGCGGTTCGCCTATTAACTTCTGAGGGGATTAAAAAGATAGCATATGCCGCTGTTGTAAAGGAACACTGCTGTAATAAGTGAGCAGCCGATGCAGGAGAGTGGCCACAAATCAACCGTTTTAATATTCTAACGCCCTTACCCTCCCTATGAATATATGCGCTCATCCCGCTACATGAACGTGTATAATATTGCGGGAGCATTGCTATTGCACCAAGTGTGTACTAGAATGCTGATATTCGTTTGGCACGAATATGAGAAAATGTTGTTTTTCTTTTATGTAAGCAGTGATCATATTTTGACATATTTAATACTAGTCAATTTTACATTTTAATTTTTTTAAGTCGTAAATACTAGATTATGTATCCTTTTTCTAATATTAGTAAATTTTACATTGTATTTTTTTTAAGTCGTTAATACTGGATTATGTATTCTATTTCCGGACAAGATGTGTGAATTACATTATACTAGATTCGTTAAGAAACTTTCATTCAAGATTACTACAGTCTATATTCTGAACCGTGTAAAGTTTCGTACAAGAAATCATAGGTTAGGCCCTACTTTTCTTTGCAGCTGAAACTTAAACCGTGTAAATCAGAAAAAGGTTCGTACAAAAAATCATAGGCCCGTCCCTACTTTTCGTTCAAGTTTTATTCAAGCTTATAACTATTATTCAAGACATACGCAGTATGTGATTGTTCATAGTAAGAGCTGAATGTAGCACTAAGACTATGACGCACACTTTACTTCTAATTTGATTTACTTGAACGAAACTTATATATAATAATTAAAGTAGAATCTAGTTTCTTCTAAATTCTAGTACATATTAATTCACGGTTTAATTATATTCGGCGAGTTATACATGAAGTCAGCATTAAATTTCTCTTTTTCATGTTTATGATTTCATTTATCAATTGTTCCCCGATAAATCTGATTTGCATTTGCAATATCTTTTCCAACATGTAGTTAATTTAACTCTTGTTGGGTTGGGTTCTTTTTGACTGTTGTGCATTTGGTTTCCGTTCAGGATATCGCTGGGCGACCTCTTCGTCTTCTTTCCGGAGGGACCCATTCATAAAGCTGCTTCGGTATTCGTTCAGCTGGCATCCTGTTCACAGGCCCAAACCAGATCAGTTGTTTTCATGTATGATTGTGTCTTTAGCTTTCTTTTTGTCTCTAATCACCGTATTTCGTATTTTGTCGAGCCTGGATATTCCTGCTGATCTTCTCAGGAAGTCCAACTCTACGGCAAGGAGGTTCTCCTTCAACGATTTAGAAATAGGCCATCCTTCGCATCCGTAGGTTAACGTACTCTTAAGGATCGAGTTATAGATGAGCATTTTCGTTCCGCGTCTTATGTTAGGTTGCCACAGTGTAGAGTTTAGTGCCCCTATTACTTTCCTACCCTACGGTTCTTTATATCACTTTCCACTTTACCATTATCATCTATTATAGTGCCAAGGTAAGTATACTTTCTGCAGGTTTTTATTTTGTCGCCATTTTCCATAATCACATCCGTAGCTCTACCACCAATACATGTACTGACTCTTGTTAAAGTTCATTTTTAATACCCATTTTCCGTATTCTTCATGAAGCTTTCGGGACATATACTGCATATCATCGTAGTCTTGAGCCATAACGACCTGATCATCGGCATAGTGCAGTGTATATAGGGTGTTATCTCCCACCGGCATTACCATTCCATGGCATTTCCTTCTCCATTGTTTCAGGGCGGCATCAAGATATATGTTAAACAGTGTTGGCGATACACAACAGCCCTGTCGGGGACCCTTTGTAACTGCAAAACTGCTCGTTAGGTGGATTACAAGCTTTATTTGTGATGTTTATTCCTTGTATAGTTCTTTCAAAGCATCAATCACATTGACGATAATGTTGCTTCAAAAAAAAAAAGACCTTTATTGGCATTTCCCTCACTGCCCTTCCACATCACAAACCACACCAAAAATATACAAAAATTAAAATGAAAATACAAATATAAATAAAAGCAATACTTGGCAAACAATTAAAAATTACCCTAATCTATCAACGCTCCCTGTGCCCTCGCCACTTTCCTCTCCCACGCCAGCCTCCTGCAGATTTTCACGCCTTCCCCATCTTCGCTTAACCATTCATTCAGCTTTCTGCAGTTTCGCACCCACTCTGCTTTTACACCCTCACATTCTTCGCTAAGGTGCCACCACGTATCGCTTCCCTTACTACACAGCGCACACGCGGTGTACCCCAGACCCATCCACACTTTCCTCCCTCTCTCGTCTGACCCACACCTCGCTCTTGCCATGCATATGTTACATTAAGTAACTCGGGAGTTTCCCACGCACTTGTCACTCCACGTAGCCAGGGTTGTAAGAGCTCTCATTAATTCTAGTCTGCCGTTCTTGCCACTCAATATCTCTCAATCTCTCTCTCACCTCAGTTCCTAGCCTTCCTATTTCTCTCAGCTTCTCCTCTACCCACACCTCAGACATACCCACTCTTTCATACATCCTTCCTCTATCCTTTCTCCAACCACTCTTCGTCCTACTCTTACACCTCATCCATACCTCCCGGACCAGTCTTTCCTCGCCCAATTCCTGCAATCTTTCTTCAAACCCACACACGACTCCCACCACATACTCATACGATTCGATTCCTGCAACAGCACTGCTCTCGGTGTCGACCTTTCGAGACTAGCAGACTCTTCAGGAGGAAACCTTGCTCTCTCTCTATCACATCCCACTCACGCAATCCCCACACTTCCAATCCTTAAAACAGAATAGGTTTTACACACGCATCCCAGATCTTGCACGCCATTACGAGGTTACCGCCCCACAACCTCTCCCATTTCCTTCTCGCTATCCCCCAAGCCATTCTCGCTTTCGCTTGCATACATTCCACATGCACCCTAAATCCTCCTCCACTGTCAAACCAAAAGCCCAAATATTTAAAGACATTCACTGTCTCAATCATCCTTCCCTCCCATTTCAGCTCTTCCACTCTACCCCTTCTACCCCTATTCCTAAACATCATCCATTTGGTCTTCTCCACATTCACCACTAGCCCTCTCCTATCCAGGTACCTTTCTATTCTTTCCAACATCTCTTGCATCTCTCCCACTCTCTTGGCTACTAATACTATGTCATCCGCATATGCCAACATCCACACCTTGGTTCTCCCCACCACGACCCCTCCAGCCTGTCCTCTCCTCAGTACCGCCTCCAACTCGCTTGCGTATAGATTGAACAGGAGGGGGCTTATGTTGCTTCCATTAAGTACCTCCCACATCTTGCTCATCGACACGCTGTCATAGGCCTTACTTAAGTCTACAAACATAAGGTGTACCTCTCTGTTTCTGGCGATTCGCTTTTCTATTAGTTGGGTTAGGCAGAATATGTTGTCGACTGTTGATCGGCCTGCTCGAAAGCCACTTTGTTCCTCCATTTCGTGTGGGTGGTATTCTTTGCATATTAACTCTTTTAGTACTCTGCCATAGAGCCGACTAAATGTGCTGGTTACGGATATTCCCCGATAATTATCGCAACAGTCCTTGCTTTCCTTTTTGTGTATGGGAGATATCAACGTTGTCTTTCACTCATTCGGCAGTTTATCTCCATTTACGCACTTGGTAAACATTTGTGATATCAGTTCGAATAGTGTTTTGGTTCCATACTTGAGCAATTCAGCTGGAATACCCCCTGGGTCGGGTGAGCTTTTATTCTTCAGTTTCTTAATGGTATTTCCAACAGCTTCTCCACTTATTTCGACTTTATCGCCTTCTAGAAGGTGTGGTACACTTCGATTTTCGGTAGTGTAGTCTGGGCGGCTTTCTGTTGATTTTCGTAGTGTTTAACCCATGCACCCGGTTTTATTATGCTAATTCCTGATCTTTCAGTTTTGTCTGACTTTAATGTTCTTATGAATTACCATGCTTTCTGGGACCTTTTATCTCCGATATAGGTGTCTAGCTCCTTGCATTTCATGTCCCAGCCGTTGTTCATTTCGGTGATGACAGTACGTTTAAAGTTGGCAAGAGAGGTTCTGTATGCAGCTCTGTCTTTACCTGTTTTAGTTTGCAGCCATTTGAGGTATAGGTCTTGTTTTTCCTTCTTTTCTGCATGAAGTTCTTCAGTCCACCAGTGTTTCCTCTTTATCGGTTTTCTTTAGTTTTTTTTTCTGTTAGGCAAATATCGTCTGCGAATTCTAGGTCTTGTAGTCTTTTCTAACATTTCCAGCTTATACCGGTTATATTATATGCTACTTTGTTCATTATACCTATAGTCAATGATAATTACCTTTCACTTGTGTACACTTAATTTTAGTCCCACCTTTTGTACTAATCTCTTTTAGTTTTTGTCTTCCTTTTTCTCTCTCTGTAGGTTGTTTAAATTATTTGCTATTAGGCAAACTCCGTCAGCGAATTCTAGGTCTTGTAGTCTTTTCTAAAATTTCCAGCTTATATTATCTGCTACTTTGTTCAATATACTTATAGTCAATGATAATTAGGTATCTCTATTTCTCTGGAGCGTTCGCCATTTATTTCAATATTTGCTGTATAATTTTCGTAAAGTATTTAAACCATATACTAATATTTTCACATCTTATATCTGTTTACCTTATCGAAAGCTTGTCGAAGTCTATAACATTTCCATTGATATTTTTTTGCCATACTATAATATTTCCATTGATATTTTTCTGCCATACTATAATATTTTCGAGGATAAGTTCAGATAACATATGTAGTTTACGCATAAACTATATATGTTATCTGAACTAGAATTTCTAGTTCTGAACCCTGCTTGATTATTTCTTAGTGATCTTGATACGCCATCTCTCATTCTCTACAACAGGATTCTCGTGAGTTGTTCGCTCGCCGTGCAAAGCAGTTTTATTCCTCTCTAATCCTCGCATAGTGTTTTGTCTTTGTCTCCTTTTTTTGGTAGCATTATGATAATTACTTTATTCCAATCTCTTAGTAAAGTAGGTAATTTTTTCTCTCTCCATATTTTATTTAATAACTCATGCATCATTGCGATTGTTGTGTCTCCTCCTGCTGTGAATGCTTCTGTCAGTATGCCGCCTATGCCTGCTGTTTTCCGACTTTTTACTGTTTTAATGTTTCTGCAATTTCTGCCCGGGTTATTTCGTCTTCGTTATATTGATATTTTCGCTTGGTAGTAGTAAGTGTATTTTGAGCATTTTTGTTTTCATATATTTCTCTAAAGTATTCTGCCCATCTTCTTATTTCATCTTTCTTTGCCAAATTTTTAAACGTTGTCTCTAATATGTTTTATTGTGCTTCGTTTTTTCTTTCCGGAGAAGACTATTTCTACTTTTACTTTTACTTTATAGGGTTTTGGTGTCATTCTTATTTGCTGCTTCTTCTGCTTGGGTTTTGGATTGTCAACATTATTGACTGTGTAAGGTCCACGTGATCGGAGGGTGGCATAGCTACAGACACTACAGGCCTCAAAATGGGCCCATTGTGAAACCTCTCTTTAAGGCTACTCACTCGTCCTACCAGTCAATTCTGCGTGCGAGCTGAAAAACTCTGGCGGGTGAGGAGTGACCAATGCTGGCGATACTAGCCTAGCACTCCCCTAGTATTAGATGCCTAGTATTCTGCTTGGGTTAGTAGCTGTTCAATTTCTGGCGGGTGAGGAGTTGCCAATGCTGGCCATACTAGCCCAGCACTCCCTTAGTATTAGATGCCTAGTGTTCTGCTTGGGTTAGTAGCTGTTCAATTTGTGAACGCCAATGTAATGGCATACATCAGGGAAAGGAAAGGAATATCATGGAATGAATCAAAAACAGAAAAGAGTGGAACAAATGTATGTGTAATGTCTTTTTGTTAAAAAATATCGATAATGTTATAAAAAATAATTAATTCAGAATTCCAAAGAATACATATTTTCATATCAATGCCATAAAATAATAGAAAAATTAAAGGTAAAATATTTCGTTAAAAATATGATTCTTTAATTATAATCACACATCTTAATTTATGTAATTAACACTGTTACGATCTGACTAAT
The DNA here is from genome assembly GCA_963942505.1 of Lordithon lunulatus. Classification (NCBI taxonomy): domain Eukaryota; kingdom Metazoa; phylum Arthropoda; class Insecta; order Coleoptera; family Staphylinidae; genus Lordithon; species Lordithon lunulatus. Next base: position 14,741,346 of record OZ012669.1, read on the forward strand.
TAGTTTAGAATTATGAATGTTATTTGAGTATTAAATTTAGAAGGTAGATTTATTACAAATCTGTCATTTGTGGAGTATATTTTTCAGTCCGCACGTAGGTGGAATAAACAGGGCCCAGTGCAACTCCTGCGGCGCAACAGTGTAGCAAGTACACCACGCGGCCTATTGGATTCCCATACGCAGGACATGACTCATACAGCAAATAGCATAAGGGAATTGATGATGGGGTGTTTTCCCGTTTCGTCAGCGCCCGAAACACAGTCGCGGTCCTCTCTCAACCCCGACAATGATTCCCGATAGTCCCCTCGCGTTCATCTCCTCCGTTTTGATTAAGGTAATAAATGGGCGCGTGTGAGATTGGTTACATTTGTGTGTGCGTGAATGCGTACGGCACTTGCCCTAGCAATAGTCCTCCGTTGTCTGTCCTCTAAACAGCATGTGGAACACTTTTTCTCTGGGGGTAGTTAGTGTGTGCGTGTGTGTAATCGGATAAAGTAAAACAAATAAAGAACATACGTGCGCTAGAGGATACATTCGAAGTTGTAAAATAGTTTGGTGATGGTGTTTTGTGAGTTTAATTAAATTGTGTCTTCCCTCTTCCTAAATCCACACAATTATTCCAAAAACTTGAAATTTCTTTAATCTAATCATCTAATGTAGAAACTTTTCATTTTTATTATATAAACTTACATAAATAGCAAACGCAAAATCTTCTCCTTTTAAAATGTGACTTTCATTCTCACAAGCTCATATAATGGTAACCAATTATATGCATCAAATCTTACAAAATAAGCTTCAGAGGCAAAAAGAAAGTTATTTTATTTATTTTATTTCATTTCTTTCCTACTATTAGTGCACATGGATATATACATTACTAAATAATCGTAAACATAAAACCGGAACAATTTCAAATAATTTAGACCAACATGTCTAACTGATCTAATCTCAGAATAGTTTCCTTCCCATATGCTATCTCCAACGAAAGCTCCCGTTCTACCCATATTTCTTCCACAGTGGCCCCCCTCGTCGCAATTACGGTCGCAGAAGGGACTAATAATCGCCACACGCACTTCCTTCCTTATGTGGAAACTTTGTGCGTCGCTTTGATAAAGCAATAACAATGAATTGGCGAAATGTCATCTAAAAGACTTGTTCGGCGCAAGGGTGTCGTTTCGTCAGGAGCGGTGCGGTCTGCATCCAACTCCCTCGACTGGGATTCGCCGTCTACGAAAACTGGCACGGTGAAACGAAGGCCCGTTTCGAGCGAACTCTCTGACGAAGACGGCGACATGTGCAGGAGAAACGATGGGGATTTGTTTGTCAGACCGAGGCTCCTGACGCAGCCAGCCGACGTCCACTGCGGAATTCGTGTTTCGAATATTCCCATGCTGCGGCCTGTGAATAAAAATGAACGTGTCAAAGGTAGATTTCGTTGAAGATTTATAGGCTACAAGGAAATTGGCATCACTATGTGTTTATTAATTGAAAATATAATTCATACCTACAGCATTTTTGGAATAAATAGCAATAGCTAAATTCGTTTCTATTAACATCATTACATAGTTGAATTATTCGTGCCTACTGTAGAATAGACTATATTTATATATCTGAAGCTGCAAACAATTACAGATAGATAACACCTTACATACGCCATTAAAAAAATTAAAACTTAAAGTTAAAACTAAATTACATACATCCATTAATTGCAAACTGAGATTAAGAAAAATACATTCACATATATTAACATTATACACGTTAATAAAATATTAAAATCATACAATAAAATACTTCGATATACATTATTATACATTATGATACACTTATTATTACTTTCCGTATACAAAAGTACTGTATAAAAGGGAATTTATGCATTTTCTTTTTAAATTGTTATGCTAACTTCTTATAATCAAAATTTCTATTCATTTAAGTAAGAATTCCAGATTTTATAAACGATTAGCTAGGGTAAAATAAGATGTGAATTCCTATCATTCTTAAATATTTACAAAGTGCAGCCAATATTTCTACTGACGCCTAATAAATCTTAGCCCGCGCTTAAAAGTTTTCTCATTCCCTTATTTCGTTCACCCCGCTGCCCGGTGTAGGATTAACGAAAGCTACGGAGAAAACAGTGTACAGGGAAAGAACGCAAACGGAGCAGCCGAGTGCCGCGAAGGCCAAGTGCCAGCTCCCTCTGGCTGAACCCAGTGACTATCTGATCGAACGTAGGGCATTTATCGCCAACAAGACCGGCAAAGTTTCCGACTCAGATTCGGGAATTGCATCGCCCCTCTCGCCGTCCTCGCTGAACGGTTTCCTGGAATGCGGCGATAAGAAGGATATAGCGCAACGGCACCAGCAGCAGCTCGGGGAGCGGGCGGATTTTTCGTCGCTGGTTCAGCACACTCAGGTAACACAACAGACTGTTAGGTAAATGCACGCGATAATAAGATGCACGAGCTTATCAGCGCGGTAGTTTAAGGGGCGTGATCGAATTATAAATCCTCTCGTAAGGGAGATAACGGGCGTTTACGGTGAAAGCGCCGGGCATATAATGTAACATGAGATATTTGAACTATGTAATTTGCACAAATAGGTACTGGGAAGCCGGGAAAGCTCAAGGGCAATAGCATAATAAAGATTTACTTTTCGATGGTGTTTTTAAAAACTAACTTTATTCAATGAAATTCCAATAAGTGCGTCTACTTCGAATTCTAGAGTGTACTAAATAAATTACATTCTGAGATACCCTGAATTTCATTCCGTGGCATGTATGTAGTAGTTTTGTTCTATATCAGAAACAAAACTTATACATACATGCCACGGAATGAAATACTGGGTATCTCAGAATGGAATTTATATTACAAAAATCATATAATACAACCTGCAATAGTAAAAATAAAAATAATTGTAATACAACTAACCCCCTAGGAGGAAAGTTAAACGCCACCTGGCGGCACCACATCAATTAGCAATGCACACCCATATAGTAATAACCGTCAACATGCTCTTGCCAGGATCGCCGGGTAGTGCCCTCTATAGAATAATATTCGAACAGAGTGCTTGAGATATCAGCACAAGGCCAATCGTATAAAACATATATAAGTGTGAACCCACCTCTTATCAATCTACATATCTAGATTTCAATCTTATTAGATCTCATCAGTGTGTTATATCGTTACATTTAAAAAAAATATATTAGTCTACTCTTCGAACCGAGTCCAGCGTTACAAGCTGGTATATCTATACACGAATATTGTTAATTTCCTTACGTATATGCCCTATCAACTTTTGAATATTGGCGGGATAGGCAAAGTATACTTAACACCTCTGATACACGCATAAGAAAATGTCTAAAAGGCTTAGACCTGGTGACATCGGTGGTCGCAAAAGGTCTCTAAATCTGGCATCTCGCATTAAGCATGAACAGTCCTCGATACTGTGCAATAAAAAAAGTACCTTTATTAGGTATAACAGTCTCAAATAAGCATCTCCCATTCTACAATGCTCTCCTAAATAAAATAAAGTAACCGATACAAATACAAAAAGATACAATAAGATACACATTTCCTTGCCTTACATTGCATGTAGTGCTCCTCCACAAATTTTCACGCCTTTTCCATTCTCTTCTAACGATTCACTCACGTTTCTGCAGTGTTCCACCCACTCTGCTTTTCATTCCTTATAGGGTAGCTTTACAACCCCCCCCTACATACAGGGTCCGATTTTTATTTCCTCGCGTAGGCTTCTCATTTAAAAGAAATTCTGCTCTACTCACACCTCAGACAGACCCACTCTTTCACACATCCTACTTCTATCATTTCTTCATCCACTCCTTCACCTTATCCCCTTATCCATACCTTCCATGCCAGTGTTTCCTTGCCCAAATCATGCAATCTTTCACAACCCTTACATACGACTCTCACCACATACTCATTGGATTCGTCTCCTGCAATAGCACCGCCCTAAATGTTGACCTTTCGAGACCTAGTGGACTCTTCAGGAACCAACCTTGTTTCCTTTCCATTAGATCCCACACTTACACTCCATACAACAGTATTGGTTTTACCCACGCATCCCGGCTGTTCGTTCTCCCCTAGGAACATAGTGATACGCTCAAATCCGCACACACACACACACACACACACATATATATATATATATATATATATATATATATATATATATATTATTCTTCATCCACTCCTTCACCTTATCCCCTTATCCATACCTTCCATGCCAGTCTTTCCTTGCCCAAATCATGCAATCTTTCACAACCCTTACATACGACTCACCACATACTCATTGGATTCGTCTCCTGCAATAGCACCGCCCTAAATGTTGACCTTTCGAGACCTAGTGGACTCTTCAGGAACCAACCTTGTTTCTTTTCCATTAGATCCCACACTTACACTGCATACAACAGTATTGGTTTTACCCATTTATATATATATATATATATATATATATATATATATATATATATATAGCTAGATAATATCCTGTCTGTATACACTCTCCTTTGCCTTCCAGTGCTTCTTTTAGCATACTCGCTAGCGATTATAAACCAACCCTGGCATTTCGGCAGCAGCCATTTTTGATTCCAACCTTATATCCCGCCCTCATAACAGTGATCCCCCTACAGTTGTTTACGTCCGAGCCGCTCCCCTTTATGTACCGGGACCATCACTCCCACACGTCACTCTTTCGGCACCTTCGCCTCTCCACTCCAAACCCTATTAAGAACGTGCAGAAACTTCTTTCGTCCTTGAGCAATACTCTGCTTCATTCTCCTACTATTTTCCACACTCCCAACATGATTCTTCCTTTGGCTCTCCCGATCCTCGCTTCTTTCTTCGCACCCTGCAACCCAGTCAGTCTCACCGTGACGGCATAGATCTTCCTATCTGCCCATACTCGTCTTCGGTAACCCACGCCTCCAGTAACCTCACTAGGGATTCGGTCCGTGGCGCAGTGGTTTAAGGCGACGCTCTGAAGCGTACGGAACGTTGGTGGTTCGAATACACCGCTAGTCGGGAAATGTTTCTACAAAGAGTTGACCCGGCTAGCATATCATGGATGTTGTATGAGGCACAATAGGTCCGTGAAGGGCCACAGTGCACACAGCCTAGGGGCGGGGCTCTACTCAACGTAAAAAAACCTCACTATGTCCGTTGATCACCCACTCCTACAGTTCTTTTCTCTACACTCCCCACAACATTTTTTTTCGATACACTCGCTACGTTCTATAAACCGACCCTACACTTACCTTGCTCTTCATTTCCTCTTCTATCCAACTCTTACATCTTCCTTGCCGTCCTCACCACCTTCAGTCCTTTTTTGTCAGAGAGTCCCTCTACCAGACCCACCACTCGTCAGCAATTGTTAGCTTAACCATATAAGTGTGAACCCACCTCTTAGCAATCTATATATCTAGATTTCGATCTTATTAGGCCTGATCAGTGTAGCTCAGCTAGTGAGGATGAATTCACACAATATCTCGAGTGGTTATATACAAAAAAAGTACAACTAATCCCCCAAGAGGGAAGTTAAACGCCATCTGGCGACACCACATCAATTAGCAATGCACACCCATATGGTAATAACCGTTAACATACTCAAGTCATCAGGATCACCGGGTAGTGCCCTCTAGGGAATAATATTCCAACAGAGTGCTTGAGATATCAGCACAAGGCCAATCATATAAAACATATAAGTGTGAACCAACCTCTTAGCAGTCTACATATCTAGATTTTTGATGTGGTGCTGCCAGATGGGGTTTAACTTTCCTTAGGGGGTTAGTTGTACATTTCATTATTTGTTAATTTCTTCACATTTCTTCCCTACCCTAATATCCTATATAATGCTAAATAAAAATTAAGCATGTACAATTATATTTGACGTTGGCGACCAAATTATGTTTGCATGTGGGCGGCCGGCTGCCCAGCGGTTCTCCCTCACCAACACTCAGAGGACCGATTCACTTTACCTTTATATATATATATATATATATATATATATATATATATATATTTATATATATATATATATATATATTTATATATATATATATATATATATATATATATATATATATATATATATATATATATACCGATACTTGTGTTTACTTTTTAACCTTGGTAAATCGATCCTCCCTCACCAAGATTCTGAGGATCGCTATCAGCTTATGCGGATAATTGTGTTCTTATGCCTCTTGTGACGGTTCTCCCTCACCACGACTTAGAGAACCGTTTAGAGTATATCCATCTTCTCCGTAAGGCGGCGTAACGGTTTATAACACTCCCCACCCTCCCCGTGCATATCTTACGAAGAGCTGACCCCGGTAACCGAACTTCGATAACATTTGGTTGGTTACTCGCCACTCGTGCTTGGTAGACCCCGGGATCTTGGCGGCCAATTTGGCCAGCAGTGGTAATTTGTAACAATAATGTTAAGATATAGCATTCCTACTCCTTGCTGCTGAGGATTATTCTGTTAGTAGAACATACAGCACTACTATGAGGAATATCTTTACCTGGAACTTTGATATATAATAATAAATAATATATTATATATATATATATATATATATATATATATATATATATATATATATATATAAATACGTTCTATACAGGCAAAATCACGAGGTCGTAAAATTAATCGCTATTTATGGCGTGAAGGGATATTAAATTTTATGTACTCCTGAAAGCATATGACGGCAGTTTGTCCGAGAATGTAATAAAAGTCTAAATGGGTACGTAATCGACGGGAAATTAACTGTGACTTGATTTGGTAGGTACATTCCAATTGTAGGGGTGTAAAGTTTGCAAGGACCTATAATGTCAAACTTGATTCAGACAAAAGAGACGAATTATTACACATAATAATACCACATTGGATAGTAAATATAATTCGAACTGCAATACAATTTGATGCCAGGTTAAGCAAGAATATTTTCTCTAATGTAAGTTATTACATAAATATAAATCAATAATCCTATAACAAAAAAAATATACATTTACAATAACATATAAAGTAATGTATATATTAATCAACCAAAAACCCTCAGCTATTATTAGAATTAAGTTATTTTGTAGTATATAAGTTTTCATTGCATAAGCAGGCAATTGCTTCGTTTTCGTGGTTTATATATATATATATATATATATATATATATATATATATATATATATATATATATATATATAATATCCTGTCTGTAGTATTTGATTCTGCATCACTGATTTATTAATAGTAGTCTAACTCTATAACGAAAATAACAAAATAGTATGTATGTGTGCGTGAAAGAGAGAGAGAGTGTGTGTCCTTCGATTCCGATCTAGGAACATAGGAACTCAAGATGTATTTTGTAACCAGATCGGTCCGACGCTAGTGTTCTTAGCTGGTTCCAGCCTAGACTTTCATTGGTCTCCTTGATGGTTGCTCTCATTCATTGTAGCTTTCGACTTGTTCCTCGTTCTTTTCCCCTGTGGATTCCAGTATACCGCCTCCTGTGCTGGGCCGTTTGGTCGGCGTAGAATCAAAATAGTAAGAGCCTTTATATAGAAACAAGTAAAAGCTAGTAAAACAAAATAGTGAAAGAATCTCATAAGTTCAAAACATAATTAGGAGTAAAGCAAGGACGTTTAATGAACCTATTATTAGTATTAGATAGAGCAAGAACAGGAGGAAGACTTTAAATTAGGATATTGAAAACTAGCCACAAACACAAATAGTGAAACTCATATTTACAGATGACATGGCAACAGTAGCAAGAAGAAGACTTGCAATTTAATATAAAGGTATTAAACGAATAACTAGAAAATAAATTTGAGGATAAATATGGAATAGACTAAGACAATACTAATATCAAAAGAAAATAAGAAACATAAACTACAAGACTACAAGAACAAGTGGAATAAAGTTAAAACTTCACATACATGCACGGTATTTGAAACCAATGCAACAATGGATACCGAAATGGAGGATAAACTGTACAAGACACTCTCCCAACATGATGAAAAATAATTTCTTTGGAAAAAATAAGTACCAAAAAATAGACACACAGAAATAATGAGGAAAGGAATAAGACCAACATTTAACAGCTGAGAAAACATCAATAGTGAAACAAGGACTATGATAGAGATAAAAAAAACTTCGTATGGAAATGAGATTCCTCAGGAAAAGAGAAAACAAAATAATGAAAAGCACAATAAGCAACGAAACTTACAGACAAACCCTGAAAATAAAACCAGTTACGCAAAAAAATTATGGAGGAACAAATGAGATGGTTTTGACATGTATGGAAATGAGAGTCCTCAGGAAAAGAGAAAACAAAGGAAAGGAAGGCACAATAAGCAACGAAACTTACAGACAAATCCTGAAAATAAAACCAGTTACCCAAAAAAATACAGAGGAACAAATGAGATGGTTTTGACATGTGTGTAGAATGAAGAAGATACGAATTATTATGCAAAATCAATTACACGATTTTGCATAATATGAATTAAGTGTATATTAATTGAACAGTTTTGGATTATGTTTGTTTGTAAAACCGCGAATAAGCAACTCTATTGAGGGCCCGTTCTACAATTGACATTTAACTGGAGAATAAGGCTATTCGTGGAATAAGTTTGACATATTGACGATAATATCTCAAACTTATTCCACGAATATCCTTATTCTCCGGTTATATATCAATAGAACCGGCCCTTAATGCACTAAAACTACATTTATTGTAATTAATTCCTATCACGAATGGTATTATTGCAGGATATGTATAGCTGATCAAAATTCGTTTATTGTTTTTATCATTTTAACTGCCGTATGTACGTATTTCGTCCCTAATATATATAAAAACGTTATCTGAGGACACTATTTATATTATGAATGTCCTTTTATGTTTAAAATTCATAGTAATGTAATATATGGCTTGGTAAAAAATGCCTTATTCCATTTTATTCTGTTCATTGTATATATGATATTTTCCTGTATGCAATTTATATCATCTGTAAATCCACGGCTTATCCGAAAAGGACACCGACAATAAATTCGCAATCGTATATTCCGAGTCGCACAAATGCCCCGTTTACTAGCACGCACATCCGCGCGGCGTATCAATCCCGCAAAACGGAAACCGCTATTTAAAGCGATGTTTAGCAAAAACGATCCATGGGGGCAAGCCAGATCAATTCCGACATAAACCTTGTACGCGTCTTTAGGACTAAATAAGTGCCCCATTTGCTATTTCTTATGCGGTTCCCTCCCTAGAAGATTTGCGCGTTCCGCCGTCGCGCGTACACCCCCGAAAAAGGAGACAATGGGAGCACTAATGTAATAAGAGAAGGACGCCCCATTTTTCCGTCCTTATTGTGCATATGTTGTTTTCCCGACGGGGCCGATTCTATTCGTCGCATTTGATATTATCCGTGTCATTTGCATTTTAGCTGCGAACGGAGCTGACGGGCTTCGGCGGCTGTTCGAACTTGGGGGCTGATCGGTTCTTGAGATATTGCATTTGCACAAATGGGGGACGTTAATGCAAGTTCATTTGAAGAGAAAAAGGAATGTGTCACTTTGGGAATTGAAATACTTACAATGTCAATGTAAATAGATGTTACAAGATATATATTTGTATAGCTCGATAAACGTAGTCCTTTTGAAATAAATAATATTACATTTCAATACATTTTATAGTTTCTTTATAAGTTTACTTAGAATATAAGGACAGTAAGAAAGTTTCTTCCCCTATTAGCCGTTTATCCATCTAGAGCTAATAAGTATATTTTTTTAAATATTGGATTGTAAAGGCGTCTACTTTGTGATAATTCATTTAAAAGTATAAATAAAACGATTTTTTACTTTGTTTTGTATCACACTTCAGTTACACTTTGCAACTAGTTTCGGCTAAGCTCTAGACATTTTCGAGTCATCAGAGGAGCTCGAAAATGGCTAGAGCATAGCCGAAACTAGTTGCAGTGTAACTGAAGTGTGATAAAAAAAACAAAGTAAAAAATCGTTTTATTTATCCTATATTTAAAAAAATTATTTTTAAAGCATTTTTAAGACGAAAACGAATACTAAAGTAAAACTTAAGAGATGATTTTTGTTTTTTTTTACTGCACTTTGTTTATCACTTATTACTCTACCACAGGGGTGGCTAAAGCGTCTTAGCTATTCTTTATCGTTCGTCTGTCTGATTTGTACACATCTCTGATGCACGTACCATCGATCTATGTTTATTTTAACCCTTTCGGCCCTGTCGCTGGCATTTGCCAGCATAACATTTACAAGCCTCTGCTTCTATATGTTTACTCTTAATCACTAGTTTTCATTCCAACAAGGTATTTTAAAGAAAATCCATGTGCAGTTTTAAAATCTTTACACTTTTGTAGTTCAAAGACCTGACTTAGTACATTTAATGACATTTTTGTTGTTAGAATTTTGATTGTGAATAAGTGTAATAATAATTAACAAAGAAAATATATTTTCAAATTTAAAGATCATAAGCTGAAAGGGTTAAATATACATTTATTTTTGGATTTAAAATACTACTTTTCTTATGTTGGTAGACCGTCGGCCATAATTTAAAAAACAAGTCGCCCAAAGTGATCCTGAGTTTGGCCACCCCTAGTAGAGCAGGGGTGGCCAAACTCATGATGGCGAATGGTCATATTGTGTTACAATTATATTTTTGTATGGCAAAGTAGAAGTGTTCCAACCTCATCAGAGGTGATTTTTGCTTTTTTGTAGATGATACTGTGAAATTAAAGTAAATATCGGGTGATTGCAGTCCTCTGAGCTTAACTCTTAAATTCTTGATTTTTTTTAATATGACATTAAATTATAGTTACCAGCAGTTGTCCACTTGGTACAAAACATAAGAATCGTCATTTATTAGCAAAATCATGAATCTTATGTATGCAGATATTTATACAGAATTACATTTTTTTAAATACCGTTTTTAATTAGGCATTTTACCTTTTAAAATGTTCACTGCCTTATTAAAAAACCCTTAACTTTAACCCTTTGCGGGAGCCGTCAAAAGATGGAAACTTTTTTTAAGAACGCTTAACGCTACTTAACTTTACATACGTATATATAAATTAGTTAGTATAAACTCTTACGATATTGACAGTAAAAAGTTTAAAATATATAACAGTTAAAAAATTGCTATCCAAATAATTCTATGAATAATTTATATGCATATGACATTTCAAATTTAAAACCACAAGCCGACCCCACCAAGCTCATACGCAAACGCTCCCCTTCTCTACTCCATAAAGCCCATTTTCATCACTCAGTTGTATCGCTGTCATCCCGCATTAATTCGCTCGCATAATGACGACTGCGTGTGTGCATAAAAGATTTGCATCGAAATGAAAACATCGGAGGAATTCTAATTTTGACGCCCGTCCGCTGGCGCGGGCGCTAACGCACCGAACCCCTTCGACCCAAATCCCCCACGAGCGTATGCATGCTGCGTACCGGCGGATGAGGGGTCCGAGAGAGGATAGTTCAATTATGTTACAGTCCGATGGACTATCTGATTTGTCTAGAGATCGAACCCTACTGCATGGGATCACCCCTACGTATCGCGTTAATGTCGCATGACACTATAATTACGTACGTAGTTTGAATCGAACATTGTAATCTTTTGAATACAAAATATGTGGTATTCCGATAACAAATGGTTTACGTATAGTATTTTAATGAAACCTATATCTTTAGTTATGTTATCATACGTACTTGTACTTACAATGATAAATTATATATTATAAAAATAATACAACTTACCCTCGACAATTATTACTTATATGGATGAAAATTTAAAACATGCATTATTAGAGTTGATAAGAATTGTGTAGGATCAAACTATATATGTAGGTCTGGAGTAGGCTTAAGACTTTCCATAAACTACTTATATTTGATTCTGACTTTTCATGTTATGGACAAATTGTTAAAACAATCTGTAAAAAGGTAATATATATATTATCAATTGCCTTTTACCTTTCGGTGTAGGCTATTACATTAACATTATTAACATTATTATAGTTTACAATTACTGTTGTTTATACATTTGTAAATTCTTTCCACTCCTTTCTGTTCTTCGCCAGTTCTCGTGCTTGCTTGACTGTTTTTCCTTTCTTGATTATTATGTCCTCTATTATGTTGTCCCACTCTTTTCTTGGTCTACCTCTTCTTCTTTTATTTTCAGTTCTTGCTTCCCATACCTGTTTTGTTTGATTCTTTTTGTCCATCCTAATTAAATGACCCCACCAGTTTAGTTGTTTCTTTTCTATATACTTATCTTCAGATTCAATTCCCAGTTCTTCTCTGATGTCATCATTTCTTATTCTGCCTCTTCTCGTAACTTGTTTTACTCCTCTGAGATATTTCATTTTCATTGCCTGTATTCTACTTTTGTCCCTCTTTGTTAGCTTCCACGTCTCGCGTCCATATGTCAGTATAGGTCTATATATGCTTTTATATATATTTATTTTTGTTCTTCTGCTGATCTCTTTCTTGTTAATCAGTATATTGCTCAATGCGTGGTATGTTTTAGCTGTGTTGTTTATTCTGTTACTAAGTTCGCTTTCCATTTATCCGTCTTCTGTCAGTGCTACTCCCAGGTATTTGAATTCTTCTACTTGTTCTATTGTGTGTTGTTCTATCTTTATATTTATTTGTTCTTTCCGGTTTCCTATTACCATCAATTTTGTTTTGTTATAGTTCATTTTCATGTTATACTTTTCTAGGTGTCTGTTCCATACACTAAGGTTGTGCAGCAGACTACCTTCATTTTCTGCTATCACTACATCATCAGCGAATGCTCCTTCCGATATTTTTACAACTTGCATGTTTTTGTACCCTATGTTTGCTTTTTTGGTTTCTGGTTTCATGCTCTTCATTATTTCATCCATGTATATGTTAAATAATGTAGGACTGAGCCCGCCTCCTTGTCTTAGTCCAGTGGTTGTCTTAAATGTTCCTGATGTTTGTCCCTTGTGTATTATTGCATTGGTGTTGTTGTTGTATATGTTTTGTATTAATTCGACTGCCTTTCTTTCTACACCTCTCTCTTCCAGGATTTTCCATAATTTATTTCTTGGTATCATGTCGAATGCTTTTTCCAGGTCGATGAATCCTAGGTATGTGTTTTTATTATTTGCAATTCTTTTTTCTGTGATTTGTTTTATCGTGAAAATGTTGTCCTGTGTGGATCTTCCTTTCCTAAATCCACATTGCGATTCTTCTAGCGTCTGCTCTATTTTTGCTAGTATTCTTTTGTTAATTGTTTTTTCTAAGATATTCATACCTATGGTTATGAGTGTTATACCCCTATAGTTTGAACATTTTGTCTTGTCGCCTTTCTTGTGTATCGGTACGATTAACGATACTTGCCAATCTTTGGGTATTTTATTCGTCCTCCTTATTTCGTTTATTAATTTGAGTAGTACTTCGTTACCTGCAGGTCCCATATGTTTAATCATTTCCGTTGTGATCTGGTCTTGTCCTGGTGATTTCCCTATTTTCATTTCCCTTATTATCTCTAGTATTTCTTTTCCATTGATCATCTCTATATCTGCTTCCGAGTCGTTCTGGTCTCTTATCTTCTGTTCATTTCCACCATTTTGCGATAGTAAGTCTTCAAAATATTCTTTCCATCTTTCCAGTATTTTTTCGTTGTCCTTCAGCAATATTCCTTGATTGTCTTGTATATAATTTACTTCTTGTCCTTTTTCTTTTCTGTTTAGTTTTAGTGTTTTATAGAATAATTTTTGGTTTTCCTTTGCATTTTTCTCCATTGTCTCTCCGAACTGTTCCCATTCCCTGCTCTTTGCTATTCTGATCTTATCTTTTACTATTTTCCTCTTTAAACTGTATTCTTCGTAGTTTTTACTATTTTTGTCATTTAGGTATCTTTGCCATGCTTTTTTCTTTTCCTTTATTTTCTCTCTTATGTCCTGCGACCACCATGCTGTCTGCTGCTTCTTGTTTGTGTTTTGCTTTGTCCCACATGTCTCTTGTGCTGTCTCCAGTATATTTTTCTTTAATTTATTCCACATTTCCTCTACTTCTTGTCTATAGTTGCCCTTTACTAATTTCTCCTCTATTTTCTCTTTATAGATTCTTGCTGTTTCTTTTTCCCTTAGTTTGTATGTTCTTATCTTGTTGTAGTTTATTGCTATATTTGGTCTCTGCTTTGTTTATCGCTATCTTGGTAGTCTTCCTTTATTTTCGTCTCTACTAGATGGTGATCACTTCCAATTTCGTAATTTCTCTTTACTCTTGTGTCTATTATTTGGCTCCTTTTCCCTTGTTCTGCTAGTACATAGTCTATTATAGATTTTTCGTTCCTGCTTATCACTTCCCTGGTGTATTTGTGTATGTCCTTGTGTTTGAATAGTGTATTCGTTATTACTAGATTATTCATTCTACAATAATCTAGCATTTTCTTACCATTTTCCTTGAGTACGCCTTCTCCATATCTTCCTCTCATCGCGTCATTATCTTTTACTTCTTTGCCAATTCTGCTGTTGAAGTCTCCCGCCACGTACACTTCTCCTTTGGCGTTTTCTGTTGTTTCGTTGAGCTGCTCCCAGAATGTTTCTTTGTTGCACGCAGTATCATCTTCGTTTGGTCCATACACTGCTATGATAGTTTTATGGTAGCTGTTTCTTTGATCTCTAACTTCGATAGACAAAATCCTCTCCGTAATTGCATCCCATTTATATATATTCGATTTCGAATATATGTTCCTTGTCCATTTTGTAAAAAAAAGTAATAAAATAACAATAAGGGCCGGTTCTACAATTGACATTTAACCAGGGAATAAGGCTATTCGTGGAATAAGTTTGAGATGTTGACGCCAATGAACTAACTTATTCCACGAATAGACTTATTCTCCAGTTAAATGTCAATTGTAGAACCGACCCTAAGTAAAATATGATTTTCACAGTTATTTTTTTAATTAATCATATGCCTTCTACCGTAAGCTGTAGGCGTAGTCATAAGGCGTTTTCGTTTAGCATGGTTTATCATTCCTAGTCGCCCACGTGGCGTGCAGATCTTGCGGTCGTGCGCCACCGGTTGTAAGGGCCGAGGTAGAATTATGCGCTTCGGAAACGGTAAATAGAACAAGAAACAATAATCGTGTACCAGCCCAGAGTGATAAACGAAAGGCACTATACAATGGGGAAGTGTATAAAGGTGTCCAAGGTCAGCTATCTTACTTGCACCCCCTGATATAGTCCCCACAATCCCTATAAAAATAATTACATCGCAAATGCAATTTTCGTGCATTCTGCTCATTATTTATCTATTAGTGGAACCCTTGCAATACGCACCAAGTCGAATTCAATCAAGACAAATCGATTTCGTTTGATGCCACTAAGGTGAGTCACTATAACATCCTGTACGACCTCATCACCGTATTACGTACGAATAGGAGACCTTAGATCAATGTCGACTTCAATTTCACGGCCCTCGAACCGTGCGCTCTAATGACGTCTAGCCGGACGCGCCGTTCTGTGACTTTTCATCTTGCACAACATTCCATAACGTAGCATTGTGTGGAAAACGCTCCCCCGCATGATATATCGGTTTTTAATCGTGCGCGCCCGGGAAATTGGACCGGTAATAGAACCCCTTTGAAGAGCGGAAGCTGGGTGAACCGGCAGATAAATTTCTTTTAATATTAGTTGAAATTCTCGACCGTACATTCAGATAATTTAGCCATTAGCATGGAAAAAGTTCTAAAATAATTGAGTCTAATATTTGATAATGTAGTTCAAAGACCTGACTTAGTGGCAGTTTTAGCGTTCTTCGTATTATTCCTAATGTTTTAAGAATTTGCCATAATTCCAAATTCCTTCGATATATTATCGTTTTTATTGTACGAAGTAAATTCAACAATGTAATAAAAGCAATTACATTGTTGAATTTACTTCGTACAATAAAAAGGATAAGAGTCATTACATTATCTATATATTCTAAATCGACTGAAATTTTCAGCCATTGCTATTTCAAACGCCAGTCATTTTCCGCACACTCCTTGCTTACTTTCAATTATGCCACCCGAAAAAATCATGTTTAAAATAACAAGCTATACTGCCGCCCCCCTCGTCGCAACACCCTCGCGCAAAGATGCACAAATTGAATCATAAGTTGTAGTAGAAAATTTCCCTCGCCGACGGCCTAACGCCTTTGCGCCTTCCATCTCGTCCATGTCTCCGCCCGTAATTACTTGTAAATTGACTTCATAACCGATGACACTTGAATAGCAATCGTGCAGAGGGTGAATGTGCGTCCTCCCTCCAACTCACGACAAGTGCGGACCGTTGTTATCGTTGTTAACGCTATACTACCCGGAGCATACCTTCGATTTTGCTCGCCCCCTCTTCATGTATATTTAAGAACAAATTTGCCCCGAGGACGTGCGGCCGCTGATAGCGCAGAGTCGGGTTGTGAGTAATGAATACGAGGCAATTTTAAATGTCAAATTACGTGATGTATGTATTTCAATTTGAATTGAAATTTAAAGTTTCTAATAGGACACGGTATAGTCGTATAATAAAGAATGTATCACATATGTATGTAGTATATTGATGTGTAGAAAACCGGGGGTTCGCTGCCACTACCTCAAGAAAACTCGTACTAGTTTAAAAATGTTTAATGTATAATGTGCTGTGGCTCCTTTCAGATACCAAACCTTGGGGGTATGCACGGTCGCAGACTATCAGTTGTTTCACCTGTACCGTGACTTTGTGGGTACATTCAACGACTTAACGACTTTCTGGAGGCCTTTTATTCTATTACTTAATTGAACAAGTTACAAGACTACTGCAACTCTAACGCTGTTCTAACTCTCCTTCCTCAACACTCTTCTACCCTCGCTTAACACTGCTCATCTTCTGGTTGTCGTTCCGTCATCTGCGGGTGGCCACGGTAATCGCATATTCGGAATTTTCCGAAATTGTGTTATTGTGCCCTTTAGTCTAGCTTTCTTTGCGTCTATTACCTATTATTGCGTCTTAAACTAATATTTAAATGAAGTGTAAATATATATATATATATATATATATATATATATATATATATATATATATATATATATATATATATATATATATATATATATACTTATGCTAATTATATTCTAATGGAATTACAAATAAGTATAGATTAATATATAACTAATACGATAAGGATGGTGATGATTGTTGGGACACAACAAATGGTTAACTATTAAAAGGGAGAGCTAGCTCCTGTATCTCGGCGATGTTGGCTAGTTCTGATGTCGGTGTGCAATGAATGTTGTAGATAGAATGATAATGATTAGGTCCTGATCTGCGAGTACGGTGTCCTATAATATCGGCCCTATTCAAGGTCTATAAAGTGTTTCTAATGGGGTTGCTAACGTAATGCCCGTCCGATAATAGGGTTGCAAATGCGCCGGATTCTTCAGGGGTGCATCATTAGCTTAGGTCGGCTTGTTGTTACTTAAGGACGTCAACCGATTGTCCACATGGATAATCGGGCGCCAATTATGTATGGACACAACAATACACATGCATCCTATTTTCCGGAAATACAACCTATTGAACTAGATAGAAAAAAAATGAGATAACTGGAGTTGAAGCGAATTGTTGATTCAAAAGGCCTTATTCTTCGATCAAAGAGCATTTACAAAAATACTAATACATTAAAATTTAACTTTTGTTAATACATTTGTATAATTATATGTATTTATAGAAATGTGTTAACAAAAGCTACAAATTTAAAACCACAAGCCGACCCCACCAAGCTCATTTTTATTAATATGTTTCTAAATGCTCTTTGATTGAAGAAGAAGCTCTCTATAAGCTATTTACAACTATGATGACAATTGTGGAAAATAGACTAGAGAGTGAAGTGGATAGAAAAGGGCTGCTGCCGAAATGCCAGGGGGGTTTCAGAAAGGGAAGAGGGACGAGGGAGCAGATTTTCACGCTTGCGTGAATGGTGGAGGAAGCGTTGGAGTGCAAAGGGAGAGTGTATGCGGTGTGTGTGGATTTGAAAGCGGCGTATGATTCAGTGCCTAGAGGAAAGCTCGTGGAGTGTATGGATAGATTAGGCATGGAAGATGAAAGTGTGGAGTGGATGAGAAGTATATATAAAGAGGCCTGGGCAAAAGCGAGAGTGAATGGAGAAGTGTCTGAGAAGTTTAGGGTGAATGTGGGTGTAAGGCAAGGGTGCCCGCTAAGCCCCCTCCTGTTCAATCTATACACAAGCGAGTTGGAGGCGGTGCTGAGGAGAGGACAGGCTGGAGGGGCCGTGGTGGGGAGAACCAAGGTGTGGATGTTGGCATATGCGGATGACATAGTATTAGTAGCCAAGAGAGTGGAAGAGATGCAAGAGATGTTGGAAATAATGGGAAGGTACCTGGATAGGAGAGGGCTAGTGATGAATGTGGAGAAGACCAAATGGATGATGTTTAGGAATAGGGGTAGAAGGGGTAGAGTGGAAGAGCTGAAATGGAAGGGAAGGATGATTGAGAGAGTGAATGTCTTGAAATATTTGGGCTTTTGGTTTGACAGTGGAGGAGGATTTAGCGTGCATGTGGAATATATGCAAGCGAAAGCGAGAATGGCCTGGGGAATTGCGAGAAGGAAATGGGATGGGTTATGGGGCGGTAACCTCGTAATGGCGTGCAAGATCTGGGATGCGTGTGTAAAACCTATTCTGTTTCATGGAGTGGAAGTGTGGGGATTGCGTGAGTGGGATGTGATAGAGAGAGAGTAAGGTTTGCTCCTGAAGAGTCTGCTAGTCTCGAAAGGTCGACACCGAGAGCAGTGCTGTTGCTGTGAATCGTATGTGGTGGGAGTCGTGTGTAAGGTTTGTGAATTTTGAAGAAAGATTGTAGGAATTGAGCGAGGAAGGACTCGTGCGGGAGGTATGGATGAGGTGTAAGAGTAGGACGGAGAGTTCTTCGAGAAAGGATAGACGAAGGATGTATGAAAGAGTAGGTATATCTGAAGTGTGGGTAGAGGAGAAGCTGAGAGAAATGGGAAACCTAGGAACTGAGGTAAGAGAGAGATTGAGAGATAGTGAGTGGCAAGAACGGCAGACTAGAATGAATGAGAGCTCTTACAACCCTGGCTACATAAAGTGGCAAGTGCGTGGGAAACTCTCGAGTTACTTAGCCAGGGGTGAGTGGGACAGGGAAGACAAGGTATGCATGGCAAGAGCGAGGTGTGGGTCAGACGATAGAGAGAGGAAAGTGTGGATGGGGTGCGTTGTGTAGTAAGGGAAGCAATACGTGGTGGCACCTTAGCGAAGAATGTGAGGGTGTGAAAGCAGAGTGGGTGGGAGACTGCAGAAAGCTGAGTGAATGGTTAAGCGAGGATGGGGAAGGCGTGAAAATCTGCAGGAGGCTGACGTGGGAGAGGAAAGTGGCGAGAGCAGAGGCTCCCTCTGCTCTCGCCACTTTCACCGCTCCGGTGATAGATGATATACTTTTATTTATATTTGTATTTTTATTTTTATTTTTGTATATTTTTGTTGTATGGTTTGTGATGTGGAAGGGCAGTGAGGGAAATGCCAATAAAGGTCGTTTTTTTAAAATTTTTATAAGCTATTTATTTATTTATTAGGCATTATATATACATAACAAAAAATACATCACCTGCAATGAAAATTTGATCAAATTTGCCTCCTGGCCTCTGGTTAGTGGGGATTACATATCAAAACAAACGCCAATATCGACACTTACCTAAAATACATATGAATATTCCTGCATGAAATAGCTGACTGCGTTTTGCTTCACTACAGTGAGATGTTTGCTTCATCTTTATGCGATATGATAGAATTTGGTATCCATTAATCCTTAATCCATTATTATGAATATATGGGAAGTATACCAATGGGATTTAATAAAATAATTCCGAAAATTGTACACATTTTTGTATCAAGTTTTCTAACTGTTCACAGTTAATGAAAAATCTTTCACGGAAATGTTACCAATTTCAATTTTTTTCGCACAATTTTTACGATATCTTGTACAAGATTTATTTAAATGGCTTGCAATATTTTATTATGAATAAAAATATATATCTATTAGAAAGTAAACTTTTCTAAAATGTGTTAATGTAGATAATAGATATAATGTCGAATTAATTGTAAATTAAACAATTCTCTATGAATCAAGATTTAAAAAATGCCATAATGACATTAAAGCATTAATATGTTCAGACGAAACAATATTAATGCTTTAATGTCATTATGGCATTTTTTAATCCTGATTCATTCTAGAGTTTGAATTGTTTACTTTACTACAATTAATTCGACATTATATCTATTATTTCTTTTCATTATAATAATAGTTATGTAATATATATTACTTTTTAATTATATACTTTTTATCTCATTACTCTTACTTTAACTAGTTATTCGATGTTTTTTTAGTAATAACTCGTTTTGCCTCCACGCATATTTATCACAAATTATTCATTTCATTTATTATTGTAGGGGTGTAATTCCCCCTATTGAACCACCAGTACCGGTTACTGTTTTTTTTTCAACAATTTCTCGATGCTATACAATTGCAAATATTGTTACCCCGACGACATTTATATTGGAATACGCCACAATGCCGGTCACGATTCGGCAGCACCAGCCAGCCTCTTCGTGACTCGATCTTTCTCTACACTTGTGAGTCACCAGACCATGGTCGAGCTTTTCTTGCAGTTAAATTATGAAGTCTCGGGAGAATTATGTCCCTGGCCGTAATTCGGAGGCACAATTGTTCCCGTTGTCCGACATTTAACGCAAGCCGATCGTAAAACGTTTACTTACTAAATGCTGCACTCGGTTTGTTTTACATGAGTCAATAATTTAATTAACATTGTCTGGGAGTTTCGTCTGTTGCAATATTGGATGACGTTTTGTTTTGTCCGTAAGATGTGGCAGCTCTTCAGACAGTCGTGTAAATATCAGGGCTGTAGAGGCTGCATCTGAGTTATAGAAATATCTAGACAAAAAATCACATATGACATCAATAATAGAGTTTTAATGCAATATAAAAGATATAAAAACCGATACTAATAACATAAAATGAATTAAAATAGTATTTTCAATTAAATTAAATCATCTTGACTTGCACACCACGTATCTCGATCAAATTTTCCTCTGACATAAATATATCATCAATAGTAGAATTTTGTATTGCGCTATTTATATTAGTTCATCAAATATATATAAATATATATATATATATATATATATATATATATATATATATAAAATTCACCTGGCATTCTTATGAACTTTAGTAGGTCTTCAATCATACAAAAAAAATTTCAGAGCCATCAAGAATGTGTTGATCAACTTGTACATATTCTATACCTTTATGTTAATTTTATATTTATGTTTTAATTTGTTTGGTAAAAGCTCAAATTAATTTCACAATTCGCACCATAAAAAAAATTATACATGTCATTTCAACCATAACGGGAGATTCTATAACGATAGTATACAAATGATTATATAGATAATCAATATTGTCAAAATTCCCCAAAATAAATTGCAATCACTTTCTATTATCCCAAAAGGTTTTCCTTTTCTGCTTCCCCCGATCCCTGATCGTATAGAATTCCCATGCGGGAACGCGCTCTCATTTTTTTAAGGCGATAAAAATTTGATGAAGGGAGTCCTTGTTGGATTGAATAAGCCCCCGGTGATAATAATAAACCGACATGATAATAAATCCACTCTGCTGAATGCGGTATTTAATTTGATTGTCATAATTAATTCGTGTGTTTTGTTCCAGGTATGTGATTTGCCAGATTATATATTTTTTTTGGATCGTAGCAGAGCAAAAATGTAAGTTTAAAATGATTTCATCTTTTATTATTACTTTAATAAAAACAACCTTCGGTTTATTCTGAAATAAAATATCAAACCAGAACTGAAGTGAAATAAAACATATAAATCATAAATGAATACAGAAGAAATCAATGAAAATAAGATTTGGGCTTTTTGAGTTAACTAAATGAGAATGCGTACTTACAATTTACTTTTTATTATTTAGTTTGTCTCCATAGTCATCATAGTGGAAAATATCCTTCTGAAATTGATTTCTTATTTTATTTAAAGCATTCTTTCATAATGAAAAGAGCGCAAATAATATAATAATAATTTATGTAACATCGAGTTATATAAGGGACTATCCTCGACGGGAATACTCTCCCGACACATTGGCTTTAATATATATATTATCAATTGCCTTTTACCTTTCGGTGTACGCTATTACATTAACATTATTAACATTATTATAGTTTACAGTTACTGTTGTTTATACATTTGTAAATTCTTTCCACTCCTTTCTGTTCTTCCCCAGTTCTCTTGCTTGCTTGACTGTTTTTCCTTTCTTGATTATTATGTCCTCTATTATGTTGTCCCACTCTTTTCTTGGTCTACCTCTTCTTCTTTTATTTTCAGTTCTTGCTTCCCATACCTGTTTTGTTTGATTCTTTTTGTCCATCCTAATTAAATGACCCCACCAGTTTAGTTGTTTCTTTCCTATATACTTATCTACAGCTTCAATTCCCAGTTCTTCTCTGATGTCATCATTTCTTATTCTGTCTCTTCTCGTAACTTGTTTTACTCCTCTGAGATATTTCATTTCCATTGCCTGTATTCTACTTTTGTCCCTCTTCGTTAGCTTCCACGTCTCGCTTCCACCTGTCAGTATAGGTCTATATATGTTTTTATATATATTTATTTTTGTCCTTCTGCTGATCTCTTTCTTGTTAATCAGTATATTTCTCAATGCGTGGTATGTTTTAGCTGTGTTGTTTATTCTGTTACTAAGTTCGCCTTTCATTTTTCCGTCTTCTGTCAGTGCTACTCCCAGGTATTTGAATTCTTCTACTTGTTCTATTGTGTGTTGTTCTATCTTTATATTTATTTGTTCTTTCCGGTTTCCTATTACCATTACTTTTGTTTTGTTATAGTTTATTTTGATGTTATACTTTTCTAGGTGTCTGTTCCATACACTAAGGTTGTGCTGCAGATTACCTTCATTTTCTGCTATCACTACGACATCATCAGCGAATGCTCCTTCCGATATTTTTACAACTTGCATGTTTTTGTACCCTATGTTTGCTTTTTTGGTTTCTGGTTTCATGCTCTTCATTATTTCATTCATGTATATGTTAAATAATGTAGGACTGAGCCCGCCTCCTTGTCTTAGTCCAGTGGTTGTCTGAAATGTTCTTGATGTTTGTCCCTTGTTTATTATTGCATTGGTGTTGTTGTATATGTTTTGTATTAATTCGACTGTCTTTCTTTCTACACCTCTCTCTTCCAGGATTTTCCATAATTTATTTCTTGGTATCATGTCGAATGCTTTTTCCAGGTCGATGAATCCTAGGTATGTGTTTTTATTATTTGCAATTCTTTTTTCTGTGATTTGTTTTATCGTGAAAATGTTGTCCTGTGTGGATCTTCCTTTCCTAAATCCACATTGCGATTCTTCTAGCGTCTGCTCTATTTTTGCTAGTATTCTTTTGTTAATTGTTTTTTCTAAGATCTTCATACCTATGCTTATGAGTGTTATACCCCTATAGTTTGAACATTTTGTCTTATCGCCTTTCTTGTGTATCGGTACGATTAACGATACTTGCCAATCTCTGGGTATTTTATTCGTCCTCCATATTTCGTTTATTAATTTTAGTAGTATTTCGTTACCTGCAGGTCCCATATGTTTAATCATTTCCGTTGTGATCTGGTCTTGTCCTGGTGATTTCCCTATTTTCATTTCCCTTATTATCTCTAGTATTTCTTTTCCATTGATCATCTCTATATCTGCTTCCGAGTCGTTCTGGTCTCTTGTCTTCTGTTCATTTCCACCATTTTGTGATAGTAAGTCTTCAAAATATTCTTTCCATGTTTCCAGTATTTTTTCGTTGTCCTTCAGCAATATTCCTTGATTGTCTTGTATATAATTTACTTCTTGTCCTTTTTCTTTTCTGTTTAGTTTTAGTGTTTTATAGAATAATTTTTGGTTTTCCTTTGCATTTTTCTCCATTGTCTCTCCGAACTTTTCCCATTCCCTGCTCTTTGCTATTCTGACCTTATCTTTTACTATTTTCCTCTTTAAACTGTATTCTTCGTAATTTTTACTATTTTTGTCATTTAGGTATCTTTGCCATACTTATTTCTTTTCCTTTATTTTCTCTCTTATGTCCTGCGACCACCATGCTGTCTGCTGCTTCTTGTTTGTGTTTTGCTTTGTCCCACATGTCTCTTGTGCTGTCTCCAGTATATTTTTCTTTAATTTATTTCACATTTCCTCTACTTCTTGTCTATAGTTGCCCTTTACTAATTTCTCCTCTATTTTCTCTGTATAGATTTTTGCTATTTCTTTTTCCCTTAGTTTGTATGTTCTTATCTTGTTGTAGTTTATTGCTATATTTGGTCTCTGCTTTTTTTTATCGCTATCTTGGTAGTCTTCCTTTATTTTCGTCTCTACTAGATAGTGATCACTTCCAATTTCGTAACTTCTCTTTACTCTTGTGTCTATTATTTTGCTCCTTTTCCCTTGTTCTGCTAGTACATAGTCTATTATAGATTTTTCGTTCCTGCTTAACACTTCCCTGGTGTATTTGTGTATGTCCTTGTGTTTGAATAGTGTATTCGTTATTACTAGGTTATTCATTCTACAATAATCTAGCATTTTCTTACCATTTTCGTTGAGTACGCCTTTTCCATATCTTCCTCTCATCGCGTCATTATCTTTTACTTCGTTGCCAATTCTGCTGTTGAAGTCTCCCGCCACGTACACTTCTCCTTTGGCTTTTTCTGTTGTTTCGTTGAGCTGCTCCCAGAATGTTTCTTTGTTGTACGCAGTATCATCTTCGTTTGGTCCATACACTGCTATGATAGTTTTATGGTAGCCGTTTCTTTGATCTCTAACTTCGATAGACAAAATCCTCTACGTCATTGCATCCCATTTATATATATTAGATTTCAGTTTTTTATGCACTATACATCCTACCCCTGAAGCGGCTCTCCGATTGTTATCTACACCGCTATATATGAATATATGTTCCTTTTCCATTTTGTACTCTCCCTTCCCCTTCTATTTTGTTTCTGTTACCACTAAGAAGTCTAGTTCAGCTTTCTCAAATTCTTCTTCCAGCTCTTTTTCCTTTCCATTTATACTCCTGATATTCCAAGTCCCAATTTTCCACATTTTTCTTTTTTTTTACTGTACTATTTTCTTTGTTTCCATTTATTATGTGTTTGTTCTTCTTTCTTATGTTCGTTGTCCCTTTTCTCGCTGTATTCTTTGTATTTTTGCTTCCGTCCGTTTTCTCTTTTGCTAGTAGTTTTTTGGATTGGTGACTTTGACCCCATTATCTTTGGCTACGACTCATTTCTCCTTTTTATACCATATGTATATTTCATTGTCTACTATTATCTTTCTATATCCTATTTTTACGTGTTTTCCTTTTTCTTTTTCCAATTTTGCTATGTTTCTTATCTCTCTTTGTATTTTTCTCTCCTCTTCCGTTAGATCATCGTCTATATATATCGTTGTATTTCTCAGTTTATATTTTGCTTTCATTATTTTTTGTTTTTCTTCCCAGCTTGGGATTGCCACTATTATTATATTTCGTTCTGGGCCTGTGTTTATTTTTTGTATTTTGTTAACCCCTGTCTCCACTTCCAGTTTCTCTTTGATGAGTGATCTTACCTCTTCTATGTTATCTATCTTGTCTAGACCTCTTATTGCTATGTTATTTTTTCTTCTTCTCTTCTCTTCAATTTCTGCTTTATTTTCTAGTTTTTCTATTCTGACTTCCAATGTTCTCTTTTCTTCTTTCCATGTTTCTTCCTTATTGTTCATTTCGGTCTTCATCTCTTTTATTTCCTGTTTTATTTGTGACATGTTTTCTTCCATCTTCCTCATTAGTTCTATAATCATTTGTTTTAGTTCTTCCATTGTATCTTTGTCAATGTTCGTTTCACCGTTGCAATTTTTTCTGTTTCTTCTAATCTTCTTTGTGATGCTGGTGATCTCAGTATTTTTTTGTTTTTTCTAACGGTTTCTTTCTGATTTTGTATGTCTTTGTCCTCGCTATCCGTTTCTCTACCTCTTTTATTTTTATTCATTGGCCCTGGCGCTATTTTTATTTGCTATTCTTGCCTTTGTTGTCGTCGCTATATGCCGCCCAATATACTCCTCACCATTATCGGCGCCAGAGGTTATTTACAGGTCGACCCCTCGTGTAAATAACCTCTACCCTCTATTTTATTTACTTTCACTTACCGTTCTTTCTCTCGACTTTTTAACTTTCCTTTCGTATCACTGTTTCTTGTCGCTGTTTTCACCTGTCGTATATATTTCAACTCGATACGCCGCTATATTTCGGTAAAATATCGGAGCATTGGCTTTAAAATATTGTCTATACTTTTCTATATATGGATAGAAATCTCAGTACTGAGAAATATATCGAGACTACCGAGCTCAGTGGCCTAGTGGTTGAGACGACGTCCGTCTCATACTGAATATTGGAGAACGAGAGTTCAAACCCCGTTGTGGGCGAATCACCTTTGAAATTAAGATAAACCCGAGCAATAACACTCTTTTTAAATTCTCCCTTTACTCCCCTTCCCCAGCGGAAAAACCCTCGGGCTGATAAATATGGCCGCGATGGTCGGGGACGTGGATTCGAATCCCACCGGAGAGCATATATATATATATATATATATATATATATATATATATATATATATAAACCTGAGCAATAACACTCTGTTTAAATTCTCTCTTTACTCCCCTTCCCCAGCGGAAAAACCCTCGGGCTGATAAATATGGCCGCGATGGTATATATATATATATATATATATATATATATATATATATAGTGAAGTACTTCTTGCGATTGTCGGCTATCATAAGAACATCTTACGCGCTATCCACTACCACCCTCCGTGGCGCAGTTGGTAGCGCGACGGCCGCGATAGCCGGAGACGTCCCACCGGAGAGTGAAATTTTTAGAAATTATTATTATTATTATTATTATATATATATATATATATATATATAAAGTATTTTAAATTATACTTTTGAACTATTACTCTAAAAACTAGAGGAATTCAGTGGAATACTCCTAGATTAACATTTAGTATTTTAGGAACTGAACTAAATTACTCATTGGTCCCAGACTAGATTGTATTATTACATAATACTAATAATGAAAGTATTATAAATTTCAAAAATAAATAAAAATATATAAATAAATAAGTGTGAACCCACCTCTTAGCAATCTACATATCTAGATTTCTTATTAGATCTCATCAGTGTAGCTCAGCTAGTGAGGTTGAATTCACACAATATCTCGAGTGGTTATATATAAATATGATACAACTAACCCTCCTAGGGGGTTAGTTGTATCATATAAATGAAAATAAATAAATATTTTAACAAGTTATGAAACCTCTGGTGTCTAGAAAATCTGTGTTTTTTATAAAATGACTACACTGTACTATGTATCATCTCCTTAATGGTAGTTGTTTAAAACCTTAGTACTTTAGGTACAATTTAAGCTATGCAACTGGTAATGTGTGCAGATATGAGCAAGATACTGCATGGAATAATGATGCGTAACCGCGAATATAGCGCTAGGGTGGTTGGTGTGAAGTGCTTTTCTCAGAACGAACCTACAGTTAGTTCTGCAGCACAATGAACCGCACACCCTTTACATCATACCCTCATCTCGCTATACAATAATGCACGTGTGTGGTGTGCGCGTGAAATTATTCCAATTTACCTCTGATGGGGGAGATTTTAATCTAAGACGCAATCTCTTATCGCGGAAGTGACGCGACGAGCTTTTAATTTGGCCAATTACAGCGATCACCGGCACAACTGCGGATTGATTGGTATACAATGAAATATTAATTGTAGAATGTAATTAATTTTAAACTTATATTGATAGATCAAGAATGACTATCATGTTTCGTTCAGAGGGTAACCGAATATTTTACTTTAACAGAATTATAGATTTATTCTTGTATAAAATACAATATATTACATCCTACAAAATAAAATAACTAAATGTACATACAATAACATATTAAAACAAGTGAAAATTAATTTCATTTATACTAACGTCCGTATGACATCTAGTTTCTTATATCGTTTTCGATGCAGACATAATCTACATAGTGTGACATTATCTAGTTTCCTATATCGTTTTATATATATATATATATATATATATATATATATATATATATATATATATATATATATATAACAATTGATATATTAAACTGTATAACGATTTCTAAATGGAAAATTAACGTTGTGTATTACGGTGTTGTTATTGTTAAGTGAATTTAATATTATTCCACCGCTATATCATTTTCTACATGTGTGTATAACAGACACTACGTACTTAGTGTCTGCATCGAAAACGATATAAGAAATTAGATAATGTCATATGGGCTTAACACTACTTTTATTTGTTTTAAATGTCATGTACTTTAAAAACCTTCTTTCTAATTTATTACAATGGACTTGGCGATTAGGATTCCACACAACCTAGGCCATAGTGTAATATTATATATTACACTATGACCCAGGCATATTCTGTTATTGGGCGAACAAGTGAAACAAAAAGATGTTTAGTAGTCTGTGGTTTTTGCCATTTAATTACAACATTATTCTACACTACCATTTTCATAGAAACTCGTGCACAATATCTATTATGGCATCGTCATCATTAGTTTTTATATTAAGTAATTATTGATATTTTTAATAGGTCTGAATAATTATATAAAACGCAATTGCAAATTTCTGTGTTTGTATTAGATACAAAATCTATCTGAGTGCATAGGTGTAACTTATGCAGCACATTTAAATATAAACTTGAAAATCTGAAACCGCGCGCTGTCATCACTTGTGACAGGCGACCATTTATTCCACCTTCATTTCTAACTTTAGAAGCAGCACTATCTTCTGCGGCTTCTACATTTGTTGCCATTCCGCGCCGCGTCGATACAAATGTATTCACAGGAGGCGATTCGGGAGCTGGTTCCGTTTTTTACTCTGTTTATACGTTGTGCACGCTTGAATGGAGAATCTGAATGCATAATATATGAGTCGGTTCTATGACATGTGTGACTAAAATATGGGGAATGCTGTGCTCCTGCCGTTTGTCTGGTATAAAAAATAAGCAAATATTTTCTTATAACACACATGTATTATTGTAATACTTGTTCAATTAAGGTTCTTATTTATAACAAGAACTACTAAAAATAATAAGGGAATTAAAAATAGGAAAAGCACCAGGACAAGACCAGATTACAGCGCAAATGTTCAAGCACCTGGGCCCGGTTGGTAAAGAAAAACTACGGAAACTACTGAACAACATATGGAGCACAAATATTGTACCAAAAGACTGGCAAACAGCACTAATCGTACTGATACACAAGAAAGGAAGACGAAATGATCAAATTAGAAGATTAGAAAATACAAGAAACAGGAGAATAATATCAAGAATAGAACAGACACTAGAAGAATCACAATGCGGTTTTAGGAAAGGAAGATCCACATAGGACAACATCTTCACAATAAAACAAATCACAGAAAAAAGAACTACAAATAATAAAAACACTATTTAGGATTCATAGACCTAGAAAAAGCGTTCGACATGATCCCAAGAAATAAATTATGGAATATCCTGCAAGAGAGAGGTGTAGAAAGAGTCGAATTAATACAAAACATACATAACAACAACACCCATGCAATAATACACAAAGGACCATTCTTTAACCACGAGGTTCTGCGGCACCCCTGCTTCTTCTTCCTTGTATTTTTCCTTGCATGATCAGTTGGAGAATAGAGTATCTCTCTCCCCGGGTGATATGTCCCAAGTACTCTAGCTTTCGTGTTTTGATCATAAGGATCAGTTCCTTTTCTTTATGCATTCTTCGCATGACTTCTTCGTTGTTTACTAGGTCCGTCCAGGATATCTTGAGCATGCGGCGATAGATCCACATCTCAAACGACTCTAATTTTTGTATATTATTTTTCTTTAATGTCCATGCTTCCATCCCATACAGTAGTGTTGAAAAAATGTGGTAGCGAATTATTCGGACTCTCAAGGCTAGATTGAGATTTCTATTTGAGAAAAGATTTTTCATTTGACGAAAATTGCCCTTGCTATTTCTATACGTTTGTTCACTTCTATGGTTTAGTCGTTATTGTCTTCAATACGTGTTCCTAAGTATAGGTAGCTTCTAACTCTTTCGATTGTGGTGTTGTTTACTACTGCTGGTATTTTATAAACATTGGTTTTATTTACAACCATAAATTTAGTTTTCTTCAAATTCATTTTGAGCCCTTAGAATTGGCTAGTCGTATTTATGTCTTGTATCATTTTCTGAAGCTGGCAGATGGATGTTGCTATTATCGCAGTGTCGTCTGCGTATCGTATGTTATTGATAACTTGACCGTTTATGATTACTCCACCCGAGTCATCATCGATGGCTTCTTTGAATAAGCATTCTGAGTACATATTAAATAGGACCGGTGATAGTATGCATCCTTGGCGGACTCCTCGTCGGATATCCAATTCTTCAGAGTTACGTCCTTCAACATTTATTTGTGCTTTCTAATTCCAGTACAAAGATTTTATTATTCGGACGTCATTGTAGTCTAGGCCCTTCTGCTGTACTATTTTCATTAATCGATCATGTTAACTTTATAGAAGGTTTTCTCGTAGTCGATGAAGCCTATAAATAAATCTACGTTCATATCGAGACATGGTTGGATTATGACATTAATTCCAAATAGACCCTCTCTTGTGCCTAGATTATTTCGAAATCCGAACTGTGTCTCACTGATATCTGTTCCTAATTTCTTGTAAATGCGGATGTGAATGATTTTTAGAAAAACCTTTAATGTGTGACTCATCACGCTTGTGTTCTCAAATATGAGCACTCTCTTGCGTTGTGTTTTTTTTGGTAGTAAATAGAATGTAGATTTTAACCATTCTTGTGATATGGCTCCATTCGTATAGATGGTATTATATAGATTTTAAGATGCTAATATTGTCTTCCTCAATTAGTTTAAGAATATCGACTGGTATTTCATCTGATCCTATTGATCTTTTGAGTTCTTGATAGCATACATTACTTCTTCGGCTATTATTCTTGGTCCTTGCGTCGTTTCTTTTATCTCTATTTCATTTCTGATATCTTCAAATAGTTGTTGTATGTATTCCTCCCATCTTTTGATCTATTTCTCTATGTCCACTATAATATTACCGTTGTTATCTTTTATTACACTAGTTTGTTTGTTCTTTCTCATGCCAGTGAATTCTTTGATCCTTTTATGTAAGTTAAATCATAACTCAGCTGAAGCAATTCTATCTCCTCGCATTGGTTTCTCATAAATGTTTCTTTGGCTTCTATAATTTTGTTCGTATTTCTTGTTGAATTTGTTTGTATTTATTTCTATCCTTGTTTGTATTGCAATATTTAATTTTGTTTATATAGTTGAAAAATAGCGGTCAATGAAAAGTCGCATTCGTTACCAAAATAGATTGACAGTCACTAGATACTGTTCAGGTCTATGCGAGCGAGATGGTGAGCAAAAAAACTGGTTTTCCTTATCAGATCGTCCACAGAGCGCGGGGAATCAGTCGTGAGTTGGCCCGTCTCCGCAAGCGCCGTCCCGTTTGAGTGCAGTGCAGTTTAATTAATGACATGGTTTTAATTGTGCGTGTGTTAAATGTGAGTGGTGTGCCCTGTGTGTAACTAGGTAAGTCACATTTTGTAATGATTTGATATCGATCTGAGCCTTTTTGGGTGGCATATATTGCGTTTTTTTGTGGCATATATTGCGGTTTTTATGTGGACGATGTATTTGCGACTGCGATGATTCATTTGAATTGCGTAAAACGATGAGAATTACTTGGGTTATTATACTAGCTACTAGTTAAGTAATATGTGATTTGCATTCGACTTTCTTGAAAGAATAGAGTGATGATTATAACCTTATAACTATTAGTCATCTCCTTATTATTAAGTCACCACTGCTGATTCTGATAAACTCCTACAATACTAATTGTAAGTAAATCCTTTATTTCACAAAACCATTATAGCAAAAATCAACTTAACAGATCTTCGAATACAACTAGAAATATAATCCTTCTTCCTCGCACTATTCTCTCTCTCTCTCAGTGTCTTTGGCAGTAGGGATTTTGCGGCCTCCATAATACTCCTACTACCCGCTTTTTTAGGCTTGACTCAACGTAATCCCTTCATCTTAAACTGGGGATTCCTGGCGGTCTCCTTACATTCATTTTTGCAATTAGTATTTGTATGGCGGTCCTACTGTTCTCCCTTCGCTGCATTGATTAGGTTTTCGAGGTTAAAGTTCATTCCCACTTTGTCTCCATCCGCTCTTCTTATTAGTCCATATATAGTTATCAGAACCCTTCTATCTATTCGAAGCAGCTTTTGTTTAGTGTTAGTGTCCAGCACTCACACCCGTACGCTATTACTGGTCTCTGGATAGTTCTGGATAGTTGGCTGGAGGGTAGCATAGCTACAGACAAAATGGGCCCATTGTGAAACCTCCCTTTAAGGCTGCTCATTCGTTCCACCAGTCAATTTTG
The DNA here is from genome assembly GCA_963942505.1 of Lordithon lunulatus. Classification (NCBI taxonomy): domain Eukaryota; kingdom Metazoa; phylum Arthropoda; class Insecta; order Coleoptera; family Staphylinidae; genus Lordithon; species Lordithon lunulatus. Next base: position 14,774,033 of record OZ012669.1, read on the forward strand.
CGTGCAAGCTGCAAAACTCTGGCGGGTGAGGAGCTGCCCATGCTGACCATACTAGGCCAGCACTCCCCTAGTATTAGATGCCTAGTGTTTACTAGAGCTGGGCAGAGGCATATTACATGCTCTGCTGTTTCTAGTTCTTCATTGCACCCTCTACATAACGGGCTGTTCACCAGACCCATCGTGTGTAGATGTTTGTTTAGCCGGCAGTGGCCAGTTAGAATGTTTGTCAATAATTTCAGATTAGTTCTAGATAAGTTAAGGCGGGTCGTGGCTGCAATTTTACAAGGTTGCCTAATTGCTACCTTTGATTGCTGGTCTCACTAACACTTTAAGTGTCATTTTTGTCTGTAGTGGTATTATGCTAGACTTGAATAGTGATTTAAGGCCTATTCCCCCTCTATCCTCACCAACATCTTTTTCCAAGTCATCCTCTTTTAACCATTCACTCACCATTCTGCAATACCCCACCCACTCTATTCTAATTTTATATAAAACTCTTAAACCGGCTAACAAGTAACTGCTTATTACTGATGTGATGTATGACGTAGTTTTGAGAAAAGATAGTGTAGCATCTTTCTTTCCAAATATGCCAGAAAGTTATTCACAACGGTACTTTATATTAGAAAAATATTTTTCATTTTCATTTCTGATGTGATGTAAGACATATTTTTGAGGAAAATAATGTGTAGCATCTTTCTTTCTAAATACGCCAGAAATTTATCCATAACGGTAGTTAAAATTAGACAAATATTTTTTATTTTCATTTTTGATGTGATATAAGACGTTTTTTTGAGAAAAGATAGTGTAGCATGTTGCTTTCCAAATATGGCAAAAAGTTATCTATAACGATAGTTAATATTAGACAAATATTTTTGATTTTAATTTCTGATGTGATGTAAGACGTAGTTTTGAGAAAAAAAAGTGTAGCATCTTTCTTTCCAAATATGCCAGAAAGTCTTCCATAACGGTAGTTAATATAAAACAAATATTTTTTATTTCCATTTAAGATGTGATGTAAGACGTATTTTTGAGAAAAAAAAACTGTAGCATCTTTTTTTCTAAATATGCCAGAAAGTTATCCATAATGGTAGTTAATATTAGACACATATTTTTTATTTTCATTTCTGATGTGATCTAAGACGTATTTTTGAGAAAAGAAAGTGTAGCATCCGTCTTTCCAAATATGCCAGAAAGTTATCCATAACGGTAGTTAATATTAGACAAATATTTTTGATTTTCATTTCTGATGTGACGTAAGACGTATTTTTGAGAAAAGAAAGTGTAGCATTCTTTCTAAATATGTCAGAAAGTTATCCATAACGGTAGATAATATTAGACAAATATTTTTAATTTTCATTTCTGATGTGATGTAAGACGTTTTATTGAGAAAAGAAAGTGTGGCATCTTACTTTCCAAATATGTCAGAAAGTTATCCATAACGGTAGTTAATATTAGACAAATATTTTTGATTTTTATTACTGATGTGATGTAAGACGTATTTTTGAGAGAAAAAAGTGTAGCATCTTTCTTTCTAAATATGCCAGAAAGTTAGCCATAACAGTGGTTAATATTAGACAAATATTTTCATTTCTAATGTGATGTAAGACATTTTTTAGAGACAAAAAGTGTGGCATCTTTCTTTCCAAATATACCAGAAAGTTATCTCCATAACGGTAGTTATATTATATATACTTATTAAACAAATATTTTTGATTTTAATTTCCAAACTTTATAAAATGAGTATGTGAGACTCATCTCACTGTGCAGGTTTAGTGTTCTTATAGTCGTATACTTAATTTTATCATGGTAACTTTATTAGGCATTTATTGCAGACATGACTAAATTACAATTCGATATACATATTTACATAAAATAAATAATTCATAATACTTTTCAAAGTCTACAACTACATACAACTATACAATATAAAAATAATATATTAGATGCTCTGTTTTATTGCTTTTAGGTACTTTATTAACCTTAATTCATTAATTAAATAATGTAGCCAGTGCACAATTTTAAATTAAAAATTTTAAATGCTAAATGCAAAATACAAAATACAACTTCTATCTTTCTTTTTTCCGTTGGTCACAGGAGCTTGTTCCTTCGGTATTTAAATCAACTTCACAGCGAATCTCTGAAATTTATAATAGAAATAAATAAGACCTTTATTTGACATAATACCTCAATATGCTCATAACAGCAAGAACAACAAAAAATCAACTTCACAGCAAACCTCTGAAAAACTGTGAAAGGTGATTCGGAAAAATTCGCCCAGTGGGGTTCGAACTCCCCAATACTCAGTTCGAGACGGACTATGTCTCTAACCACTCGGCCAATATGCTATTTTACATATTTATTGTTTATTTTAATTGAACCCATATTACCATTACCAGATCGAGCGAGATGGTGAGCGAATGTCTATGCTATGCTTATTCTGAATAGAAAATTTAACCCTGTGTAAAATTTTCTATTCAGAATAAGTATAGTGCACATTATCTTTACTTTCTACTAAATATCTATTGATTCTTTGGTTGTTATAGGTAAAAATAGAATAAAAAGATATATTTATTGTAACATATATACATACAAGATACTAAGGTAAAAATAGATATTCGAATAGTTTAATAGTTTTCTCGAAAAGGGCTAGCGAAAGTAAACATAACTTTCAAAATAAAGCAGTATGAAGACTTCTGCAGTAAACATTAAGTAATAATTTATATTTAAAAGACACCTTATAATGCTACCCGCAACCATATGTTACAATTGCTGGACCATCATCATATGTCACACAAATTAATCAATCAATATAAATTTTCATTTAACAGCCCGTCCCGGTTGGGGACACAACATCAATTATAATTAATGAAATTAATTCAGGAATAACATTATAGCAAGAAACAAAATACAAATACCAATTGGTACAATTGACAATTGATGTGTAATTTTGGTCACAGAATTACTCACAATGTTTTTAATTCGATTAAATTGCTTATTGATTATTTAATTAAGTCTCATATATATATATATATATATATATATATATATATATATATATATAATTAATAATTTATAAAAGAAATAAAAAAGACCTTTATTTGGCATAATCCCTCACCAATAAACAATGCTCATAACAGCAAGAATAACAAAAAATACTTGGAATCAAAATTTTCTAATTTCCTTTGGCCATCTGATACACGAATATGTTTTGTGCCAAAATCAGTAAAATAATTAAACAAAATATGTTGCATTATTTTTTTATCGACTCGGCCTCTAAAATCGGATTATCGAGATATGAGCGTACAAGTTAAAAATTAAAACAAAAATAGAAATACAAATAGAAATATAAATAGGTTGGGATAGAGACTTACCATTTTACATTGTCATATTATTATAAACATTAAACAATTTTTTTCAAATCCATATCATTTCGCGACTTGGTCAAAAATAATAATAATGATATACAAGTTAGTCGCCGAAATAAAAATACTTAGAATCAAAGTTTTCCATTTTCCTTCGGCCATCTGATACACTGATATGTTTTGTGCGAAGATCAGTAAATAAATGGAACAAAATATGTTGCATTATTTTTTTATCGACTCAGCCTTTAAAATCGAATTATCGAGATATATGCGTAAAAGTTAAAAATTAAAAAAAAAATAGAAAGAAAAATACGTTGGGTTAGAGACTTTCCATTTTACATTGTCATATTGTTATAAACATTAAACAATTTTTTTCAAATCCATATCATTTGCGCGACTTGGTCAAAAATAATAATAATGATATACAAGTTAGTCGCCGAAATAAAAATACTTAGAATCAAAATTTTCCATTTCCTTCGGCCATCTGATACACTGATATGTTTTGTGCGAAGATCAGTAAATAAATGGAACAAAATATGTTGCATTATTTTTTTAACGACTCAGCTTTTAAAATCGGATTATCGAGATATAAGCGTAAAAGTTAAAAATTAAAAAAAAAATAGAAAGAAAAATACGTTGGGATAGAGACTTTCCATTTTACATTGTCATATTGTTATAAATATTAAAGCAATTTTTTTCAAATCCATATCATTTCGCGTCAATAATAATAATAATAATGATATACAAGTTAGTCGCCGAAATAAAAATACTTAGAATCAAAGTTTTCCATTTTCTTTCGGCCATCTGATACACTGATATGTTTTGTGTGAAGATCAGTAAATAAATGGAACAAAATATGTTGCATTATTTTTTTATCGACTCAGCTTTTAAAATCGGATTATCGAGATATAAGCGTAAAAGTTAAAAATAAAAAAATAAAAAAAAGAAAAATACGTTAGGATAGAGACTTTCCATTTTACATTATCATATTGTTATAAACATTAAACAATTTTTTTCAAATCCATATCATTTCGCGACTTGGTCAAAAATAATAATAATGATATACAAGTTAGTCGCCGAAATAAAAATACTTAGAATCAACATTTTCCATTTTCGTTCGGCCATCTGATACACTGATATGTTTTGTGCGAAGATCAGTAAATAAATAAACAAAATATGTTGCATTATTTTTTTAACGACTCGTCCTATTCGAGCTGTATCTCAGTAAGTGTTGACATGCCGACTTCTAGTTTGTATTTTTGGATTCAGGAGGTGGCCTTCCATACGAGAGCTCTTATTATCCCCAACTCTCATCGTTAGTTTTAGCGTGACATGCGAAAAACCGAGAAATCGTCCTAATCGTCGTTTGAGGTGAAATTCTTACAACAACAAAAAATTCATTTTATGCTCCCAATAAATACTCCTCAGGGGACCAATAAAAAAATGTGAAACCCGTTATCGATATCTCTTTCCGTTTTCGCGTCACAACCCTTCAAAGTTCGAAAAAATTGCTTGAAATTGCCATTTCAGAAACGTCCTTTTCGAGCTATATCTCAGAAAGTGTTTGACATGTCGACTTCTAGTTTGTGATTTTGGATTCAGGGGGAGTCCTGTTATACGAGAACTCTATTATATCCAATCTTCCTTTATTGGTTTTAGCATGACATGCGACAAATATTTAACCGGAGACTAACGCTATTAGTGGAATAAGTTTGTGATATTGGCGGCAATTTTTCAAACTTATTCCACGGATAGCCTTATTCTCCGTTTAAATGACAATTGTAGAAACGGCCCTTACTGATATTTGATGACTGTTGACCAGGATAGTGTTTATGGTTTATGAAGTTTAGACAATCTATTTCTAATAATGAATTGTTGATATTATTTAAAGCGTGTATCAACTACAAAAACCCCTATTGAATAATTAAGATATATTTTTAAATATTTAATTTTGATAGACAATTGTTTAGTATTTATATTTATTCGTGTTTACGTGCATCCCTTTTCTCTCCCCATACGAAAAAACGTATGACAGTAATTGATTACAACCCCGTTATCAGACGAATCGGAGTATAAACACTGGGAACGGGCACCGGGGGGCGCACGCAAACTACCGGCGTTATTTTTTTTCTTTCTATAATTATCCACACTATCCGTTACTGTTGTTGAATGGGGAAGCCGGCGCGGCACGAGGCGTCGCAGGTAAAATGTGTGTTTGGGTGCGTACGAAGGGGCATGCGTGTGCATGCTCCTGCCGGCGCCGCCGCCGCGCCAACCGAGCGCCAGTCAAAATCCTGCCGCGGCTCAATTCGCGACGCTCCCGTTTCCTGCCGCCGGGACGCGATGTTTACGCGCACGGGATGTTATTTTCGCCGTCCCAGCGCGGGTCTGTGTGAAGATCAGTAAATAAATGGAACAAAATATGTTGCATTATTTTTTTATCGACTCAGCTTTTAAAATCGGATTATCGAGATATAAGCGTAAAAGTTAAAAATAAAAAAATAAAAAAAAGAAAAATACGTTAGGATAGAGACTTTCCATTTTACATTATCATATTGTTATAAACATTAAACAATTTTTTTCAAATCCATATCATTTCGCGACTTGGTCAAAAATAATAATAATGATATACAAGTTAGTCGCCGAAATAAAAATACTTAGAATCAACATTTTCCATTTTCGTTCGGCCATCTGATACACTGATATGTTTTGTGCGAAGATCAGTAAATAAATAAACAAAATATGTTGCATTATTTTTTTAACGACTCGTCCTATTCGAGCTGTATCTCAGTAAGTGTTGACATGCCGACTTCTAGTTTGTATTTTTGGATTCAGGAGGTGGCCTTCCATACGAGAGCTCTTATTATCCCCAACTCTCATCGTTAGTTTTAGCGTGACATGCGAAAAACCGAGAAATCGTCCTAATCGTCGTTTGAGGTGAAATTCTTACAACAACAAAAAATTCATTTTATGCTCCCAATAAATACTCCTCAGGGGACCAATAAAAAAATGTGAAACCCGTTATCGATATCTCTTTCCGTTTTCGCGTCACAACCCTTCAAAGTTCGAAAAAATTGCTTGAAATTGCCATTTCAGAAACGTCCTTTTCGAGCTATATCTCAGAAAGTGTTTGACATGTCGACTTCTAGTTTGTGATTTTGGATTCAGGGGGAGTCCTGTTATACGAGAACTCTATTATATCCAATCTTCCTTTATTGGTTTTAGCATGACATGCGACAAATATTTAACCGGAGACTAACGCTATTAGTGGAATAAGTTTGTGATATTGGCGGCAATTTTTCAAACTTATTCCACGGATAGCCTTATTCTCCGTTTAAATGACAATTGTAGAAACGGCCCTTACTGATATTTGATGACTGTTGACCAGGATAGTGTTTATGGTTTATGAAGTTTAGACAATCTATTTCTAATAATGAATTGTTGATATTATTTAAAGCGTGTATCAACTACAAAAACCCCTATTGAATAATTAAGATATATTTTTAAATATTTAATTTTGATAGACAATTGTTTAGTATTTATATTTATTCGTGTTTACGTGCATCCCTTTTCTCTCCCCATACGAAAAAACGTATGACAGTAATTGATTACAACCCCGTTATCAGACGAATCGGAGTATAAACACTGGGAACGGGCACCGGGGGGCGCACGCAAACTACCGGCGTTATTTTTTTTCTTTCTATAATTATCCACACTATCCGTTACTGTTGTTGAATGGGGAAGCCGGCGCGGCACGAGGCGTCGCAGGTAAAATGTGTGTTTGGGTGCGTACGAAGGGGCATGCGTGTGCATGCTCCTGCCGGCGCCGCCGCCGCGCCAACCGAGCGCCAGTCAAAATCCTGCCGCGGCTCAATTCGCGACGCTCCCGTTTCCTGCCGCCGGGACGCGATGTTTACGCGCACGGGATGTTATTTTCGCCGTCCCAGCGCGGGTCTGTGACTGACGATGGTATGCCCGAGGTTTTAATTGCGTTCGCGGAACTTGCCAGCCCGGCGAAAGTAATACGTTTATTAATGAGTTTAATTAAAGTCGTCCCCTCTAGCGCGATTCCCGGCCACGCGGTGTTGTGATTTCTTTTAAATAATTTTTTGAGTGAGAAGGTTCCTGCGGTGGATTTATTTGTTTGTTCATCAGATTGTGAGGGCGAATATTCTGGTTTATTAATTGGTTCCATGGTGCTTGTGAAGGTCCTGCTGTGATTGTATGAAATGTAAATCTTTGGGGGCCACAATTTAATGCGTGTATAATTGAATTTATGGGGCTTTCTGCCAATTGCAATGCAAAAACGGTGCTTTATTAAGTGAATGCATTTGGAAGTAATTAATAATTATGCACTGACAAAATTAAATCATTTATATTTTCCATGTGTTGTTATTGTTAGTTGTAAACTACCTTAACACAGACCATTCTTTAAGTTTTATGGGTTTCTTAGACAAAATTAAACCCTTTACATTTTGCATGTCTTGTTATTGTTAGTTTTAAACTGCCCCAACACAGAGTGTTCTTTAAGTTTTATGGGGTCCTTAGCTCTAATAAGTTGTTATTGTCACTTATAAACTACCTAAAGACAAAATTTTCTTTAGGTTTTAACCCTCCGCCAAATTATATAACACCACTACTCGTAATGCGGTGTTTACTCCTCACTCCGTAGACGTATTTTTTCTGGTTAAAAAACCCCAAGTTAAGGTGTTAACGTGAAAGAAACTATCATAAAATTATATATACGTATTTAATTTTATACAGTTGGTTCTTAAATTTTTGCCCAAATATGTAAAATATATAAAAACAAAAATAATAATTAAAATACAAAAAAATCTATTCAAGTACCATTTGTTCTTGTCTGCTATGCAAGTTCAAGCACTATGATTTTTGCATCTTTCACAAGTTCATGCACTATGTTTTTTGCATTTTTCACAAGTTCAAGCACTATGAATTTTGCATTTTTCACAAGTACAAGCACTATGATTTTTGCATTTTTCCTTGACGTTAGTTTTGGTATTTCTGTGCGAACCGCATATATGACAAATCCCTGGATGGGTTGGTGTTGGTAGAACTTCCTCCTCTTTGTATTTTGACAAAAACATGTGACGTCTTCTGGTAGATTGATCATACTGGCTTTCTTTTGTTAAGGTGTACTTCTAGCAGCTGTTTTGCCAAGGTTTTCAAAAACGTCATCTTTATGATTTCATATCCATGCCGTTTGTGAAAAAACTGTACATTTATGTCCGCAATATCCAGCAGTCTATAAAAAATAACCATAGGCCACCCTCTAGTGATTCTAGAGGTTGAATAAATTGAGCACATATAATCTATTGCATCTACCTTTTCCTTACTTTTATTTTATTCAATAGTCATCTCTGGTTTCTTAGTTTCGTTGTCTAATTTCTTATCATCGCTGGGCTCAATGTGCCTTCTTTTAGAAGACACTGGATCATGAGATTTTATTAGTTAATTTACAATACTAATGTCTGTTTTCATCATATTTTAATCCCATATAATTTATGGATTCTATAAGTTATTGAATGAATAAATTGACAACTTCATACAAGCAGGAATTGTGAAAACTTTCTAAAAAAAAAAAAAACTCTAAAATCGTTTCTTTATGGATTCTATAAATTATTGAATGAATAAATTGACAGCTTTATACAAGCAGGAATTGTGACCTCTAAGGTCGTTTTAGACAAGACAATTTCTTAGATCAAAAGTTGTTCAACAAATAAATTCAAATATCCTCCTCCCATACAATTCGTCCTTAACAAATAGAACGCATTATATTTTTCCATTCGATCTACCATCCAATTCATTATTTCAAATAATTTGCAGTAGGATACGAGACAATATAGATTGTCTGGCATCTTGACTAACTTTTGAGTCAAGGAATTGTCTTGCCTAAAACAACCTTTAGTCAAGATGCGAGACAATCTAAATTGTCTCGTATCATACAGCAAATTATTTGAAATATTGAATTAGATAGTAGATTTAATGGAAAAATATAACACGTTCTATTTGTCAAGGACAAATTGTATGGGAAGAGGATATATGAATTAATTTCTTAAACAACGTTTGAGCTAAGAAATTGTCTTGTATAAAACGACCTTAAGGGCCGAGGTAGAATTATGCGCACCGGAAACTTAAAATAGAACAAGAAACAATAAGTCCGTACCAGCCCGGAGTGATAAACGAAAGGCACTCACAAGAGTGAAAAATATAATACATGCATGCCTGATTCATTACTTGAAATACAAAAAAATGCAATATCTAAAATAATTTATCCGCCACTGTAAAATTACACAATCAAAAATATTTTTAAATTCTAAATACATTATAAATACTCTACATCTAAAAATAACATATTTTAAATTTATGTTAGAATGTGCTCTGCATTAGTGCCACACGTGTGGTCGTGCTTTTTTTCACAATTTAAACGCGCATAAATGTTTAATGCACCGTAAATCATTCATATTACATCCTTTTTTCCAACCTCTAATGAAAACCCAGCACTCGTTTTTTGTTTCTAATTAAAATATCTGGTGTATATTAAAAGGAATACGAGTCATGACTGGAAAATGTAAAGCGTTCTTTTTAGTTGAGATGGAAGCGGGAGAAGTTGCCAAGAAAATACTAGATTTATTCCGCATTAAAATTTATTGTTGTGCCAGAAGAGGCGTTCTGAGACGTTCAAAGCTCTTTATTGTGGAATTAGTTTGCTGTATGGTAAACGGGCATTTTGCGGTGAAATGTCTGGGGATGGAAAAGAAAATGAATTTTAATAAGTTGTCATGAGGAGATTTTCTAAAGTGCTCTTCTTTTATCTATTATAGCAATACAATAATTATGGTTAGTTACGAGATAGTTTGTTTGCCCAAACTAGTTCGAAAATAAAATGGCAATGACGGTTATGGAAACTCCATTAATAATTAATTGAAAATTAACCATCATCAGGATTCATCTAGAACAGACATATATTTAATAAAACCATATTGATTATGTCAAGGCTTTGTATTTATATTCTACCGCGGAAAGAGTAAAATATGTTTATGTTTTATAAGCTCACCAACAAACTTAGTTAGATGAAGCTAAACATGTAAGCAAATGAATAAAAGACAAAATAATGGCCTTAGCGTAACGATCTCCTCTTATGCTATGGTTTCCGGAAGCGGTCGCTTAAAAGCGACCGCGTCTAAAGCCGGCCATACACGTTTCGGTATACCGGAGAGGTAAACCGGACGGTTTTCCTCTCCGGTTTGCCTGCACAGTCCCTGAAGCCAGCCATACGCGTTGCGCTATACCGGAGAGGTATGCCGGTACAATTAAACCGGAGCGTGTGTGTGGACAAGTTTCGGTAAACCTGCACAGGCGTAGTGACCTGTACAGGCGACCGGAGAAGAATCAAAATTCGATTCTTTCTACCCGAAGGCGAGTGCTTCATCGGCTTTACCGCCAAAACAGTGCACTTTTTATAACACTATTTTTTCGGAATTTTCTTTGGATTTAAAATACCTACAAAATGAGGCCAAACACGAATTTTTAGCATGAAATAAATGTTTCCAAATTTCATTTTTTTGTTTCAAATTTGACATAAAATTTGAAATAAAAAAATTCCTGTAATTTTTCCGGTTTAACTTAAATTATTAAATTTATATTAAATAATCTCGACATTATTCCCGAAACTACTATATACTATATTTTTATTACAAAACGATAAATATGTAGCCCAGTACTGTTTACCCTACTGTGTGTGTGCAAGGCAGTATGCAGGTATATCGGAGAGGAAAACCGACAGGTTTACCTCTCCGGTTTACCAGAACGTGTATAGCCGGCTGATTCTTCTCCGGTCGCCTGTACAGGTCACTAAGCCTATGCAGGTTTACTGAAATTGTCCACACACACGCTCCAGTTTACCTGTACAGGTCTTTGCGCAGGTAAACCTCTCCGGTATACCGGAACGTGTATGGCCAGCTTAATGTCTTTCTTACATAACAAATATAGTTTTACGTGTGATTATAGTATGGGTTGCATTTAGTATCTGACTATTTAGTATTTGCTTAGTATTTGATTATAATATGGGTTTAGTCTTTATCTTATCTATGCATAGTCTATATACGTAAGAATATCGGCTAGTAAAGTAAATATCCCGTAGTATCTCAAATTTCTGCAACTTTGCGGCTAATATTACCAGAATAGATGCAGGTATATAAGCCTATTTATAAAAATATCAACTAATAGGTGAGCTGATTAGTTCTGGATAGTTGGCTGGAGGGTAGCAAAGCTACAGACACTTAGGCCTCAAAATGGGCCCATTGTGAAACCTCCCGTTAAGGCTGCTCACTCGTCCCACCAGTCAATTTTGCGTGCAAGCCGCAAAACTCTGGCGGGTGAGGAGCTGCCAATGCTGACCATACTAGGCCAGTACTCCCCTAGTATTAGATGCCTGGTGTTTACTAGCGCTGGGCAGAGGCATATTACATGCTCTGGTGAGCTGATTAAGAGATTAATGTTCTATTTCTAGCGAATTTAAAAACATGTTCATTTAAATAATCCAATTAATTCATTCCTTGTTAAATTTTATATTCTTCCTATGGCGCTACAGCCCAAGTTGGGTCTTGTACTACTGTTGCCGCTCTTCTTCAGAATCCAAGGATTTCCATATCGACGCGCATCCATATGTATTTCGTCCTCCCATCATTTTCGGGGTCTCCCGACTGCTTTCTATTCTTTTGCCTATTGTTGTTATTGCTGCCTCTTTAATTTCCGTTTTATTGCGTTCCAGTGATTTTCTATTGATTGCGCTGGTTGTCTTCCACCGCTATTTTCTGCGTATATTTTTGTGGAAAGCTTTTTCTTATTCCAAGTGACAATTTCTTAATGACAATGTTTTATGCTTTTTTTCCTTTTTTACTTTTCTTAGATATTCGGCATCTAAATTTCATATCTATTAGTACACAGTCAACTTGGTGATGGTCCGACCTACAGCACGCCCTTCTTCTTGACTTGACATCCAGTGTACTACTAGCTGCTCTCTTTTTATCAGAATATGGTCTACCTGGTTAATTGTGCCTGCATCCTGTGATCCAGAGGTGTCCTTATGAATGTCTCAGTGTAGGAAATAAGTTGAACAACCATAATCTTGCTACTGGCAGAGTTAATTAGGAATTCTCCATTTCCGATCGTTCGGTTGTGTAATAAGTGCCTTCCTATTGTCCTTGCAAACTCTCCTCATTACCTACATTGGCAATTCATATCCCCCAAGTCAAAATTGATATTATATTTATACATTTGACTATTTAAAGTTCTCTTTGGTAGTCTGTCATCCTCCTTGTCACATACCCAGTCCACCATAGCTATTGTAGTCTAATAAAATCTGATAGATGGAGTTCTTGATAGTATATACAGTTCATTGTTCAATCTGGTCCTCCAGATGTTGTCTTCTCTGATGTGTCCTAGTATCCTTGTTAGTACCTTCCTATTGAATGTGTTGAGTGTTTTTTAATTGTTTGCCTGTCATTACTCATACCTTTTGTTTTGTTCTTGCTGTTATGAGCATTGTTTATTGGGGGATTTTTGTATTTTTTGAGGGATTATGCCAAATAAAAGTCTTTTTTACTCATACTCATTCATAGCTCGCGGTGGGTTTATTATTGTCTTGTACATTCTTATTTTGTTATTGCGCTGTACTTCAGTTGATTTTAGCACATGTGTCAGTGCGAATTACGCTCTTTTGGCTTTGTTTACTCGTCTGCGGATCTCTCCCTCTTCGGTGCCGAGTGAGTTTAGTTCTGCCCCTATATAAATTGATTTTATCGACTCGATGTTATCTTCCATCACATCTCGTGTCCCGCTGTTATCTCGTGTTTGTGTTAACATCTTTATTTTTGTCGTGTTGATCTCCAGACATCTCCACAATCTACAGCATTTTGTACGTAAATGTTACAACTGACCCCCTAGGAGGAAAGTTAAACGCCATCTGGCGGCACCACATCAATTAGCAATGCACACCTATATGGTAATAACCGTCAACATGCTCATGCCATCATGGTAGTGCCCTCTATGGAATATTATTCCAACAGAGTGCTTGAGATATCAGCACAAGGCTAATCTTATAAAACATATATAAGTGTGAATTCACCCCTTAGCAATCTACATATCTAGATTTCGATCTTATTAGATCCCATTAGTGTAGCTCAGCTAGTGATGTGGTGCCGCCAGATGGCGTTTAACTGTGCTCCTAGGGGCTAGTTGTATCATTTTTGTATATTACCACTCAAGATACCATCCGTGTAGGCAGTCTGCTGTTATGTCTTACTGTCAGCAGGTTTGATTTTCCGATGGCGTTATATAACTTTGGCAGTTGGAATATTATTCAGTGAAGTGCGTACTCTGCAATCTTGGTGGTATCTCATTAAGTCAGATTGAATGGCGTGGGGGCCATGCCATCTCCTTGCTTCAGTCGTTGCGATATGCTGAACTCTTCTTTTCGTTGGTTTTGTATACGCACTGCTGCGACCATCTCATCCATTGTTGCTTCTATCAATCTTACTAGTTTGCGTGGAGTTGTTATCATTAAGTTACCTTACACGGTCAATAATACTGTCAGTCCTAGTACTGTCAGTATTGGCTTCAATCCTTCTTTTATATTTATTAAGTAATCAATTATCCCGAGAAACATCAGTATTCTGTTCATTCCATCATTACTATACCTTACACGATAAGTAATATTGTCTATATTTTAGAATAATGAACATTTTAAAAATGTTATCGTACAATAATACTGTCATTATTCTAAAATATTGTCAGTATTATTGATCGTGTGAGGTGCCTTTATAATAGCCTATATACATGACTCATCGATCAAAAAAGTAAAAATACCGTGGGATCACATTCATTTCGGCAACTTTGCTGCTAATATTACCAAAAAAAGAAAATTAAAAAAAAGACCTTTATTGGCATTTCCCTCACTGCCCCTCCACATTACAAACCTCAACAAAAATATACAAAAATAAAAATAAAAATACAATATAAATAAAAGTACTACTCCGCCAAAAATTACAAATTACCCCCATCTATCGCCGCTCCCTTTGCCCTTGCCACTTTCCTCTCCCACGTCAGCCTCCTGCAGATTTTCACGCCTTCCCCATCCCCGCATAACCATTCATTCAGCTTTCTGCAGTCTCCCACGCACTCTGCTTTCACACCCTCACATTCTTCGCTAAGGTGCCACCACGTGTCGCTTCCCTTACTACACAGCGCACACGCGGTGTACCCTAGACCCATCCACACTTTCCTCCCTCCCTCGTCTGACCCACACCTCACTCTTGCCATGCATACCTTGTCCTCCCTGCTCCACTCACCCCTGGCTAAGTAACTCGAGAGTCTCCCACTTACTTGCCACTCTACGTAGCCAGGGTTGTAAGAGCTCTCATTCATTCTAGTCTGCCGTTCTTGCCACTCAATATCTCTCAATCTCTCTCTTACCTCAATTCCTAGGCTTCCCATTTCTTTCAGCTTCTCCTCTACCCACACCTCAGACATACCCACTCTTTCATACATCCTTCCTCTATCCTTTCTCCAACCACTCTCCGTCCTACTCTTACACCTCATCCATACCTCCCGCATCAGTCTTTCCTCACCCAATTCCTGCAATCTTTCTTCAAACTTCACAACCCTTACACACGACTCCCACCACATACTCATACGATTCGTCTCCTGCAACAGCACTGCTCTCGGTGTCGACCTTTCGAGACCCAGCAGACTCTTCAGGAGCACACCTTGCTCTCTCTCTCTATCACATCCCACTCACGCAATCCCCACACTTCCACTCCATACAACAGAATAGGTTTTACACACGCATCCCAGATCTTGCACGCCATTACGAGGTTACCGCCCCACAACCTCTCCCATTTCCTTCTCGCTATTCCCCAAGCCATTCTCGCTTTCGCTTGCATACTTTCCACATGCACCCTAAATCCTCCTCCACTGTCAAACCAGAAACCCAAATATTTAAAGACATTCACTCTCTCAATCATCCTTCCCTTCCATTTCAGCTCTTCCACTCTACCCCTTCTACCCCTATTCCTAAATATCATCCATTTAGTCTTCTCCACATTCACTACTAGCCGTCTCTTATCCATGTACCTTCCCATTATTTCCAACATCTCTTGCATCTCTTCCACTCTCTTGGCTACTAATACTATATCATCCGCATATGCCAGCATCCACACCTTGGTTCTCCCCACCACGACTCCTCCAGCCTTTCCTCTCCTAAGGCACCGCCTCCAACTCGCTTGTGTATAGATTGAACAGGAGGGGGCTTAGCGGGCACCCTTACACCCACATTCACCCTAAACTTCTCAGACACTTCTCCATTTACTCTCGATTTTACCCACGTCTGTTTATATATACTTCTCACCCACTCCACACTTTCATCTTCCATCCCCAATCTATCCATACACTCCACGAGCTTTCCTCTAGGAACTGAATCATACGCCGCTTTCAAATCCACAAACACCGCATACACTCTTCCTTTGCACTCCATCGCTTCCTCCACCATTCTCGCAAGCGTGAAAATCTGCTCCCTCGTCCCTCTTCCCTTTCTGAAACCCCCCTGGCATTCCGACAACAGCGCTTTTCTATCCACTTCCCTCGCTAGTCTATTTTTCACCATTTTTCACTTCGCTTTGTACCCCGCATTCATAACGGTAATACCCCTATAATTATTTACGACCGATGCTGCTCCCCCTTTGTGTACCGGGACCACCACCCCCACACGTCACTCTTCCGGCAGTTCTTCCTCAGCGCTCCAGACTCTATTCAAAACCTGCAGTAACTTATCTTTCCCTTCCTCTGTTAATCTTTTGAAGGCCTCTGCCTTCAGCCCATCTTCCCCCGCCGCCTTTCCCAGTTTCAGCTGCCCTATGGCTACGTCGACCTCTTCCCGCGAAAACGCCTCCCTTCCTACCACCGGTCTCGGACTTCCTAGATCCACCTCTGACCCCGCCATCTCTCTACAGCTCTTCTCCCACTCTGCCAGCTCTATGCTAGCTTTGCCCTTTTTTACGCTTCCCCTCATAATTTCCCACAACCCTTTCTCTGTCACACATTCCCTCAACCTCGTTTCTACCTTCTGCAACTCCTCTATCTTCTTCCTCTTGCAGGTTCTCTCGAACTCCCTCTTCGCCTGATTGGCCCTTTCCACTTCACCTCTCCCATTTCTCCACTTCGCCATTGCTCTTCGCCAGCTCGACTTCTTAACCATACATTCCTCGTCAAACCAGCTCTCCCTCTGCCCCCCTACTCTTCTTCTTCTCCAATGCAGCCACCATCACTCTCTCCAACTGGAGAATCGAATGCACACCCTCCCACTTGACGCGTTTTAGCTTTTTCTCATATGCATCCAAATCCGGCTCGCTCCATCCAAACCTCTGCTGCCCCTTCCTCTGTTCTCCCTTCCCAACGTTCCTCACCCTAAGGACCATCTCCACCGGTACATGATCCGACCCTCCTACGTTTTCCACCTTGAAGCACACCAACTCTTCCCTGTCGATCCCTTTGACCACCACGTAGTCCAAAACCGAGCCTCCTGCTTGTCCGCAGAACGTTTTTTTCCCTTCCCAGTCCCCTTCACAGCAACCGTTGAGCACATCCCATTCTGACTTTCTCACCCATTGCATCCATTCTCTACCCTCCTGGTTGGTCACTTTATCCTGGGAGCACCTTTTTCTCCAGTCACCGTCTTCTCCGATCCCTCCTTCCAGCTCCCCCACCCTCACATTTCAGTCGCCCCCGATGATCCACATATCTGCTGCCGTATCCAGTTCGTCTAGTACCTCTATTAATTCCACCCGATTTTTGTTACAGTACACTGCTCCCACCCACACCGCACTTCTATGCTAATATTACCATACCATATGTGAATTCAAACAGTATTGGGTAGAGTTTATTTCTATCTATCGAGTCATACGCCTGCTTAAAATATATGAATATGTTCTATACTGTTGTCATGTTCCCAGGCTTTGCTTAGTATTTGGTTTACTGTGAATATTTTGTCGGTCATCCATGAACCCAGCTTGGGTTGGAGGCGTTGGTTGATAATGCGGATTAATATCTTGTACGTCGTGTTTTTTGTATCTAAATTTGCCAACCTTTTTATAGATAGGACATTTCATATTTTTTCCAGTCTGGGGATTGGCTCTTCCGACCGTATTTTAGTAATTAGCTATATGTTCTGTGAGAAGATGCATATACCTGATGTATACACTTCAAAGGGAATTTAATCGACTCCTGGCGTTTTGTTATTTTTATGTGCCTTGATTGCTTCGTTGACTTTTGACTAATGTTGGAGGTTCTTTCGATTCATCCCTTCTGTTCTTAGATTCGAAGCTTAGTCCCGTATTTTCCTTGAGTTCTCAGTAGGTTTTGGATATATCCTTTCCAGATATTTTTGACGTTCTGAGGAGCGATTTCCAATTGCCCTGTTTTGTTTCTATATCAGTTCGTCAGTGTGTGTAGCCCTCGTTATTTTAGATATCTATATGCCCCTCTTGAATCATTCTCCGTAAAGTTCTCTATCATCCATATAATACATATAATATATTTGTTTTCGTATTTTCTCTTCACTCTTCTACATGTCTCACAGATAATAAATACAGAAGAAAGAAGAGAAAATTCGAAAACGAATATATTATTAGGATGGAACAGAACTCTACGCAGAATGGTTCGAGATTATTTCTGGCCACTTCGAAATCGTCTCTTCTATCTCTTGGTGTGACGTAAAGTAATTAAAAATCATTCGATTTTTTTACCTTTCTTCTTTGATAAGAAATGGAATGGTTGTGTCTTCTATGTGGTAATCCATTTTCAATAAGGGAGGGAATGAAACTACTATGTTTTTACTACTTTGTTTACTGTTTAAAACAATTAATTTCTGCTCAGCTCTAGGCATCGTCAGGTTCACCGATGACTGATGGTACAACGTGTGCGCTTATCTAAGATTACATAATCTCCCGGTGTTTTGAAAAGATATTTTTTGTATTTTATAATTTTCATAATCTTCGTTTATCGCTTTTTCTACATGTTTACTTAATCGTTGTGTCTTATTTCTGATTTCTATTTTTATTTACTCGTTCCACCAATGCGTTTGTTTTGTGTTATGTGCATTTATAGTTATACCACAGTATTGTTTTATTGCGTCTGTTATTATATATTTAAAGCATTTCCACCATTCCTCCACCCTATTTCTATTTGGTTTTGTTTTGTATTTTACCATTTTTTTAAAGTTTTGTTTGTGTGTCTCCTCAATTTGGGTATAGTTTAGTATCAGCTTTTCCGGCCCCCTTTTCACTACTATTCGTTCTTCTTTATCTTTAGTTTTTCGACTTGTTATTTTCGACACTACTAGGTAGTGGTCACACCCAATTACATAACTATTTTTACCCTTATGTTATTATCGATTTCTCATTTCGACATCTTTCTTCAAGTATATTTATGTATTTCTTATCTTTAAAAAGGATATTAAGTATAATTAGGTCGTGTATCAAGCAAAAGTCTTAAGAGTCTTTCCCCATTATTATTTCTACATGCTTCTCCATGTTTTCCTGCGTGTGTTCAATGCCACATTCTAACTCGCGCATTGAAATCTCCCATGATGTATATGGATTGTTCTAATTTTTCATACTCCAGTTATACTTAATCCCAGCAAACTTGTTTCGCTCATTTTAAGTTGGACCTCATTGAATCCGTAGATTCCCGATGTTATGTTCCAATTTTATTGTCAATATTCTATCATTTACATTATTGCACTTTTTATAGTATGTTCTAAGTTTTTATTTTTTATGCAGGCTACTATCGCTCTTGCTCTCATGCTACTATCCACACTACTATATATTAATATATGATTATTGTTTGTTCTCCAACAACATTTCAACACTGTTTATCCATACACATACATCTATACATTCTATACTGGATAAATATTTATATTACGATATTTTAAACAAACGGTTTTATCCATACGTTATTAAATGACCAAAATAAGCAAATAGTAATTTATTTTGAAGTTAATTTAAGTGCCACACATCTATTATTACATATCATTAGTTGTAAATTCAAGAATTAAATATATTGATTTTTTTTTAACAAAAAGTTTTTATGGAAAATACATCAGACTATACTGGATAACTTTAAAAAATCTCATAATTAGCATATTTTTCGCAATACCAATTTTTTCTTTCTACAAAGGTATTGTGGTAGTATTTTTTTAGTAAGCTAGTAAAAATAAATTTTGGTTTGAATGATAATTACTTGAAATAACTGATTAAATTACGCCAATAAACCTAAATTAATTACACACATAAACTTGATACTGTTAATGAAGTACATTTGAAGTAAGCTGTTCTTTCTATCAGTATTTTATGTACTATGTGTTTACTACAAACCATAAATAGCTCGGCAATTTTTGACTCATCCCCGAGTCGTGCAGTCTAAAACTATTTATAGGGCAGACAACTGCTCTATTCCCCCCGCATGACATTATTTTAATGCCAGCGCCGTACGACGGGGAAACAATCATCGTGTTTTGCATCCTAAAAGGCACGTCCGCGCCGGACGGGGATTCTATTTTAAATTAGCACTAAGTGGTTCCCTTTGTAATAGTCAAAACAGATGTTCTAGACGTATGTAGGAAGAGGTTTCCCAAGAAATGGGCGTTATAATGACTGCGAAAGAAGGAATCTCGTATTCAGGGCGAAGGCAGGCAAGGCAGGCTGCGCGGCTAATTTAAGTTCACCAACTGTCATCGCGTAAATTACTTCGTATCACGTGTTTTGCTGAAGTTATTACAAAGTTAATTTGAAATATTAACACAGATTTCGTGTTTCTTATATAATATTGGTAGTATTCACTAAAACCTTGTTTATTGACCTTTCATAACAAACTAGAGTCTGATTAAAACACAAAGCATTACATGTCGAAGTGTTTAAAGTTAGTAAACGCTGTTAATATCTGCTAATACACATTCCTTATGCTGTTAATATCCGTTAATAACTGTTTCTTAAGCTGATACAACTGTTTAATAAAATAAGGTAGCTGTTTAACAGCTTTTATTAGATTTAAACACCGCTACGACCCCATAGCGCAGGTCTACAAAGATTTTCAAATATATACCATATGATATTTTATTTATTTATTCAATCGAATTATCATATTATAATATAAAGACCAATATTGATAGAATACAAATAAATTTGTATTAAATATAGTATAGTACCAATAGTGAGTTCACAATTAAATTAAAATCGTGATACCCTGAACATGATATTTCGCATTATATTAATATTTCTTATAATAGCGTGCTACACTTACGACATACTAATCGTCGATACAATCTGTAATTACATCGTAAAGTTATTAAAATGTTTATTAATGAGTACTTTTAGTATACCATTTAGCGAAATTTACTGTATGCACGCGTTCGCATTTATGGGATAGTCATTTTTATAGCGAAGCATTATTAAAACTGCTATAGCATGTGAATTGATAGCTTAACGAGTTTGTTTTGCATAATAAGCTACCGACAAACGATTGTGTGATGTGAATTCGAAAAGTGCTGAGGGAGAATCTAATCTAAACATATATTTCCAACAAGATTATTTAATTGCTGCATACGTGCAATGACCGGAACTGGTTGAATATAAATAGATACCATATTGCGACTGCTTGAAATTTATGACGAGCTTTTTATATGTTGATGCGCGCTGAATTATATTAATTAAAAATTGTTACTGCCTTCTATCGTTGATTGATATATTTTCAAATTTTCATTCATTATAAATTTAAAATTAAATTGAATACAACTTTACTGATCCAAATAAATAATGTGTCCCTCAGTAGTTTTTAGGAAAAAAACTATCCTAACTAAAATTTAAAATTATACTTCGTACAAGGTTTACTATGTAGGTCGTTACCTAATTAGAGGGCATATGTGGTGGTAGAGGTGAGTTAACCAAAATATGAAACACGTTCTTAAGGACCATTCACAATAACCGTGGTAGGGGTAACGTAGCGGTAAGCGAAATTGCACACTTGTATAAAAATGCGGGCGTTTACAGAAGCGCAGTAAAACTATGACAGAGCATGGGTAATTATCTCTACCATAATTTTCGCATACCATTACTGCCCAATTCTAAACGTCTGAATTTTTATAGCCATGCAAAATATTGCTTGCCACTACCTTACCACTACCGCGCTTATTGTGAATGGCCCATTACTGGTCAATTTAAAAGTCCCCGAACGAAGGCGAATTTACAAATAAAAATATCGAATATCTAGGTAGATTAACTTACCTCTACCACCACTTAATGGATTACCTCGAATTACATAACACCCTGTATAGAGATTATAAGCAATAATTTAATAAGGTTACTTCTTCATACTCCATACACATCACATGCAGTTTCGGCAGTGCCCGATTTTTTTTTTGTCGAAAATTTGGCCGTAACTCATATTATGGCCGAAACTGATTGAAATCAAAACCGATACCGAACTTTTTATTATTTAATGTAATTTAATTTATTTAGGGTTACTATTTGGTCACAAATATTACACAGGTCAGAGTTGACAAATAAAATATATTAACTCAAATTATGGATGAATCCAGATCAATATGAATAATAAATTAGTCGAGCTTACCGACACTACAAAATATATAATTTATAGTTTTTATCCTTTTCCTTGTATAAGCTTATTTTGCATTCCACAAATACCATTGTTTTAATTTCGTTGCACTTATTATTATAAATAAACCTATTAAGACCGGCTACGTGAATGTGTCAGGTTGCAATAACAACTTCCGTTTCCTCTGGCGGTTTTCTTACGTTTAGAAATACGAGCCCCGAGTACGTGAGCGCAGCGCGAATATCTTACCTACTTAGGTCTCGCTTAGTGGGACGTAATAATTTTAATGGCGAAAAGCTCTCCAGTTTGAAAAGATTACAATTATGTTAACGTCCATTTACTTGGAGTCCATTTACACACAGTATGCGACCACGAACGCTTTTCAGCCGCATTTTAACCGCGTACACTTCCATTTAATAGGTGTTGTGTCTAAAGGTAACAATACACTCTACAAAATTTGCTACCATATATAAACCATGTACTTATTTGCTGAATTATAATATAAATAGCTAAAAGTTACCAATGAAAGTTTCGTTATATCAAATGGAGGTGGAGACAATTTTTTATTTCATAAAACGATATAAAATAGAGATTTATGAAATAAAATATTGTCTCCACCTCTATTTTAGGTCCTGTGAGGAGGAAATCTTCGAAAGATACCCATGCCTCATTATTACCTCCTGGCGTTAGAGGTATGGACAGTCGGATTCACACCGCGATTTACTACCAGACTAAAACCTGCCTCACGTTCTGTAACTAAAGGCTTGCAGGCCTTAGAGGCACTGTAAAGCCCCTAGTATCGTCGCACGTCAGTCTGTCATTCTTGTCTCTTGTCTTGTCCTGGTTGTCATTGGTCTGCAGGTCGTCCTGGTAATTCCGCCCGATGACTTGCTTGGCGAATTCTGATACGGCTGCCCAGTTCGCTTCTGCTTCCAACATAAGCAGCCCTATCCGTCGCGGTGTCCGGTCCTCTTACCCCAGTTTATTCCATAGGGAGGCTCTCTCCCGGTACCATCTACTACGTGCCCGTAGTGTATGGGCTGGGCCATCGGTCTTGGTGCAGTAGCGGCCCCTGGGAGTCGCCGCCTTGCCGATGCGGTACAGGTAGGACTGGAAGACGCCGTGCCCAGTTAACAGCTGCGTCAACCAGTGGTCTACCTGCTCGTGCTCTCTCTCCGCCAGGGGTTTCAACTGGGGGAATAACTGTTTAGTCCAGGTTGCGTTAGTCGTCATATCCCATCTGTCCTGCCACTGCGTCATTGTCTGGATCCTGGTTTCCACCTTCTTTCGGGGGTGCCCCTTCTTTAATGCTTCTGTACGCAGTGGCTCTTTCCTCCACTAGGAGGTCAGCTGGTGCTGCTTGGGCCAGTACTGCTGTCACGTTAGTGGATCCGGTTCTATAGGCGTAGATGATCCGCAGCGCCCTCCTCAGCCTCACTATGTTCCCGTTGGTCCTACAGTACACGTACAGCAGCTGGGCTCTTGATACCGCTGCCAACAGCTTTCTTTTACTGTTACCCAGCCCGTCGATGTTCGCCCGTCACGGACCTATTGTGCCTCATATAATACAACATCCATGATATACTAACCGAGTCAACTCTTTGTAGAAAAATTTCTCTGCTAGCGGTGGAGTCGAATAATCAACGTTCCGCATGCTATGGCTTTAGACCATCGTCTTAGACCACTGCGCTACGGACCGCTTCTGTGTTTGGGCTTGGTGGAAAGAGGACCATTGCCCTTACACCTCCAGGAACTGTAGCAACTGGGCCAGGCGGGCGGACACCAATGTTCTTCATAAAGTCTGTATTGAAGGCCCTACGACCTCCTTACAGAACTTTCGGGAGCATTCTTCCTGATTGCGTTTCCCCATCTGTACTATTTTCGCTTCGTGTGATAGAATTCTGGAGGTGATCAGTTGGGGCACCGATTGTTCTAGCCCGCTAGGCTGGTGGCTGCTCCTCTTGCGTCCGAAACTTCCTGGCACCACTAGTAGATTGCTCTCCGTCTTGTGTTTGCTAGTTTGGCCGGGATTGTGATCCGGCACACCTCTTCTAGTTGTCGGTCCAGATCCTCAGCCATTTATTCACGGTCGTCGGTCTCGTGCGATGTCATTCCTATACAGGTTTAAGCAGTTCTGCGTTCATCTTTTCTATGACCAACCTGCTCGCTCGGGTGGTCATGGGAGGGTCTTGTGTCCGGGTTGGGGAATTACGTTGCTAGATTCTACCGTGTATGTGTTTCTTCCGTCAGTACTGTCCATCCATACCGGCATGGGGATCCCTGAGGTGTGGCGTGGGCGACCTGAGGAGAGAAGCAATAATAGATCTTATGTTTCCACTTAACGGATCAGTATGCAATGAGGAAGGGATGCCGACTAACGAAAGGTGGGCATTTATAGACCTCACCGTAGTATATGCGCAGCTAATGGGAAGAGTGCAGTTCCCATTAGCTGCGCATATACTAGGGTGAGGTCTATAAAGGATACCGAGTTGGGCCTCCCTATAGTCGGCATCCCTTCCTCATTGCAGACTGACACGTTGCGTGGGGAGATAAGATCTATTATTGCTTCTCTCCTGAGGTCGCCCACATCCGACCTCAGGGATTACCATGCCGGCATACAGATTCCCACCACGCTATTTGTTCTCAGTATTCCTTCCAGCCTATGTAACCATTCTGTGGCATGTGTTCTCCCACAGTTTGGGGATAAGTAGCATGCTACTATTGTTATGTCTCCGACCTTTGCCTATGTGATTCCCCTCATGGGTGAACCATGGGACGCGATGTATCCATGGTGATTGCCCAACACCTTGATGGGAACGTCTCCCATGGGTCCATTTGTCACCCACGAGCAGTCAAGTCTAGCATTTGTTTGGTTCGTCCATCGCGTGGACTTCCATTGTCACGGCAGTGACAAGTAGGAGGTAGTGGGCTACTCTGCTCCTGACCTCGTTTAACTGTTGTATGTTGGTTCGCAACGATGTCATTCTTGTGTGGGTTGGTCGCCTCCGGCAGGCTCCTGTCGTCTACCAGCTTCCATTTCCCTACGCTTGATGGGGCACCGAAGCCCTCAGCGGCGTGTCCCTTAGTTTTGCACAGCACGCAGTACGCGTTCTCCCGCCTACACTGCCTGTGCTTAGTGTCTCACCTCTCCGCATTTGAGGCACAGCTTCCTGCGGCCCTCCCCCATGCTCGAGCTAGCGCGGTGGCCGCTAGCAGCTTCACCCACTGGAGGGAAATGAGGCCTATGTATTGCTTTGCACATTATATCTTAAGTTTCGTAAGCACGGGCGTCTCTACTTCCGTCCTGGTAGTTAATATGCCTAGACCTCTAATATATAGTATGACTCGCCTCCTAACGTACGTTTCGGTACCTTGAGCCTTACCCGTAATAGCCTCATAACGTCAACTCTCTCCCCGCTGCCCTTAACACGGATCCGCAGGTAGCCGTTATCTATTCTTTCTGCTCCGGCGATGTTATTTTCCTCCATCTCCGCATCCCGTGCGCTTCTTACTAAATTCACGTCCGACTGCCCTTCTGCAGGGTTAATTAAGATGTCTTCATCCTGGCCTTTAGTCTGTTTGGCTTTTGTTTGCATCTCGGAGGCTGCCTGTTGGGGGTTGTGGTGTGGGAGGTCCTTCTTCCATGTCTACCAGTACTAGTCGAGCCGCTGCTCACGTAGCTTCTTGGTATCGGTGGTGAGGACCTTTGTGACCCCCACCATCAGTGCCCTGACATTTACTGCGTCCACTAGCTGCTTTAGTCGTCTGGCTCCATAGTATATCGATCTCCTGGCACTGGCTTTGTTTGATAGGTCGCAGGGCATGTACTGATTTTGTTATCGCCCCCCTCGCGTTCCTTACTTAAGTTGTCTTTAGTTGTCATGCTGTCTGGCTCGTTGTGAAGTTCTTAGTTGTTCACCCCATGCTGTTTGTCCCGTACTGTTTGCTAATGGAGGGTTGGCCTTGTAGTAATCTGTGGCTTACAGATCTTGCCTCTTTCTCAATAAGGTTGTGTAGTGGTGGTAGGTCTAGCAGGAGTCGGCGGCAGGTGTCGTGTTTATGGCTGTTGTTGTTTTCAGGCAGGCAATCTTTTGGGTACTGCTCAGGAACCTGGTCGCTTTGGTTTGATTAGTCGTAGGCCACCATATTACCAATCCATATCATATCATGTGTCTTACTACCCTGGTGTAAAGCCATAGGGTCATTTTGGGATTGATGCCTCAGTTTTCCCGCAAATTCTACTGCACTTACCCCCTGTACCTTTCTGTGTGGTTCTGTTTATATGTGAGTCAGTCAGTTTTTGGCAAAGATGACTCCTAGGTATTTGGCCTCTGATGCAAATGGCATTTTTATACCTTTAAATATTAGGCATTTAATAACTGTAAGTACTGTTCTTGTATAGTTGACTATTGTGGTTTCAAATTGTTTGTGGGCAATCCCTTTGTCCACTTTATTCAGGGCACTTTGTGTGCGTTCTGATATTATTCCTGTGAATTCTCTTTCATGACGATCGCAATCTCGTCCGCGCATCCTAGGTAGTGGATGCCATCTGGGGATACCTTCTCCAGGAGATTGTTTACTACGTCTGCCCAAAGTAGTGTTCATAGTACTCCGGCCGGCGGGCATCCCGTTCCAGTTCACGCTTTTATGGAGGTCTCGCCGTCCAGAGGGCTTTACCCTCCAAGTTATCCCATCTTTTGTCACTAGCAGTTGAGGTATACCAGCGATGCCCTATTTAATGATAATCCCTAGGTACTTGGCCTGTTTTTTCGCAATCACTTCCATGGGCCCCGATGCGAAAGCGGATCTCCGAACATCGCTTCCTGTCAATGAGGAAAACCGCCTCCGTCTCTCGCTCCGGAGAAAGTTATCGGCTAGTTAGCATCGCAGCTCTTCCTGACTGGCGTCCACTCTCCCTTGCAGCTCCTCTTCCGCGTCCAGCATACACAGGGGTCTGTACGCCTACGTTGCTAGTTTCCAATCGTCTGCAGTGGGTCTCGTGCTTCCTCTGGCGGTTTGGTTACTCGCGATGTCTTTGCCTGCAGATCGAACTGTCTTTGCCTTGAAGCCGACTCTCCCCTGTTAGTCCATTGTTTTGACAATGCCTTCATTTCACGTGTGAAGTGATGAACCGAAGTTTCATCCATGGTTATAAGGCTTTTATAAGGTTGGTACTTACTCTGGTACCGTGTTCCTTATGACTATCAAATTGTCCTTCAAAACGGATGAAGCATAGAATAAATCATTTGCTTCGTCCATTGACACCTATTTTGTGTCGATTCGCACTGTGAACGACCATATATATTGCAAAGGTCATGTACAACCCATCTCTATGACAGACCTACAAGCGGTGTTCTATATGGCTAACGTCTAGTTAGAGTCGATGTTAGCACAGTGATGCATCGCACATATAGCAAAGGGGTAGCGCTGACACCTCCTGGCGATATTCTACATGGCTTAGGTCTATATTGAGTCAATTTCTATATAAAAAAAATATCCATATTTTGCTTTATTATATAAATATATATAATTTGCAAAGTCAGATGAACCTTCTTGTATTCCTTCTCCACGCGAACAAACTTGACGCCGCCCCACCCTTGAGATATATCGTTAAAATTTAAAGTAGTGGATACAGTATTTGTTAGAACTCTATAGCTGACTATCGACCTTCGGGTCCTTCTGTCCTGTGTTAGTATATATGTATGTGAGTTTGAGTGGCTACTTCAGAAAATCGTATCCGAGGTTTCGGAAATATATATTGTAAACATTTATTAACAAACATTTTGGGTCGCGATAGTAAACGAGCTTGAGAAACATTGATATATAATATCTCTTTAAGGTCTACAACAACTTGTTGTTTTCAGTTTTGATTTCATTAGATACATTGAATACATTTAGGTATACCCTATTCAACTTCGGAATTGTGATTAATATACTTTGCAATGCTAAAGTTGAAACTTAATTTAATTGTTATATGTATTATATTGTGGTCTAGATAATTTTCTAAAGAGTAGCATAGCTACAAACGCTTATTCTACTTTCACAGTGAAGACGTTAGTATATGATACCATATATGATGAATACTAGTTTTACATTGTACGTAAGGTAAAATCAGTATCAGTATATAATACTAGCGTATTCATGTGAAAGTAGTTTTAGATCAGTGATTCCCAAAGTGGTGGTCGCGAAAAATATTTGGGGGTCGCAGAAAAAATTGATTACAGATCATTCTTGATGTGTTTTTTTACACATACTCATTCTTCAGGGGGTCCTTTGCAATTTTTAAGTGCAAAACGCAGTCGCGGAGCAAACGTTTTGAAACAATGTCTACTAACCACCATGGGGGCTTCTACGAGTAAATATTGTAGATTTATATGGTAGAACCTAATAAAAATTACAATTAAACTGGCAAGTTCCGCGATTATAAAATCACACAAATTTAATTAAAATACTAATATATGTCTCTCTTTCAGTTTTAGTGTTGTTGAAAATTCCCGCGAGTAACATGTTAAGTTTGTTGAGTTTATTGTGGCTGTTAAGTTTGTGTGTGTGTGAATAAAACAACGTCATGTTCCCCGGATGCATACGAGGGCCGCGATCCTCGCAGGGATCCACGGACGACATCAGCAAACAGACTAAATCAATTGTTCAGGTTTGTTTTCTTCTGCACTCCCCTGACGGCCGCTTTGTTCTTTCCCGCACGTCAAACTTTCAGGGCGTATTTGCGACCGCCGTACATGCTACAGAAATGTATTACGCGAATTGCCCGCGAGCGGTGCAACAAAAGATCAAACTATATGGAATTGAGACAAGATATAAAAGAGATTTTTTTTTAAATAAACTGTTTTGATATTCATTTTTTTGTATATGTAGCAGAGATTGATGGTTTATGGATTAATTGCTCTACAAACAAAATACTGTTTAATTCGTTTTTTTTTGCTGTCTAATAACTAGTTAGCGAGAAGTAATTCTTAGTAACATACGGAATGTTTTATTTATTTCGAACTTCTTCACGATTATCTACAAGTGTGGTCGAGCTTATTCAAACAATGTTTATAATGTATCTTACATTTACTAAACAGATATGAGGTTCAGATTATCAAATAGATTTGTTTAAAAGGCACCTTACACGGTCAATAATACTGTCAATACTAGTACTGTCAATATTTGATTGAATCCTCTTTTTATATTTATCAAGTAATCAATTATCCGGATAAGAATCAGTAGTCTCTTCATTACATTATTACTATACCTTACACGATGAGTAATACTGACAATATTTTAGAATAATGAACATATTAAATATTTTATCGTTCAGTAATACTGTCATTATTCTAAAATATTGACAGTAATATTGATCGTGTAAGGTGCCTTTAAGATTCACACACATGTAGAATAAATCAAAGAACTATACTGCAAGCTTAACTGAAAAAACTACTAGGTTATTTGAGCGCTGTGGAAAATCTATTGTTTCATTCCATAATGAATAATCAATACAAAAATTATACAATTTTCCCCCTAGGAAGAAAATTAAATGTGATCTGACTACACTACATTTACATTGCATACTCATATGGTAATAACCGTCAACATGCTCATGCTAGCAGGATCACCGAGTAGTGCTCTCTATTGGAATAATATTCCAACAGAGTGTTTGAGATATCAGCACAAAGTTAATCTTGTAGAACATATAAAGCAATATAAGTCCTCTTAGCAATCTAGGTATTTGTTGATATAGTTGTCTGGTCTTGGTTTGCCTGTTTAGTTGATGGTTATGAGTTTCTTGAGAATTAGTTGTCGACAATGATAGTCGCTTTCGTTTATCGTTCGGGATCTGCTCTGTGCTGGCTTAGAACAGTCCTGAACATATCCTAAACGATAAACAAAAGCGACTGATATATTGTATAACGGAGGTTACCGGCTTGCGTAATTGCCACATATGCATACAGACATCCCAACTATTAATGATATCTCAGTAAGGCAAGTAATGATTCAATTACAACCATAATATTGTTTGTAGCCTATTATATCGGATGCTTGCACCATTTGTGATAGAAATTATAAAATTATGAGGGAATTACTAAACCGGTAATGATGCTCATTTTGCGGATGTTCTATAAATACAGAGCGGAATGATAGGTAAATATTAATAGAGTTGTTCTAAAATTGCACCCAGCGGTGTACGCACGGGTGTGTTTGTACAGCGCGAACGGTGCATTATTGTTGCTCGTAAATTTGGATGGAAATGGCTATAATTATCAGCCGTTATATACAGGGAGACGTAAACATGTATACGCCAGTGGACAGGAAATATGTGCGAAGGGTCAATTATTGCGCTACACTCTTATGATTATTTCATTATTATATTTCATATCAAAAGTGCACAAAATTCAAAAATATACAGAGTATATAAATCACTCTCCCTCTATCTCTCTGTGTGTATAATGATTACCTTTTTTAATTATTTTATAATAATAGTTCTTTATTAGCGATTTTGCTACTGTACAAAATTTAACATAAATTATGATTTCTTCCCTAATACCTGGAAAATGAAGATATATTTAATTTTACTTTATTTTGTATTAAATCATTATAATAATAATAAATTACCAAAATGACTCCATTTCATACATTTACGATGTTGCTCCAAAAACTCCAACAACACCTCATTTCAGAAACATATATAAGTGTGAATCCACTTAGCAATCTATATATCTAGATTTCGATCTTATTACATCTCATAAGTGTAGTTCAGCTAGTGAGAATGAATTTGCATAATATCTCGAGTGGTTATATACAAAAATGATACTGAACTTATCCCCTAGGAGGAAATCACATTAATTAGCAATGCACACCTCTCACTAGTTGAGCTAAACTGATGAGATCTAATAAGATCGAAATCTAGATATGTAGATTGCTAAGAAGTGGATTCACACTATAGACCCTTTCGTTTGACATGGTTTATCATTGCTAGTCGCCCCCGTGGCGTGTAGTATCGCTCAGGTCTTGCGGTTGTAAGGGCCGAGGTAGAATTCTGCGCATCGGAAGCGGCAAATAGAACAAGAAACAGTAAGCCCATACCAGCCCAGTGTGATAAACGAAATGCACTTATATATGTTTTATAACATTGGTCTTGTGCTGATATCTCAAGCACTCTGTTGGAATATTATTCCAAAGAGGGCACTATCTGGTCATCCTGATGGCATGAGAATGTTGACTGTTATTACCATATGTGCATTGCTAATTGGTGTGGTGCCGCCATATGGCGTTTAACTTTACTCCTAGGGGGTAAGTTGTATCATAAACTCATTTCAGCTTTAAACAAACTTCCATCTTTATGGAGTTATCAGCTTTTCGGTCAAGTGAGAAGCTCTGAGGAGTTAAATCACCCGGTACTTACCTTAACTTAACAGAAAACCTCTGAAAAACAAAATGTTGCCTAACATGGTAATATTTTCATAAATACAACTAATCTCTTGTCATTAATGAGCTCATGTTCTGCTAATTGGAAATACACCCGCAGGGGTAGTCGGTCTCCATATATCCCCCTCAAACCGTTTCACTTGCGGCGAAATTAATAACGATAAATTACACCGCCCCCGTTATTTAGATTCACGCGCGCGCGGCCGCGTCTTCTTTTGAATAAAATTTACGACTGGGAAATTATTAATAAATCAAACGTTACCGGGGATTATTGCGCCCCCCGCTTGCCCTCTCGAGCAGCCACTCAATCACATCACGACGGACGCCTCGAGATCGTTTGAAGTTTTCCCTTTTAAGTTTTCGCCTTTTTCCGTTCGCGCCCCTGCTAGCCGTGTTTTGTCAGCTGCTGCTCGCACGGTTTTTGATTTTATTAAAGATGTTAGTGTTGTAGAAATGAGGCGGAGGAGAAAAACGACGACGGAAATGCGTCTTTGATATATCACGAAAGTATTTTTTTTTTTGCAAGCATTACAATTTCTACTAGGTAACTATTTTCTATTTGATGCATTAGAAAATTATATTATCATTAAATGTATAATCATCGAATAATTGACATTCAAGAATAAATTCTGTTCACTACACAATAGTCTAGAAAACCTAGATCAGTTCATGATTATTTTTATTATTACCTCACCATATCGCATTACCATTTTATATATATATATATATATATATATATATATATATATATATATATATATATATATATTATTATTGCTATTGCCCGTATTCACCAACATCCCATAAATTTTATAGGTCCCATATGCTATTGAATGTAGAAATTGAAAGTTTCATTATGACGGAAATGGTCAAAATAAATGTCAACACCTTGAATAGCGCTTGTGTTTGGAGCTTTGATAACACATTTTCTTTAAGTTTTCAGTGTTTCCAATAGAGCGAATCTAAAGTAACTGCATCCACTAGATAATTTATTTAATGTTGCTATAACAACGAATATTTATGGATTCAATAGCTATTGATAGATTTATAGAACGTTAGAGAATACGGGGGAATGTCGCGTTATATATGTGTCAATGTTGTTAAAAGTGAGGTTTGAAGTGCTGATTGGGAAATTAACTCGAGAATTATCTGCTTTATACAATTGAGCCTAAATATATGAACGTAGCATATATTTATTAAAATTATTGTAATATTTTATAATTGTTCTCTACTTCATTCCACCTATAAATTTACAATTCATTTCTGTCGTCTTTACCCCTGTAATGCTATTTTAGAATTGATCCCTACTTCTTTCTACCTATACATTTACAATTCATTTCTCTCGCCTTTACCTACAATAGTTGGGGACAGTGTATCGGCGCCACTTTGTAATCGAATCTGTTCGGATTTTGTAGTTGCGCAGGGAAAACGATCGGCTTTTATACCCCTAAAATCCTACCGACAAAACCTTTGTTTTGGCATATATTAGTCGGGTCGGGCGGGCTTCCGTGTCGCAATAAAGGTCAACCTGTTTGTTCTACTAATGGAGTTCCGAGTTATATGTTTTAGCCTGTTTGGCTTAAATTGGGAACTTGATAACGCTTCTAAATTGTTCAACACATCCAAATATTGATTGCTTTAGTGTATCTCGTCTAATTTTTATTGTCAAATAATTCATTTAATTTTATAATAGAAATTAGATAGTGGAGGGAGTAATGTCTTTTTCAGATTAAACTGAGGACAATAATAACAATAACTTTTATTAGGCATTACATATATCTATATATCTATATATCTATATATCTATATATCTATATATCTATATATCTAGCGCGCGATTCAAAATTCAAGTTCTTGCTGAGACACCCTTTATGTATATGATCCATAGTCGAGTATTCATTACTAAATCCGGCTTGTTATATTATTTATAAGTTGTCTAGGCGATTTGATATTTACTTATGATCAGTGTCATCAATTTATATAGGTGTGATAGAAGAGAGATGGGTCGATACATTTTTTGATCTTTTTTATTACCTTTTTCTTGTAAATACTAACTGCCGCATTTTTTCTTCATGCAAACGTCATTTCTCCTATATCTAGACATTTATTAAATAGTTTTTCCAGAGATATTAGTAATTGTTTCACGCCTTCTCTGATTAGTTCCGTGATGCTAGTTATATCTTAATTCATATTAATTCTTCAATTATCTGCATTAATATAACTAATATGGAAATGAATGTACTGTACGAAACAATGCAATACGTATTAGCTGTTTTAATTGAACAAATAATTCTGCTGATGACATTATAATATTGATTAAACTTCCTGTACTATTGTAATAACATAACTGGAATGTATATTGCAATCATCAAATCGGAACTGTCTATTGCAATCATCAAGTAGGAACTGATGAGGACGATGTATCTGTTTGGTAATTTTCATTTGAAATCGACATGGGTATGAATAACACATATCTCATATGTATGTCAACAGTATTTCTTATTTATTACTGACAATAGAAGGTACATATTCCCCACCGAAAAAATCCTGTAGATTTTATTAAAGGAAGCAATAGCTAAATAAACTGGTAGCCAAAGCTCATCCTTACAAGGAATCTTATATAAAGATTTATTGATTATTGCCATTATCTTATTACATTTTTTACATATTTACCACCAGCAGGCTTTAAGATAGCATTTACGAAACATGTATTGAAAATGTCTGCTAGTCTAGATAATCACTAATAAAGTTCTTGTTTGTTTAACGACCTTCCATATTGCCTGATTAGGTGTGGTCAGTATATGATTAGTTACATAATGTTTCTTCGTTGCATTTAGTAAATTCTTATAATCTCTATTTATTGTTATTATTATACAATGCACACCCATATGGTGATAACCGTCAACATGTTCATGCCATCAGGATCACCGGGTAGTACCCTCTAGGGAATAATATTCCGACATAGTGCTTGAGATATCAGCACAAGGCCAATCTTATAAAACATATATAAATGTGAATCTACCTAGCATTTACATATCTACATATCTAGATTGATGTGGTACCGCCAGATGGCGTTTAACTTTCCTCCTAGGGGGTTAGTTGTATCATTTTTGTATATAACCACTCTAGATATTGTGTGAAATCATCCTCACTAGCTGAGCTACACTGATGAGATCTAATAAGATCGAAATCTAGATATGTAGATTGCTAAAAGGTAGATTCACACTTATATATGTATATATATATATATATATATATATATATATATATATATATATATATATATATATATATATATATATATATATATATATATATATATATATAAATTCTCTTAGAAAGTGATCAATCCATCCATCCATAATTTTCTTCTTTTTATTTGTGTTTCGAACGAATCTTGGATGCATCTGTTTCATAGTTCTATGTTAATTATTTTGTTGGTCAATAGATTCTTAGAATCTTGCGGAGGTATTTGTTTACGAAAGTTTCCAGTTTGTTTGCTTCTGTCGTTGACCACGACTCGCATCCAATCTTGGTTTAGTTTACAAAATAAATATTTTACATCTGGTACATACTTAACGATTGTTTGATATATTCGAAGTTTATTCCTGCAATTAGATATAATTTCACTGTTATATATTTTGCTGGACTTTCGTTTAGAGTGCATTTTATTGTAGTTTTGGGAAAATAATGAAAAGTGTGAAAAAATCAGGAATTTTGTATTGAGTCGTTTTCTTCATATACTCTACCAGCGTTCTGCTTCCAGTGCCAGATGAATAGATTTTGGAATTTAAAAAAAGATATTGTCGGGATAAAGCGTGTTTGTGATTATATTATCAAGCTCTTGTAATTCTGATGTCTTCGTCTATAATAAAAGTACCGCTATATTATTCTTCTAATTCCTGAAAGGATATGCTTTACAGTGATTGTCTTAGGAGATCAATCTTGAAGTCTCCACATTTATTAGGTAATTTTGCTTTTTATAAATAGTAACTTTAGTAGCTCACTATTGAAATACATTTACTGAACCCTTATTTAAGATATAAAAAACTTTCATCCTCACATATGATAGCCCAGCCGTCAGGCATTTCCGTCAGCAAATACAGACGCTCAGAGGAGTTTAATGACGCGGTGTCTAAATAAACTTCACAACAAATCTTCTAAAATACTGTGA
Source organism: Lordithon lunulatus (assembly GCA_963942505.1). NCBI lineage: Eukaryota > Metazoa > Arthropoda > Insecta > Coleoptera > Staphylinidae > Lordithon > Lordithon lunulatus. The sequence goes on from OZ012669.1 coordinate 14,809,679, forward strand.
AAGGTGATTCGTAAAAATTCACCCCGATTGGGCTTGAACTCACACTCCCCAATGATCATTACGAGTTGGATGGCGCCTCCAACCAAAGACTGTATACAAGAATACATCGAAATTGCATACGCACATTGTAGACCCGTGACGCGCATTTTGTGCCATCGGACGATATCAGATTATCCAAATATCGTGTTGCCATGCACATGTTTGTTTCGATACAGACGACTTTCTTCATACTTGTCAGCTGGGTATTACAGCATTCTTTCTATTATGGATTCTATATTCGCATACCTTTTCTGATGGAAAATTGTTGACAGTCATAGAAATTATCTAATGACAGTTACCGACTCGATGCCGCTAATGGGGAACCAACGGTTGAACAGGTTGGACGTAGGAAGGAAGGGAGGCGTCGCTGCAACCATCTCAATAACTGAGAAGTTAATATAATGTTGAAATGTAGTTGTCCAATTTATGGATTGTTTATAGTGAAGACTGAGGGATGTGTGTAACTTCTTGGTCGCTCAGTACCTGTCCCTTCTGGATACCAACTATTGAACTGGTTGGACGTAGGAAGGAAGGGAAGCGTCGCTGCAACCATCTCAATAACTTAGAAGTTAAACTAAATGTTGAAATGTAGTTGTTCAATTTATGGATATTTTATAGTGAAGACTGAGCGATGTGTGTGACTTCTTGGGCGCTCCGTACCTGTCCCTTCTGGATACCAACTGTTGAACTGGTTGGACGTAGGAAGGAAGGAAGCGTCGCTGCAACCATCTCAATAACTGTGAAGTTAAACTAAATGTTGAAATGTAGTTGTACAATTTATGGATGTTTTATAGTGAAGACGATGTGTGTGACATCTTGATTGCTCCGTACCTGTCCCTTCTGAGGATACTGTTACCACTATTCTTCTTCTGTGTTCAGTTCGCTGGGCTTTTACTGAGGTCGTCCTAATCACTTTATTTAATCGCTTCGTAATGACTGGCCGAAAATAGGTTGATGGGTCATTAAGGGTTCTTTATTACTTAACAATGGATAGGTTTATTTGTTAAGACAATCGGACGTCGATTAAATACAGGACAACAAGACGACGAATGTGAACGCGTGCCACATCATAATTAATTTGAATCTGCATTATTTATTTTTACTCTTCTTCTTCTTCTTCTTCTTCTTCTTCTTCTTCTTCTTCTTCCTCCTCTTTAGGTGCCTTCCTCATTACTGAAGGTTAGCAACAATCATGGCACATTCCGCACGGTCTTGTGACGCTCTGAACAATTAGTGGGAGTCCAGGCCAGTCCAGTCCAGACCCTTATGTTCCAACCCGGAGCATTTCCTTCGTCCTGGACCACGGCGACCCTCTATCGTGCCCTCCATCATTAATTTTGTTTCTTCACACTAGCCAATAGTTCTCTGTCTCTGTACATGCGTCTAAGAACCTCATTATTCGTGATATGCTCCACCCAAGACATTCTCTGCATTCTTCGAAAGATCCACATCTCAAACGCTTCCATTCTGTTCATAGTATAACGTCCAAGCCTCAACACCATACAACAGTACCGAGTAAATGTAGCACTTAACTAACCGGTATCTTAGTTTCAGGTTTAGACTTCTCTCGCAAAATACTTTTCACATCTTAAGGAACGTTGTTCTGGCTATTTCGATGCGTGTTCTTACTTCCAGATCTGGATCCAGGTTTTCGGTAAGCTAGCTGCCCAAGTATTTAAATTTAGCGACCTGCTCTATTTGCTTATTGTGTACTTGCAAATTGGCTTGGATATCTGGTGTTCTACTGATAATCATTGATTTCGTTTTGGCCGTATTTAATTTTAGCCCAAGCGCATCGCCTCCTGCTATTATTTGGTTCATCAAACGTTGTAGGCCAGCTGCGCTGTCTGAAATTATAGCCGTATCGTCCGCATACCTGATGTTGTTCAATAATTCACCATTGATCTTGATTCCATCTGTAGAGCTATCTAAGGCTTTCAGGAATATTTGATCCGAGTAGATATTGAACAACAATGGTGATAGTACACAGCCCTGACGTACTCCACGTTTAATAGGAATACCGCTGGTCGTATCGTCCTCGCGTCTTACTGCAGCAGTCTGGTGTTTGTACACATTTTTATAAAGGAGATATCTTTTTGGTCGAGGCCTTTGGTCATCAGAATGTTAATTAGGACGTCGTGTTTTAAATGCCTTAAATAATTAATAAAACAGATATACACGTCCTTCCTTTGCTCTCTACATTTTTGCATGAGAACTGACAGCCCAAACAACGCTTCTCATGTTCCCAGTCCATCTCTAAAACCGAACTGTTCCTTGATTAGGTCTTCTTCGTATTTTTTACGTATTCTATTATGTAGGATTTTTAGGAATACTTTTAATACTTGTCTCATCAAGCTTATCAGTCGGAATTGATCGCACTTGTTTGTGTTTGATTTTTTGGCAGGGCAATCAATACTGATTTTAGCCAGTCTTGCGGTATGTTTGCGGATTCATATATTTTGTTAAAGAAGTTTACAAGAATGTCTGTATTTTCCTCTTTAGGATTTCTATGTACATGTCGTCCGGTCCTGCAGCTTTACCTGATATGGTGGATTTTACCACTTTACTATCTTCTGATTTCTTGATGTTCGGGCTAGTGTCTCCACCTTGATTTGGATGTGGTAAATTAGTTTCGCCATCGAACAAATTGTTGATATACTTTGTCCACTCTTGTTTCATTTCTTCTGTATTTGTCAAAAGTTACTTGTCCTCATTTACTAGTCTTAATGGTAGATGGCTTCTGGTATTTCCAGCTATTTCTTTCACCTTTTTGTGGAGGTTGAACAGATCGTGTTTGTCTTGTAGTTCTTCAAATTCTTGACATCTTTCTTCAATCCATTTTTCTTTGGCTTTTCTAATGTTTCTTCTTATATTTGAGTTCAGTTCATTATATTTCTGCCGATTCACATTTTTGTATTTTCTTCGTTCATCCATTAAATTCATGATTTCTTATGTCATCGACTGCTTTCGTTTATTAGCCTTTGGTGCTTTCAATGTTTCTTGAATATTTTTAAATATTTGTGTAAGTTGATCCCATACTGCCTGAACCGTTTACTCTTCTGAGGAATGGGTCTTTTTTAGTTCAGTGTTGAGCTTCGTCGTTAATTTCTCTTGCAGGTTTGGATCTTTGAGTGCCTCCATGTTTGGTCTTCTAATGATTTTACGCTTTATCTTTTGAAGGCGGAATCTTACTTGAGCTATTACGGGGTTATGATCTGACCCAATGTCCGCCCCTGGATACGTTCTCACTCTATGTATACCATTGCGATATCTCTTGTCGACTAGTATAAAGTCTATTTGATTTCGTACTATGTGGTGTGGCTGATGTTGTGGAGATGTCCAAATGTAGAGTCGTCTATTATATATAGGTAATTGGAACCAAGTGTTACTAATCATAAGGTTCTCTTCTTGGCAGAATTGCACCAGCAAGTCGCTTCTTTCATTTCTATCAACCAGACCATGGTTACCAACAACATCAGCGACTCTTCCTTTGCCCACTTTCGCATTAAAATCTTCCATAATTATGGTAATTTCGTTTTTATTCGTATATGATTTTAGTTCTTTTAATTGCGCATAGAAATCGGATATTTATAACTCCGGTTTGTCAGCTGTTGGTGCATATACTTGTATGATATTAATGTTTTTGGGGTTTGCTTTTAGTTGTAGTAGCATTGCTCTGTACGAATGCGGGACATAGTTCAAAACTGATTTGTTTGCGTTTTTGTCTAGTATTATTCCAACACCATTTGAGAGGTGTGCCAGGTCGTTGCCATAGAAATATACCGTAGAGTCCTCTATAAAGGTTTTTCCCGCACCAGGCCACCTCATCTCGATAATTCCCAGAACGTTGTTACCTGGTCTTCTCATCTCGTTGTTTGTATTATGATTTTTTTCGGACATACTTCGTGCATTCCATGTACAGATTATTATAAGAATTTCACCATTAGTTTCCACTTTCGTGTGGGCCCTATCCTTATCGCGGGTATTCTTCGCACCCCTTGACCATTTAAGGTCTGCCACGGACTAGGGGCCAGCTCTATTTGGTTTCTCGTCATGATTATATGTCTTGAGAGTTATTGTGCGGTAGTTTCTCCTTGCTTTCCGCGCCGCAGTACTATAGCCGATTATGCTGGCTTTCAGCTGCGCTCATAGCTTTCCGAACAAGAGCCTTTAAAGAAATCATTTTTCAGTAGTCTTCTGCACGGTACTGGTAATACTGCTGCCCATTACCAGATCTGTTGGTCCGCGGGAGGCATATCTACTTACTACCCGGCATATATACCGGGTATTCCCCTATCCGCCACCTGGGACGCGCTCTATGGGGGTTACAGATCTAGATTCGTAGTAAAAAAAAACTTGTATCTTTATAGGGCTATCAGTCGTGAGGCTTTTCCACCGGTCAAGGGAGAAGCTCAGAGGAGTTTAATCACCCGGTATTTACCTTAACTTCACAGAAAACCTCTGAAAAACTGTGAGAGGTGATTCGCGAAAATTTGCTCCTCGGTGGGGATTGAACTCAGGCTCCCCAATGCTCAGTACGAGACGGACGACGCCTCTAATCACTCGGCCACTGAGCTGGGTGATTCGTAGTATTATTCCTAATAAATTCGGTTGTTCATTATTGCTGTCAATGGTTTAATTCATTCATTTCGTATATCATTATTATATGGAGAAGCACGACGAAATGATAGCGGCTCCTATTCCTTTAAAATAATCAACTTATTGTTATCAATAGGGAATGTAATATACTACCAATTATATTCAAACTGCAGGATACTAGGCATTTATTATAATTTTACAAATAATATAGTGACAAATAAACATCATTCGTTAATCTTGTTTATTGTGTAAATAAATAAATTAATATAGTGTACTGTGATAGAGGAAGCTTCAGTGGTGTGTTATGTATTAGGGGGAATAACACACCACTGCAGCTTCCTCTATCACAGTACACTATATTAATTTACTTATTTACGCAATAAACAAGATTTACGGCCAGCAGTACATGTCGTTAATTATAGAAGATCAGTCGCCGTACCCCGTTTGCGAAAGCTCTGCCAGCACGCGTAGACTAGTTAATGAAAAAGTCCTCCTGCCGCCGACTTAAAGGGAATACGGATGATTTCCTGCCGTTTCCCTTTTTCCTTTCTAATTAACTAATGGCCGTCAGGTGCTGCACAACGTGTATAAGCCGCCACGCGAGCATCCCCATATCCTTGTATCCTTGCTGATAATATGAACGTGCCGCCGTCATTTTTCCTTCCTGTCTACTCCATTGCGCTCACGATAATGGAGTGCGCGATTGCCCATCTGGATGAATTGAAACACATAAATATCACACAACAGATACAACATGATAGCAATTCAGTGGGGAAGAAGGAGTGGGTTTTCGTGTAATAAAATCTAATTAGACAATACACATATTTTAAAACAACTAAGGTATTATTTTTAAAAGTAGCTTTAGTGTAAATAACGTTATGCAAATATATTCTAAGAAGTATTTCATAGATACCATTTAGTATTTTTATTATTGAATAATACAGGAGTTCAAACGTGTCACATTCAAAATTTTATTTGAAAAAATCCATTTACAATCCCCATTAGGGATTTTGGGACACCGAATACCGGGATCACAGACGACTTTGGATTTGGATATTTAAATACCGGTATTCATAGATAAATCCCGCTTTTTCGCTATTATAGATGATATACTATTTTCTATGTAAATGAATCTGTATTGTGTTAATGAAATCTCAAAATCTAACCAGCAATATGGTTAGATTTTGAGATTTCATTTCATCCTTAACGAATATATATATATATATATATATATATATATATATATATATATATTTCGTAATTTCCAAAACTAGTTTTTGAAATAATTGGATTTTAATGCAATAGTTTCAGTAGTTTTACCATTGAATAATGTTATGCATTTTAATAATAATTTGGTTTACTTTAATTGCAAACTATGGATTAGAAGAGTGTTAAAATATACTTAAGAATTATCAAAACAAAAACCATAACATGAAATTCATTTACAGTTACGACACTTGTCATTTCATAGTGCGATATGTATATGTATATGTATATGTATATGTATATGTATATGTATATGTATATGTATATGTATATGTATATGTATATGTATATGTATATGTATATGTATATGTATATGTATATGTATATGTATATGTATATGTATATGTATATGTATATGTATATGTATATGGAATAACAGCGAATGCATTTCTTAGAGATTTTTTAATTAGAATCGAATAATTTTAAACAGTTTGCTACAGGTTATAGTCACTGACAAAATAGTACTAAAGTAGTATCGAATCCCTGGTATCGAGACGTAATACCAGTATTACCAGTATTACTTTTCTCTTCTCTAGATGCACATATAGCTACTACAAAATGATTGGTGCACTGAAAAACATATATTACTTTGGGGGAAACCTAGGAATGTTATCTTATATAACTTATATAACTTATAAACCTTGATCTAATAAATATATTAGATATTTTTCTTAAGATTAAATAAAATAATAACTGTTATTACTGTTATTTGAACCGTAGCCTCGATACTTAAACACATTTACAAAAATAATGTGTACTGCATAAAAGAAAATCCTATGACACATACATTCTATCAATCATTTCAACCACGACACCTCCTGCAGGATATGACACGCGAACGGTTGCAAGCAAAGTTCCATGTCTTAATCCTGTCAGTGCTGTGCGCCACATAGCGACACTTAATTAGTCCGTAGAGCAAATTTAATATGTATACACGTGGTAAGCTGATTAAAGAGCGCGACCTGATTGCATCTCGATTTTAATGATAGGCGGGCACGGGCGGGCGCTATTGTGCAAGCACGCGGGAACGCACCGGAAACTTTTAATTCCTCTATGAATACTAAACGCGCTGATTAATTTAACACGAACCTCCAACAAAATCCACCATAAAAAAAGAGCACTAAATTAATTTTATTGCTCGAATCGCATAAATGCATACATAATCCGTGCGTTTCGGCGTAATTGTGTTAACGGTGTGTTAATTGCAGGATGCATGTTATTCACATCAATAAGTACGTCTAATCGGCTTACGGCTGCAGGAGGTATCGGCAGAAAGCCCTCGGCTGTAATTGGAACTAACTCGCCTCGAGATTAGTAGCTAAAACATGGTTCCCATGTGGCCGACCTAAACCAGCCGGCGAATAATTTACGTCGGTTTAATTGGATCAATTTGTAATCTTTTTTGCCGCACGGTTTAAGATGATTGCAGCACCCGGGGGATGGATGGGCGGCAAAATTCGGAATGAGCGGGCACAAAAATGGGGGAAATGTTACAAATTGAGTTAATCGGTTAGATGACTAGGGTAGAATTGTTATTAATATTAAATATGACAAATAACTATAATCATTGCGGATGAATGTTTCTGTACAGTCAGAGATAGAGCCACCATAAGCACTATGACTACAGCTTTAAAGTATTTAATAAATAATTTTATGAAATAAAATGTATCGCACTTTGAAAATCCATCAAAAATTTAATTAGTTAAATATCAGTTACCAAGTTCATATCATGATAATGAGTCTGTGAGAATGAAAGTTGTCATATTTAGAAATTCCTTCCAGTCCTTCCTATTGCTCGCCATTCTCCTTGCATCGTGCCATCCAATGCCATTGATCGTTAGTATTTCATGTATGTTGTCTTCCTCTGTTTTGTGTGATCTACCTCTTATTTTCTTTCCTTGTATTCTTGTGTGCCATACACTTTTTGTCTGTCTTCCTTTGTCATGCGAATTTTGTGTCCATACCATTCGAGTTGTATTCTTTCTATAGTTGTCTTTATACTTGAGTTGTTCGAATTTGCTCATTTCGTATTCTGTCAATTCTTGTGATACCTTCTATATCGTCCTTAAGTACTTCATTTCTGCTGCTTGTATTTTGCTTTTAAGTCTCTTGCCCAGTGTCCATATTTCGCTCCCGTATTAGCATTAGTAGTAGTAAGTGTATTTGTCCACCATTGTGGTATATCCTCCTTGATGATTTTTCATTTTTCATGCCGTTTTAGTGTAGTTTTAATTTTGTCCTTACATTTTTTAGTTATTTGTTTTGACTTCACGTTCTGTACTTTCCTTCTTTGGTCTTGTTCGGGTATATCGCTCTTAGCCTTTTATGTTTGTGTAGTCTTGGACTGTCATTATGATTTTGTGATTATCTTTAATTCATTTCTTCTCCTTATCTTTAATTATGACGATCTCTTTTGTATGGGTCTTCTGAATACTTTAACGGCTTTTAATTTGTACCTTTTGATGCTCTCTTTTGGCATTTGTTTCTTTGTATTCCACTGTCGCTATTTTATTGAACGATATCAGTTGTGTTCTTTATTGTTTATTGTTTATTGGTGTTTGTTTTCTAGGTTTATGTGGTATGCAGGTTTCTTTTGGTTTCATTAATGCGTCGTTCAGTGATTCTAGTTTATTTATTTAAATTGTCATCAGGATTAGATTAACCTATTTAGAACCCTAGAATTTGTTTTTCTTCATCCTTACCTCCCACAAGAAGTGACACAAAAATATATTAAATCATTTTTACGGTTTAAGTGGAAAGTGTAATCGGGCCCCTCGCTATTCTAGTCGTCACCTCATTGCTGAGGTGTCGTGATTCGTTGGCCACAGTGGCGTAGCGAGAGGGGGGGGGGGGGGGGTGGCATCATGCCCCGGGCACTACTCACAAAGGGGCGCCAAATGGTCCACAAAAGTATATTTTACATATAATATTATATAGTTTTCGAATGGGGCGGCGCTAAAAAGGTATTACGCCCCGGACGCGAGTTAAGCTCGCCACGCCACTGGTTGGCTATGTATACTTTTGCATTTGTTGTCTCCACCTGGGCCCATATTTGGATGCTGCTGTAGTGGTTTGAAGAAAACTTCTATCTTGGCTGTCAGCCGTAAGGCTTTTTCGACGGTCAAGAAGTTTAATCACCCGGTATTTACCTTAACTTCACAGAAAACCTCTGAAAAACTGTGAAAGGTGATTCGCAAAAATTCTTTCCCCGCTCGGGATCGATTTCAGCCTCCCAAATGCTCAGTACGAGGGGAACGACGCCTCTAGCCACTCGGCCACTGAGCTGGGTAGTGTAGCGGTATGATTTTTTGCATTTGGTCAATCATCCTGATCTACCTCTCGGACGTTTCCCCTCTACCAACCTGTACATTAGCCGTTGATCGGATCTCTTTGAGTTATATGACCGTAGTATTTAGAATCTTTGGGCTTTTGGTTTGACTGTGGAGGAGGGCTTAGTATACATGTGGAGTGTATGCAGGCGAAAGCAAGAATGGCTTGGGGGATTGCGTGCAGAAAATGGGGGAGTTTGTGGGGTGGTAACCTAGTAATGGCGTGCAAGATATGGGCTGCGTGTGTAAAACCTATATTGTTGTATGGAGTGGAAGTGTGGGGATTGCGTGAATGGGAGGTAATAAAAAGGGAGCAAGGTTGGTTTCTGAAGAATCTGCTAGGGCTCGAAAGGTCGACACCGAGGGCAGTGCTGTTGCAGGAGGCAAATCGTATGAGTATGTGGTGGGAGTCGTGTGTGAGGGTTGTGAAGTTGAGGAAAGATTGCGGGATTTGGGCGAGGAAAGACTGGTACGGGAGGTATGGATGAGGTGTAAGAGTAGAACAGAGAGTAGATGGAGGAAGGATAGAGAAAGGATGTATGAAAGAGTGGATATGTCTGAGGTGTGGGTAGAGGAGAAGCTGAGAGAAAGGGGTAGCCTAGGAACTGAGATAAGGGAGAGATTGAGTGGCAAGAAAGGCAAGTGAGAATGGCTGGGAGCCACCCTGACTACGTAGAGTGGAAAGTGCAGGGGAAACTCCCGAGGTACTTAGCCAGGGGAGAGTGGAGCAAAGAGGACAAAGTATGCATGGCAAGAGCGAGGTGTGGTTCAGAAGAGCGAGGAAGAAAATTGTGGATGGTGCTGGGGTACACCGCGTGTTCGCTGTGTAGGAAGGGGAGTGACACGTGGTGGCACCTTAGCAAAGAATGTGAGGAAGTGAAAGAAGAGTGGGTTGAAAAGTGCAGAAAGCTGAACGAATGATTAGGAGAGGATGGGAAAGGCGTGAAAATCTGCAGGAGGCTGACGTGGGAAAGGAAATTGGCGAGGGCGGAGGAGGTATAGTTTAATGGATTTTTTAGTGGAAATGTATTTTATGTTAATTTGTATTCCTTTTTGTGTGTCTTTTTTGATTTCTTTCTGTGAAAGTACGGTTTGGGAATGTGTGTAAAAGGGAAGGGTTGGGCTGATATGCCAAATAAAGGTATTTTTTTAATTTTTTTTATTTAGAATCCGCCTTCTGCATACGGTGCAGTCGTTCTCTAATTCCCAGTTCTATCCAGAATTAAAATAATGGACCTTCTTACCGTTCATGAAATACGCAGAATTCTCCTCTATACCCACCCTTGAACGCCTGGATTCGCCGTCTGGCTGTTTCTTTAATTGTCCAGGATTCTGATGCATATGTAAAGATTGAGAAAACAAATGCTCATACTAATATCATTTTTGTATTCTGTACTATCTGACGATCAGCCCATATCTTGATCAGGTTCGTCATGGTCTTTCTAGCAATTGCTATGCGTCTTCTGATCAGTTTCTCGCAGTTTCTTTCCTATTTATTAAGGGATCCTAGGTATGTGAATTCCTCCACTGGGAATCAATCTGCGCTAGGCTTTCTCTCTCTTGGATCACCAGGATCACCGGGTAGTGCTCTCTATGGAATAATATTCCAACATAGTGCTTGAGATATCAGTACAAGGCCAATCGTATAAAACATATATAAGTGTGAACCCACCTCTTAGCAATTTACATATCTAGATTTCGTCAACTCCACTATATATCTGTATGTGCTCGTTTATGGCCCTTTCGAAACCTCTCCCTTTCTTTTTGTTTCTATTATCGCCGTTATTTCTTCTATTAGTTCAAATTCTTTGCCTTTCAGGCTGGGTATGTTCCAGTTTCTAATTCTCATCGTCCTTTTTGTTTGCGCTGTTGTTTTGGTTATATCTATTATTTCTTTTTTGTTGAGACTATTCTTCTCTCTTTATTTTTTCCAATCGTGTCCTTTTCCTTTGCTAGTTTCGTTATCATATAATTTTTCTCTGTATATTTCCCAGTTTGTCTTTTGCCTGCACTAATTCTAGTTCTTCCAGTATCCTATTCCATTTCCATAGCTTTCCGTCTACAATTAATTTATTATTACCAATTTTCACCTCTCCTCTCCTTGCATTTGGTATTTATGTAAATTGACGTGCGAAGTTACAGACATGAAGTCAATTTATTCATAAATAAATATATAAATCCCAAACGCAAAATCTTCTGATTTTTTAAAACAATTCAAATATGACTTAAGGTCGTTTTAGACAAGACAATTTCTTAGCTCAAAAGTTGTTCCAGAAATGAATTCATATATTCTCCTCCCGTACAATTAGTCCTTGACAAATAGAACGCGTTATATTTTTCCATTCAATCTACCATCCAATTCAATATTTCAAATAATTTGCTGTATGATACGAGACAATTTAGATTGTCTCGCATCTTGACTAACTTTTGAGTCAAGAAATTGTCTTGTCTAAAACGACCTTTACACCACTTTCATTGTCACAGACTCATATAATAACATGTTTTGATATACATATCGATTTTCAATAATATTCAAATACTACAACTAGAATTAGAGAGGTTTTAATAATGTTCATAAAATAAAATCAAATTCATCAAGAATAACACATATAAATGTGAATCCACCTCTTAGCAATCTACATATCTAGTTTTCGATCTTATTAGATCTCATCAGTGTAGCTCAACTAGTGAGGATGAATTCACACAATATCTCGAGAGGTTATATACAAAAATTATACAACTAGCCCCCTAGGAGGGAAGTTAAACGGCGTTTAACTGTCCTCCTAGTTTGTTAGTTGTATAATTTTTCATCAAGAATATATTTTATGAAATTATATAAATGTATACAAACAAATTATCATACATATCTTCTTCAATTTGACCGGAATTTTATTAAAAATGGAAGATTCCGAAAGCGAGAGTTGAATTTAAACCATTCAGCTCATTTCATACACAATACAGAGAAAATTAGATAAGACAAGACAATAAGCGTGCAGGGAGCTGTTTAAACTTTAGTATAGTTTAGTGTTTAAGGTGTCAACAATAACAGTAAAACAATATTATCTCTCCATTTGAATATTAAAGTGTGACCTAAAACCAAAACAACACGAAACTAGATACACAGACTGTATATTACTATGTGCATTTTATATACGTCCATAATATTCTCGGATGGTACTTTAGATAAAATGTCCATACTTTTATTATCTTGACAACAAATGAAAGATACGCGCCAGTGAAGTTTAAAAGCTACTTCATGTCTCACAAGAAATACGCCCCAACCGCAGCACACTGCGGGTTTATTTATTATTTTATCCTAATTCGAATGTCGCATGTTTTGTTTTTACTTATTTCTCCAGACGGAAGACAATCGCTTCCGTTTCTGTGTTTATTTGTAACGCCTGTCAACGTTCGTTTCCCGCTCCGTGCGTTCTCAGTAAATGAAAACAATTTAAATGAGCACAAAATAAATTAATCTTTGGAAGGTATATTATTATTATCAACTGTGCTGATGATTAGTTAATGTTTAATTTATTATCAACTTAAATTATTATTTGTAATATAAAAACTTACAATAATGCTTTTGTGATTTAGAAGTATATTAATTATTACCAAATAGGGTCCTTTTTGTTTGCGCTGTTGTTTTGTTTATATCTATTATTTATTTTTTGTTGAGACTGCCTATTATTCTCTCTTTATTTTTTCCAATCGTGTCCTTTTCCCTTGCTAGTTTCGTTATTTATAATTCTTTCGTGTATATTTCGCAGTTAGTTTTTTGCTTGCACTAATTCTAGTTTTTCCAGTACCCTATTCCATTTCCATAGCTTTTCTTCTACAGTTAATTTATTACATCCACCTCTCATCTCTTTGCATTTAGAAGTATATTAATTATTACCAAATAGGGTAGTTTTTGCCAAAAACTGGATAGAAAATACTAGTAGATTCAAGGAGTGGACTTCAAGGTAACTTCTACTTAATTTTTTTCTATATATCGCCAATAGTATTTATTTTTAAATACTATTGGCGAATATAGATAATTTTAAACAGGAGTTTCCTTAAAGTCCACTGCCGTAATCCTGAAATGGAAATGAAAGGCGAGTTTCTTAATTATTACCAATAATATTGTTTTTACTTGGAATATGCTAGATTTAACTGCAGTTTCAATGTAATGTATACAACTGATTCGAATGTTTGGCATTGTTAAAGCGGAGGTATGCTATGATTACTTCCCATTTTGGAATAATTCCACTAATGCATAGCGTAGATTATTCACAGGCATTTAGTTATTACTCAAGGAAGTTGATATACATGTATTATTAGTGTTACTATTTTATAAGATAAATTCATGACAAATGAATTTTACATTTTCCCTAATCAGCAGATGAAATCTTATAATTATGAATATGAAATAGATTTGTTAAATAAATACATAAAATACATAAAATACGTCAATTGTCTCCGAATAACTATAATAATTTTAACATATTTCTTTTTGTTCTAGGTACGTCCGAAACATCTAGTGATGAAGACATGAACAAGTATATCCCATAGATTGGTAAATATGTATCTTTATTATTCTTAATTCGAATAATCTATTTTCTTTTTAATAATAAGTTGATTTAAAATTAGAAATCTTTTTTAACTGTGTTAAAAATAAAAAACGTAATATATATATATATATATATATATATATATATATATATATATATATATATATATATATATATATATATATATATATATATATATATATATATATATCCACACTGCTGCACTTTTTCTCGTCGGGCGTTTTTTTATTTTTATATATTAAAGCTTAAAATATCACTCTCCGGTGGGACTCGAACCCCTATATTATTGCTAATTCTGGCGATTTATCACTCAGATATCCGCAAAAGGCACGATTTCTCACACTCTGCATATATAAAGCACCTTACACGATCAATATTACTGTCAATATTTTAGAATAATGACAGTATTACTGTACGATAATATGTTTAAAATGTTGATTATTCTAAAATGTTGCTAGTATTACTCATCGTGTAAAGTATAGTAATGATGTAATCATGTAATGATGTTATGAAGAAAATACTCTTAATCTTTATTCGAATAATAGAAAACGGGGGATTGAAGCAAATATTGACAGTACTAGGATTGACAGTATTATTGACCGTGTAACGTGCCTTAATGATATATATATATATATATATATATATATATATATATATATATATATATAGATATATAGATATATAGATATATAGATATATATATATATATTTTTATATATATATATATATATATATATATATATATATATATATATATATATATATATACTGGAACTAATGTAGCTATAAGAAAAACATATTTTTAATAAAATAGTACCCACAGTGCAGATACTTGCCGACTAGTTATATAAGTAGATATATTCCCATCATTCCAATCCAGAATCCAATGCAGAAGTTTACTTGTAAATTTATCAATGGCAGACGAGCGCGCCTTCATAAGCACGCCCGTCAAAGATCAAGAATTGCCAGATCAGAGAAAATCCTCTCCTCGGGACATCCCATCTCCGTCCGCGCAACATCCGATCATAAATCACGGCGTTTCTGTTGCTGGGGGGATCTTCCGATCTAAAAAAACGTGTTCGTAGGTGCTGTTTATTTATAGCCACGGCATGCAATCAGGAAGGAAACACCACCTTGTGTTTTTAATTGCAAGTTTATTAACCCCGTGGGCGGACATGTAGCATCAGTGTTGCGCACTTAAATTGTCGAAGCTATTTTAGTATAGCTGTAATTTACTGGGGTTATTTGGGGATTTAATTGAGTGGGCTATTTTTTAATTGCAAGAAAACATATGTTTATGTATGTACTACTTTCCAAATTTAATTTTTTTTTCATTAAGATCATCATTAGATTATATTAATAGAAACATAATAATAATGATCTTCTCCTCTCCCTTCCATCTGATGCTCACCTCCCAGGGACTTTTAGTATGTTTACAACCCTTAACGAAATCCTGAAGTCAAAAACTCTCGCATATTTTATGCACTCTACACCTCTTTTTTGAGCCCTTATGGGACTATAGACGAAAATCCATTTATATAAACCATAAATGAATCATCACATTCAAAAATTAGTACCAAAAGTCAAGTTAAATGTAAACATTTGAGCAAGGAATGTTCTATTTGATCTTGTTTTTTAACTAGTGAAAATATGAGCAATACCTATGCTACTACAACTTAATAAGATATTACAGACGTAATTTCTAGCTACACTGCGCCACGTCACACCGTCACAACATAAATCTTGGAAAGACACCCATGCTTCCGGCATCACCACTAAGTGGTGGGCATGGGTAATGTCGGATTCACCCCGCGCTTAGTCGGGGCCCCTACCGACTAAACCAAAACTCACGTTCTGTTGCTAGGGGATTGTCCGCCTCAGATGCACTTTAAACCCCTAGTACTGTCCTAAGTCTGTACTCTGAAAAAAATAATAGAGCATAGGACACATGTTCTACACAAGGTAAGATGGCGAGAAACACCGGGCTGCAAGCAATCAAAGGTGGCAATTAGGCTACCTTGTAAAATTGCAGCCACGGCCCGCCTTAACTTATCTAGAACTAATCTGGAATTACTGACCAATATCCTAATTGGCCACTGCCGGCTAAACAAACACCTACACACGATGGGTCTGGTAGACAGCCCGTTATGTAGAGGGTGCAATGGTGAACTAGAAACAGCAGAGCACATAATGTGCCTCTGCCCAGCTCTAGTAAACACTAGGCATCTAATACTAGGGGAGTGCTGGCCTAGTATGATTAGTATTGGCAACTCCTCACCCACCAGAGTTTTGCGGCTCGTACGCAAAATTGACTGGTGGGACGAGTGAGTGGCCATAAGGGAGGTTTCACAATGGGCCCATTTTGAGGCCTAAGTGTCTGTAGCTATGCTACCCTCCAGCCACTATCCAGAACTGTGCTAAGTCAATTAGTTATTCTTGGAACTTGGTCTTGCCTTTGTGGTTCTTGCTCTGTCGCTTTAATTTATCGTATCGCGTCGTGTCGTTCATGGTCCAGTGTCAGTTGTGGTTGGGTTCTGAGTCCTGCAGGTCGTCGTCGTATTTGCGTGACATCGCCTATCGGGATAATTCGACAAACGCGTCCCATCTGTCTTGTATTTTCAGCATTCTCGCTCCGATCTCCTCAGGGGAGATCTCTTCTACTATATGCCACAGATACATTTTTAATATTTTCACCATAAGGTACTACAGATGTGATCTGCAACGTACATGGAATAGACAACACTAATTACATTAACAGTCATATAAGGGGTGTTTCATTTCGAGGAATAGAAGTTTAAATTTAAATCATGTGTTTTATTCAAATGGAAAATTCTACACATCGAAATGAAACACACTTTATACGCATAAAACAAACAAAAAAACAAATATAGTACAACTTACCCTCGAAGAGGGAAGTTAAACGCCATCTGGCGGCACCACATCAATTAGCAATGCACACCCCTCAGATGGCGTTTAACTTTCCTCCTAGGGGGTTAGTTGTATAATTTTTGTATATAACCACTCGATATATTGTGTGAATTCATCCTCACTAGGTGAGCTAGACTGATGAGATCTAATAAGTTCGAAATCTAGATATGTAGATTGCTAAGAGGTGGATTCACACTTACATATGTTTTACAAAATTGGCTTTGTGCTGATATCTCAAGCACTCTATTGGAATATTATTCCATAGGGGACACTACCCGGTGATCCTGATGGCATGAGCATGTTGACGGTTATTACCATATGGGTGTGCATTGCTAATTGATGTGGTGGAAAAAAAACAAATAGTTAAGATAATATATCTCTTAATATTATCTTAACTATTTGTTTTTTTGTTTGTTTTATGCTTATAAAGGGTTTCATTTCCATGTATACGCCGGGTTATTTAGCGCCTGATCCCCTGTCACCTTCTGCCTGTTGACGCCTCTTACTAACTCCTCCAATGCGCTCCACCACTCCTTTATAAACTCCTGTCAGACTGGCAAGCTGCTCCGGATCTTTCAACCATGTAATGTTGCTGCTCCTCATCCTTGCGATGGCTCTGCTCCGTGCATCTGATTCGAGGCGGCATGAGATCAGGACAGAGAACAGAATGTTGTCCACCCCTCCACCGCATTCGCACTCCTCCATCTCCTCTTTACCGAACCTCTTGAGGTAACCTCGGAATTTACCGTGCCCGGTGGTGATCTGAACCCTGCTTGGTTTGCTTTTCATCGCGCTTCTCATTCTTATAGTTGGGATGATCTTTGCCGTCCATCGTCCTTTGTGCGAGTCTCGCCAATGCTTTTCCCATCTTGCCAGTGGTCTGTTGAATGATGTTTCTGCTGAAATCGGGAATGGCGTGCCATTGGAATCGGTATCCTCTGCAGTAATTACCAATTTAGCATAGCAAGCTTATCAGCCCTCTCGTTGGACCTCATACTCTTCCTCTGGATCCCCCTCGGATTCAAACGTGATGCCCACTTTTTGCTGGGTAAAGGTCGTTTTAGACAAGACAATTTCTTGGCTCAAAAGTTAGTCGAGATGAGAGAAAATCTAAATTGTCTCGTATCATACAGCAAATTATTTGAAATATTGAATTGGATGGTAGATCGAATGGAAAAATATAATGCGTTCTATTTGTCAAGGACAAATTGTATGGGAGGAGGATATATGAATTCATTTCTTGAACAACTTTTGAGCTAAGAAATTGTCTTGTCTAAAACGACCTTAATATGGTGCGCGTGGTTTACGTTTCTTTTATATCACTTATGGTTCCCTCCGGGTTCGTAATCTAGCCGTCCCTTCTGATGATCCAGTTTTCGCTATCTTCTCGATTTTGAGGTCGATAGGTCCATTAGGACGATGTTTACAATGACCATGATCTATCTCTAGGCTCTTGCTGCATGGGGTTGGGCTCGCAATCTCAGGTCTTGTGCGCTCTGGAGTTTGCTCCGTTGCCTCTTCGTAAGGGCGTTGCCCCATACCGCTGCGGCATAGGTTATGGCCGGTTCAATCGCCCCTTCGTATAAAGTTTTCATAGAGTCTGGTCCGATGCCCGAGGTTAGTTTGCCTGCAGCTCGTAGTTGATGTGCTTTGCGTCGGGCATTTGCATCCACATGCTGCTTCCATGAGAGTGTTGTGTGTACTCCTAGGTATTTCATCGATTCCGTTCATCCTAAATCACGGCTCCTCCTGTCCGTAGAAAACGGCTTATGTTTTTGCTACATTGAAACTCAGCTATACCTGCTTATACCAGAGCTGTAATGCATCCAGCACCTTCACTAGACCCCCCCTGTCACTGACAATATTTAGTGGATCCTACAGTGTCTTCGTTGATGACCTCTCGTTTGCTCAGGTATTTGGCAATGGTGTTCGTTAGGACCTCTGGCAGCCTTTTTCTCCGCAATGCAGACATAATATTCACCCATCATCGGGTCCTGGGGCCTTATGCGGAAGTCGTATCGTTTAGAGGATCTCTTCTCCTAACGGGATGCTTTTTGTGATGGCTTTGGTGAAGGCCGGTCGCTTGATCCCTCTGGGGATTGGTGCTGGTGTTGGTGTGGTGGTGGAAAATAGGCCCCATGACTCTTTGTCCCTCCAGTTGTATTCCGGGCCCGGCTGACGGGCTCCTATCTTCCACATGACGACTTTGTAGATCGATTATCTTGGACCTCCGTATAAAGTCTCTTCCAGGAGTTGGACTTCTGGCTCCTCTCTATCGACTGCCGGTAGTCTTACCGCCGCGCCTTAGGCCCAATTCACACATAAGTGGCGTCGGGCGCAGGCGTGGTGTAGGCGAGGCACAGGCGCGACGTCGCACAGGCGATTGTGATGTCCATATGCATTGAAGGGGTGGACATTGCACCTTATGTTTACATAGAGGCGGCGTGGAAGAGTTTCGCCTCTTCGCCTACCGTGTCTTAGGCGAAGAGGCGAAGACGCAGTGCCGGTGCGGCGAGTGGCACGAGGCAAATGCCCGCGCCTCGTCACCTAAGTGGGCATTGCACCACATGTTTATATAGAGGGGGCTTGAAGCGTAGCACCGGCACCGCGTGTTCGCCTCTTCGCCTAAGACACGGTAGGCGAAAGGCATAACTC
This sequence comes from Lordithon lunulatus, assembly GCA_963942505.1. NCBI lineage: Eukaryota > Metazoa > Arthropoda > Insecta > Coleoptera > Staphylinidae > Lordithon > Lordithon lunulatus. Next base: position 14,829,066 of record OZ012669.1, read on the forward strand.
TTCCACGCCGCCTCTATATAAAAATAAGGTGCAATGTCCACCTATTCACTCCATATGGACATCACAATCGTCTGTGCGACGTCGCATCTTCGCCTCGCCTACACCGCGCCTGCGCCCGACACCGCTTATGTGTGAATTTGGCCTAATACTCATCCCTGAGTTGCTGGGTCGGCGACCCGACCGCTCTTGTCCGCTGCTCTATCAGGCAGGCCTTGTTGGCTTCGGTACGATCGGCTACCTCCTGGCACCATCAGTAGGTTCTCCTCCTCCGGCTTATGGTTGACTTCCAGGTATGCCTCCTAAGCCTCCGGTTGAGGTGTTCCGCCATCAGTTCCGCATAGGTCGCCTGCTGGTTTGGCGTGTCGCCTAGCATCTCCCTCAGCAGTTCAGTGTTCCTGGCAACTACTTTCCATCTTCTTGTTTGGGGGTATGTTTCTTGGTTCTGGACCTGGGGCTGAGTGACCGCCATACTAGGCCGTATGCAGAAGGTAATGTAGTGGTGGTCGCTCAGGGTCTCCTCCTTCAGCACGTACCGCCCGTGCACCATGTACATTAGTGTCGTTGTTACTATGTTTGCGTCGATGTGCGACTTCGCATGAAGGGCGGCGTCCCCCAGTGTTGCACACTGCTAGGTCATGTGCCCCTGCTAGATATGTCATATCCTCCCCGTCGGCGAAGGGCGATCCTCATTGTACCGATTTTGCGTTCATTTCATTCGCCAAGACGACCTATCCGCCTACTGTCCTAATCTCCTGCTCCAGACTACGCTCAGCCATGTTATCACGTGGTCTTGTGTGCAGTTTGGTGACGGGTAATATCCTATTATCGTGATCTCCTGTATTTTTGTCCATGCTATCCCCCTCGTGGGTGAGCCATGAGTCGTGATGAGTCCATGGTGGCTGCCCTAAGGAGATATCTGGGAAAGTCAAAGCCCTAACGCGCTAAACGAGAGATTTAGCGCTACAACCTCAGGTGGGCTTTGGCTTTCCCAGACAGATATAGTTGGCGGTTCTGCCTCCAAATACCATTGTTCTAGAGTTGTGATTCTTAACTTTTTTGTCATAACCGCTCTCTTTTTCTGCAGTCAGGGAGTACTTTTGATCATAAGAAAAACTCGCGAACAACAAAAAAAACATACACACAAAACTTTTATTAAAATTTAACTATTAGTACATAGCAGTTAAAAATAACATTTATTTTATATATATATATATATATATATATATATATATATATATATATATATACATATATATATATATATATATATATATATATATATATATATATATATATCCATATACAAATATGGTCAAAAATCATTTAATGTAAGGTGCTTTCGTTTAACCGTCCCGTGGTGTGCTGTATCGCTCCAAGTTTTTCGGTCGCGCACCGGTTGTACGGGTCGAGGTAGGATTGAGAGCGACAAATAGAACAAGTGACAATACGCCCGGAGCAGCAAATAGTGATAAACGAAAGCATCTTTCATATCTGAGCTTATCGTCTTTTGCAGATTTCGGCGATATTTAGATCTAATATCGCCGAAATCTGCACAAGACGATAAGCTTAAATATTCGATACTCTCAATTCGTCGTCTAAAGTGTAATCACATGCAGTGGATGAGCCAACAATAAATTTCGGCTTTCATAATTACGCGGAGCACTTGTAACAAGCTCGCGGAGCACCAGTGATCCACAGAGCACCGGTTAAGAACCACTGTTCTAGAGTGATCGAATTTACGCTCTCCTAGTCTCAATACGAAACCCATAAAGCTTCAATTTTCCGAATAGTTTGAATGTATCACCTATGAGTAGTTAAGAGTAGTTTTGGATTCAAAGGATGATTGTATCATAATTAGCGCCTTTCGTTTACCACTCTGGGCTGACACAGGCTTATTGTTTCTTGTTCTATTTGTCGCTTCCGATACGCATACTTCTATCTCGACCCATACAACAAGCGGCGCACGACCACGATACTGCACGCCATGGGGCGACTAGTATTGCTAAACCATGCTAAACGAAAGCGCCTACTATTCGGTCAGATAACCGTACGCATTACGACGAATACAAAGAAAAGAATACGGCATGTTCGCTGAATATTAGATAATTATCGTTTATCTGAATATCCTCTGCATCCCTAATCTAAACCGTCTGCTTGACGGGAACACGTTTCTTACATAGTACAATCGTTCGCTTGAAATTAAATTGAACCATCAGATTTCATCCTCCAGTGTTCTTATATTAAATTTTCTATGTATACGTTTCACTATAGTTTTCATAAAACTGTGTATAATCTTTTATGACACATAACTATAATATTTGATGGCTGTAACTGAATGAATTAAGTTTAAGCACGATTGTTCGTTTGAAATATAAACTATATCATACATTTACTACTCTATTGGTTATATATCATAATATATATTTTTGAGAAAATAAATTTTTTACATGTTCCCAGATTTATAATATTAAAAAATAAACCATGAAACATATATTAATTAAACAAATATTAAACAGAATTAATTAACCATTCATTCAACAAAATTACAATATCTCCATTGTAGCTGCGGATATAAATATTTACACTGCTTCCGTCGATTAGTGACCACCCGTGAACCGATTCCGTCTCGCTTATGTTTATTTAAACGTGTGAATTGGCCCCTTGGCCACTCTGAAAACCACTTCGTGTGACTGCAGACACGAGGAGCGGTTCCACAAAGCAAGCACCCGCACAGTATCACAAATCTTTTTATAGAATGTCCGATTGCCACTCCAGAAGTGTGCTTCAGAGACCGATAAACATATTGAACTGGAATCAGGAACATTTAATGGACAACTTTTAAAAGGATTCTGACGTAAATATAATGTCGTATCGGTGATACTATTACTTTAAAGCCAAATATAAGAGATGTTTCAAAAATATTTTAGTATTCATGTTCAATAAATAATAGTTTACGTTTTTAGGTGTATACTTGTATTCAAGGCCGGATCATAGCATAGAGAAAGAGACAAATGTCTAGGGTTCGTTTTTTTTTCTGCAAAAAAAAAAACAAAATTGTAAAATAACTAAAACTTCCTATACTCAATTAAATATTTTTTATGTGGTCTATTTCTTGTGCGGGGGGTGTCATGGTATTAATATCTAGGACCCCATAATAGTTTTAACCAGTCCTAGAAATTCGCAAGGGTCACTATCGCTATCACTATCCATATAAGGTGCCTTTATCTTCGCCACTACTTCATACATTCGAACTAGTGGTGAAGATAAAGGCACCTTACATGGTCATTTCGAGTACTGCCAGTATTCGCTTTAATCTTTAACCATTGAATAATCATCATGATCATTAATCAATGATTTAACAGCCAATCAATTATCCGAATTAACGTCAGATTCTGTTCAATCCATCAATACTACACACAAGATCAGTAACACTGTCAATATTTTTGAATACTGACAGTGTAAGGTGCCTTTAGAGATGCAATAAAAACTATCGTTAAATTCAGGGGGTATATAAGTTCAGACTGTCTTGTGAAAAAGCAGACTGGTCTGTTATCCTTGGCAAGGAAATAAACAACTGTATCAGCTTTGGTATGCCCCACGCTCAACGAACGGTAGTATAATACTGCCTTAAGGCGAATCTCGGAAAATGAAACGGTTCAATGTTGACCTAATCGCGCGGTCTTTTCTAGTCAACAGTTTATAATTTTCTGAAAATATTTTTGGATATTTCACAAGTCTAAGGATGATTTGATACTTTGTTAGGACAAACATGTTAATTTTTTGTCTCGAAATAGTTGTAAAAAATATGCAAAGTAGTCAATATTTGCTTCAGAAAAGTATATATTTACTCCGATTTGTAATCAAAATTCAACAGAAATTCCTCTAAGAGATTGCAGTTTCATATTTCAAGTTTTGATAAATACAGTCTGATAATGCTTAAGTACAGTAGTATAGTTTATTGACATCCGCGCAATTATCACAAAATGCTTCATTATTTCGAAATAAATTTATTTCTCGGTGCGCACCCCTCCAGTTTTTCCTGGGGCCACGGTTTATACATTCCGCAAAAGAAGTAGCAGCAGTTCCGTTAGTCTCACAACGCGTTTTTCGAATAGATTTTCAGCTCGAATCCTCGAACGAGATTTTCGAAGATTCGCCCTAATTTCCTAGGAGAGCGGTCGCTTAAAAGCATATCTATAGAAAGGACACAGTAACCTTGAACTAGATAGACATAGATAACCCATTCATTTGCAGTGCTTTGTCTGCCACAAGATAAATTATCCGCCGACTTGAATCCCCTATTATAAACAGCAGTGTTTATAGTTTGCAAATTTAAATATAAAACATTACATACAGTTTTCCGGTAGAGAAATGAATAAAGCAGTTTGTTTATAGTTGTGCATTTTATGTGAACCTCCTAGGGAAATATAGCAGTTCCGTTTAAATGAGCTGCAATAACTTTTAATTATACGTATATTAATAACCACGGGAGTTCATGGGCGCGGTATCCCACCGGGGATTAAGTACAAAAGCCGCCGACGGTCTAAAAATTAAATCCGAAAAGGAAACGTGCTGATGCGTACTATTTAGAGGGACTAGGGTGAGATGCTTAATTGAATGTGTCAATTGGAAACGACTGCCGAAAATGTTGGGGATGAACGTGATGCGCAATAGCACGAAATAGGGTACAATTAAGATTATGAAACTACCGATATATTTATACATTTAAAAAATAAGTAACCGTCTACACCATTGTTGTGTTCAATCTTATCTGAGAAAATAAAAACGATTCGTTGTGATTTTAATGTTTATTGTGTCTTATTGATGCGATGTGATGCTGATGGTGGTTGATGGTAAAGAGAGCGAAATGACCACGCAGTGGTGACCAAGTAAACTTTGGGGCGCTGTTATCGCTAACAACTTTAGGGGGTGGTGTTACCAATGTTTACAAATAAAAATAAGCAAATTTATAAAATTACAAATTAAATATATAACAAATGATAAACAAAAATTAAAATAGACAAAATATACAAGGTTTTAAATTATAAAATATACAAATTATACATTGTAGGAAATGTGCTGTAATATTCATGTTTGTCCAATATTGGAGTACCATTAGTATGCTAATTTAATTTTAACCATAAACTTACATTAATGAACGTACAATGCGCTCTAGTTTCCTAGATTGGAGAATCCAATATTGTTTTTTTTCTTGATCTTACATTTTCTATTGTAGAAAAAATAGGTTCAGAGAATATAGCGTCAAAAAACCTTTAAAAGTTTCCAAAATTAATTTAAAAAAGTTATTATATATTATTATAATTTTAATTTGTGACCTATTGCAAAGTTATTACAAGCTTAATTTATTTTTAATATTTTATTATATATTACAATTAGTTCAAATCAAACAATTGATTAAATAAATCGGATCCAATTAAAGCCATTGTAGTCGAAACGAGCCACTGGTAGATCCAATAAAATAATCTCATCACCAACAGGCAAACGCACGCATAACAATTTTTATTAATTGAATTTTAGGGCCGGGGAGCATCCTGAGGGCACTCGAAATTGAAATTGATTGTATCGGCAAATATGTCCGTCATTATTCACAGTCAATTTAATATGAAACTGACCCCGCAGTGTGTACGCATACACATATAAACGCGCCCCCGCCCCGGATGGAAATGAATGGCTATTAATAAATCATGCCCGGTTTGATGTTGCAGCCCTGGCGGGCCGCGACTTAGTTTAATCCGTTAACCTGCTCGCATGTTAGTATTTCAAACGCGCCGTGAAAAATCGTGATTCCGGAGGAAATAAATATACTTCCCAGCTGGACAGGGGTGCGTTTGGATAGGACACGCATTCGGGATGAAACCAAATGCGGTTGTGTTATTCATTTTGATAACGTACCCTGTGGTGTAGCGTATGTTCTTATTTTAAAGATACATTAAGTTATAATATAAATATGAAGTGACTATGAGATCATGTAGGTTTTTCCCTTTTCAATTTACATATACCGTTTTGTACTTATTTATTTCACACTAACCCCTTTATTCACCAACGTTCTATAAATCTATCAATAGCTATTGAATCCATAAGTATTCGTTGTTATAGCAACAATAAATAAATTATCTAGGGAATGTAGTTACTTTAGATTCGCTCTATTGAAAACACTGAAAAAATAAACAAAAAGTGTCATCAAAGCTCCAGTCACAAGCGCTATTTAAGGTTTTTGACATTTATTTTGGCATATTCTGTCAGGATGACATTTTAAATTTATCCATTCAATAGCTTATGGGACCTATAAAGTTTATGGGATAATGCATAATGCCCGTATTCACCAACATTCCATAAATATGTGACAGAATTTGCCAAAACAAATGTCAAACACCTTGAATAGCGCATGCAATTGAAGCTTTGATGACACATTTTGTTTAATTACTCAGTGTTTGCAATAGATAGAATCTAAAGTAACTACATTCTCTAGACAATATATTATTGTTGCTATAACAACGAATACTTATAGGTTCAATAGCTATTGATACATTTATGGAACGTGTGAATACGGGGGTTAGTTTGTGATTCTGTTTTACATAAATAGAAATAGTAAATCTAATAGGCCTAGGATAAGAAACCAGCATTCACTGTTTTCATAATTCCATCAATATATTAGGTCCCTCTCACGTAATTCTAACAGAATACGATTTTCAGAAACTTCAATAACTATTGTATGTGGTGTGTTTCATGGGAGACTACTATTAACGCTTATGTTGCCAAATCATACACAATTATAGTTATGCGTATAATTAAAAAAAATCGAGTGGAGTGTTTATTGCACACAAAAAATATTTTATTTAAATTTATAATTTAACTACATATTTTTCTTTGATCTTAAATACTTCACGCGCTTAGTGCGAAAAACAAAATGTTATATCGTGTTTCAGCTAAGATTTCAAGGATGTGTATAAAGCCGGCCATACACGTGCCGGTATACCGGAGAGGTAAACCTTTCTCTCCGGTTTGCCTGCACAGTTCCTGGAGCCGGCTATACACGTTGCGCTATACCGGAGAGGTACGCCTGCACAGGTAAACCGCAGCGTGTGTGTGGACAAGTTTCGGTAAACCAGCACAGGCGTAGTGACCTGTACAGGCGACCGGAGAAGAATCAAAATTCGATTCTTTCTACCCGCAGGCGAGTGCTTCTTCGGCTTTACCACCAAAAAAGTACACTTTTTATTACAATATTTTTTCGGAATTTTCTTTAGAATTAAAAGACCTACAAAATGAGGCCAAACACGACTTTCTATCATGAAATAAAATTTTCCAAGTTTCCATGTTTTGTTTCAATTCCCGTAGTTTTTCGGGTTTATCTTGAAATAATCTCGACATTATTCCCGAAACTACTATATACTATATTTTTGTTACAAATCGACAAATAAATAGCTCAGTACTGTTTACCCTACTGTGTGTGCAAGGCAATGAGCAGATATATACCTCTGTCGGTTTTGCTCTCCGGTTTACCGCAACGTGTATGGCCGGCTGATTCCTCTCCGGTTGTCTGTACAGATCACTAAGTGTGTGGACAAGTTCGGTAAACCTGCACAGGGGTTTACCGAACTTGTCCTCACACACGCTCCGGTTTACCTGTACAGGTCTTTGCGCAGGTAAACCTCTCCGGTATACCGGAACGTGTATGGCCGGCTTTACATTTTTGTTTTCTAATTATGAATCCCCTGTATAATAGTTAATAATAATTCTCATCTTTATCAAAAATTACTAAACAATATATAACAATCTGATATTAGAGAGTAAATTACATTACTTTGTATGTACAACGTTATTGTGAATTCATCCTCACTAACTGCACTAATCTAACAAGATCGAAATACAGATCGGTAGATAGCTAAGAGGTGAATTCACACTTAAATGTAATATAAAATTTATTATCTTTTACCTGTATATATTTAAACCTGCTTTAGACGATACAAACATTACACGGTTTGTTTAACATTGATAAAAAATGTTCGCACATGAAATTGTAATTAAATTTCGGTATTAAAACGTCATTTTTATATTTACAAAGAAACTTATACTGTTAAGAATTATGATAAACATTTAATTCTTCTTCTTGTGGTGCCGTCTCCTTCGGAGGTTGGCGATTCTAATCTTTGACGCTGCAGCCCTAAATAGTCGGACCGATGTTTGTCCGTACCATTCTCTAAGGTTCTTTAACCATGAGGTTCTGCGACGCCCAATGCTTCTTCTTCCTTGCATTTTTCCTTGCATGATCAATTGGAGAATAGAGTATCTCTCTCCCCGGGTGATGTGTCCCAAGTACTTTAGCTTTCGTGTTTTGATCGTGAGGATCAGTTCCTTTTCTTTATGCATTCTTCGCATAACCTCTTCGTTGTTTACTAGGTCCGTCCAGGATATCTTTAGCATGCGGCGATAGATCCACATCTCAAATGACTCTAGTTTTTTTTATATTATTTTTTTTTAATGTCCATGCTTACATCCCATATAGTAGTGTTGAGAAAATATAACAGCGAATTATTCGGACTCTCAAGGCTAGATTGAGATTTCTATTTGAGAAAAGACTTTTCATTTTGACGAAAATTGCTTTTGCTATTTCTATACGTTGGTTCACTTCTATGGTTTGGTCCTTATTGTCTTCAATACGTGTTCCTAAGTATTGGTAGCTTCTAACTCTTTCGATTGTGGTGTTGTTTACTAGTATTGCTGGTATATTATTAACATTGGTTTTATTTACAACCATAAATTTAGTTTTCTTCAAATTTATTTTGAGCCCATAGGATTGGCTAGTCGTATTTATATCTTGCATCATTTTCTGAAGCTGGCAGATGGATGTTGCTATTATCGCAGTGTCGTCTGCGTATCGTATGTTATTGATAACTTAACCGTTTATGATTACTCCACCCGAGTCATCATTGATGGCTTCTTTAAATAAGCATTCTGAGTATATATTAAATAGAACCGGTGATAGTCTGCATCCTTGGCGGACTCCCCGTCGGATATCCAATTCTTCAGAGTTATGTCCTTCAACATTTATTTGTGCTTTCTGATTCCAGTACAAAGTTTTTATTATTCGTCATTGCAGTCTAGGCCCTTCTGCTGGACTATTTCCATTCACCGTGTTAATCATGTTTAACTTTATCAAGGCATTCTCGTAGTCGATGAAGCCTATAAATAAATCTACGTTCATATCGAGACATCGTTGGATTATGACATTCATTCCAAATAGAGCCTCTCTTGTGCCTAGATTATTTCGAAATCCGAACTGTATGTCACTGATATCTGTTTCTAATTTCTTGTAAATGCGGATGTGAATGATTTTTAGAAAAACCTTTAATGTGTGACTCATCACGCTTATTGTTCTAAAATCTGAGCACTCCCTTGCATTATGTTTTTTTTTTTGGTAATAAAGAGAATGTAGATTTTAACCATTCTTGTGGTATGATTCCAATCGTATAGATGGTATTATATAAATTTATAAAGATGCTAATATTGTCTTCCTCAATTAGTTGTAGAATATAGACTGGTATTTCGTTTGGTCCTATTGCCTTTCTATCTTTTGAGTTCTTGATAGCATACATTACTTCTTCGGCTGTTATCCTTGGTCCTTGCGACTTTTCTTTTATCTCTATTTCATTTCTGGTGTCTCCAAATAGTTGTTGTATGTATTCCTGACATCTTTTGATCTTTTTCTCTATGTCCACTATAATATTACCGTTGTTATCTTTTATTATACAAGTCTGTTTCTTCTTTCCCATTCTACTGAATTCTTTGATCCTGAATCCTGAATCCCTGTAAGTTAAATTAATCATACCTCAGCTGAAGCGATTCTATCTCCTCATATTGGTTTCTCATAAATGTTTCTTTGGATTCTATTCCTCCCATCTTTTAATATTTTTCTCTATGTCCACTATAATATTACCGTTCTTATCTTTTATTATACCAGTCTGTTTCTTCTTTCCCATGCCAGTGAATTATTTGATCCTTTTATGTAACTTAAATGAATCATACTTCAGCTGATGCGATTCTATCTCCTCATATTGGTTTCTCATAAATGTTTCTTTGGCTTCTATATTTTTTTTTCGTATTTCTTGTTGAATTTCTTTCTATTTATTTCTATCCTTGCCTTTGTATTGTTTTCTCTGTTCCATTCTTGTCAAAATTTCATCTGTCGTCCATTGTTCTTTTGGGGGCTGGAAGTTGTTTTTCTGTTTCAATATATTCTTACTGTCGTCCCACAGAGCTCTTTTTATGGTGCCCCATGTCTCATCCACATCCACATTGGTGCCTATAACTTGTTGGTTGATTTGTCCGAGATTTTCGTTGATGTTCGTCTTATTTCTTTATCTCGAAACATAGTGGTTTTTTCTGGTTTCGACATTTTATTTAGACTTTTTTCAGTTTGATTGGTAGGGTGGCGATAAGGGGATTGTGATCCGACCCGACATCTGCTCCCGGGTATATTTTAACTGTGCGAATGGCGTTCATATATCTTTTGTTAATTAGAATATAGTCTATCTGGTTTCGTACTATATTATATCTGATCTATGCCTTGGGATGTCCAGGTGTATAGCCTTCTTTTTGGTAGTTTGAACCAAGTGTTAGTTATTACCAGATTTCTAATCTGAGCGAATTCAATATGTTTTTCCCCTCTCTCGTTTCTTGCCAAGCGCATATGGCCCAATACAATCTTCTACACTTCCGTTCCCTATTTTAGCATTAAAGTCTCCTAGAACAATAGTGACATCTACATTTTTGACTATCTTCATGATTTTGTCTAGTTGGTTGTAAAATTCTTCTAATTCCTCATCGCTCTTGTCCGCTGTGGGTGCATATATTTGAATAATATTTATTTTTCCTGTTTGGGATCTGAGTTGTACCATTATAACCCTGTTAGATAGGTTCACAACGTTCAAAACTGATTGTTTGATTTTTTGTGAGACTACTATAGCGACGCCGTATCTGTGACGAGCGTCGGATTCTCCTGAGTAATACATATGGTAGTTAATAATGGAGTATTCTCCCTGATCTGGCCATTGTACGTCACTAATACCAAGTATTTCAACGTTCATCCATTGCATTTCAGCTATAACCTTATGAATTTTTCCTGATTAATGTAAACTTGTGACATTCCATGTTCCTATTTTATTGACGTCATTCAAAACTCTTCCCCACCCCGGAGAACCGACTAGGGGAATTGAAGCTCCGGACAATGATTTCGATCTGAATGAAGCCATAATGATTTTTTTCCTAGGGATATCCATGTGGATTTTTAATGTAGTGGTTTCCCGTTGCCTTCTAAATTCTATGCCGTTGACTATATTCTCTAGTTCATCCGCCTTTGGGGTTTTTTTTCTTCCCCCCGCAGGACAAGAGAGTGCCATTCTTCTTCTCGAGGGAAGAAGTGTGTTGCTTGTTCCGACAAGAGCCTCGTTTGTTATCTAGCAGAGTTTACCAAGTAATATGCTTACCATTCGAGCAGGTGAGGTGGACTTTTGAGTAATAAATGTTACCCCTTACACACCCCTCATTTAATTAATTAACCAATTAATGACCAAAGGGTGGGATCATGTATATACAGTTTCATGCTTCAACTAAAAGTGGACCATCGTTTAGTTGAAGTATGAAAATGTATAATCATGATCCCACCCTCAAACATGAAAATTGTATCAATTTTTTGTAAACCGGTCCTTTATTTGACTAGGACCTACCGGCACAACTTATTTTCTGTATCCTTATGCAATTGTTGATCGCTTTTTGTGTTTGTACCTCCACCGCGTTTATATAATAAGCTAGGGTAAGCATTAAATAATGTAATTATCATTAACCGTTTGAATCGCGTAATTGGAATAATCTTCGTTAAACTAGCTTCTAAATTTTAGTAAAATATAACTTTTGAAATTATTCTAATTTCTATTACTCCGCAGTGAAATGGCTAATAGGATCTAATTGACTAATTAAACGTCGGTGGCCGCTGTTGTTTGGGCGGGCCCGCCACGTTTTCCGCCAGAGTTGCGTAATTAGAGATCGCCGCCCCTAGATTCCGGCGGCCGGAGTTTACGGGATTTCCCTTTTCCCGGATTAAAACCATTTTGCACGCGCTTGTCCCCCTGGGGTTCATATTTCGTCGCTGTAACGTCCGGAAATATGAAACAGCTTGGTGATGCAGACGGGTCTCAACAAAATTTAAAATTATTATCTAGGTTTTACATGTTATTTTTGTTTTGTTTTTGTATATATATATATATATATATATATATATATATATATATATATATATATATATATAAATAAAGCATACTTGGCTCTTTTTCTAAGTAGCTCTAGTGTTTAAGATACAGGGTTATTAATAACACGATTTTTACTTCACTTAATGATAACTCGTCGATTATTGTTTAAACTACTGACATATTAGACCAATATAAACAACAACCAATATAAATAACAATGCCTCATTTTGAAGTAAAAAAAAAAGACTTTTATTGGGCATATGAGCACAACCCTTCCCTTTTACACACATTCCCAAACCGTACTTTCACAGAAAGAAATCAAAAAAGACACACAAAAAAGAATACAAATTAACATAAAATACATTTTCCTATCCATAAAATAAACCCCCTCTGCCCTCGCCAATTTGCTTTCCCACGTCAGCCTCCTGCAGATTTTCACGCCTTTTCCCATCCTCTCCTAACCATTCGTTCTGCTTTCTGCACTCTCCAACCCACTCTTCTTTCACTCCCTCACATTCTTTGCTAAGGTGCCACCACGTGTCACTCCCCTTCCTACACAGCGTACACGCGGTGTACCCCAGCCCCATCCACACTTTTCTTCCTCGCTCTTCTGAACCACACCTAGCTCTTGCCATGCATACTTTGTCCTCTCTGCTCCACTCCCCCCTGGCTAAGTACCTCGGGAGTTTCCCCTGCACTTGCCACTCTACTTGCCTTTCTTGCCACTCAATATCCCTCAATCTCTCTCTTATCGCAGTTCCTAGGCTACCCCTTTCTCTCAACTTCTCCTCTACCCACACCTCAGACATACCCACTCTTTCATACATCCTTTCTCTATCCTTCCTCCATCTACTCTCTGTTCTACTCTTACACCTCATTCATACCTCCCGTACCAGTCTTTCCTCGCCCAAATCCTGCAATCTTTCGTCAAACTTCACAGCCCTCACACACGACTCCCACCACATACTCATACGATTTGTCTCCTGCAACAGCACTGTCCTCGGTGTCGACCTTTCGAGCCCTAGCAGATTCTTCAACCAACCTTGCTCCCTTTCTATCGCCTCCCATTCACAATCCCCACACTTCCACTCCATACAACAATATAGGTTTTACACACGCATCCCATATCTTGCACGCCATTACGAGGTTACCACCCCACAAACTCCCCCATTTTCTGCACGCAATCCCCCAAGCCATTCTTGCTTTCTCCTGCATACACTCCACATGCATCCTAAGCCCTCCTCCACAGTCAAACCAAAAGCCCAAATATTTAAAGCCATTCACTCTCTCAATCATCCTTTCCTTCCATTTCAGCCCTTCGTCCTTACCCTTCCTGCCCCTATTCTTAAACAACATCCATTTGGTCTTTTCCACATTCACCACTAGCCCCCTCTTATCCAGGTATCTACCCATTCTATCCAAAATCTCTTGCATCTCTTCCACTCTCTTGGCCACCAGCACCACGTGATCTGCATACGCCAACATCCACACTTTAGATCTACCCACCACGACCCCTCCTGCCTGTCCTCTCCTCAGCACCTCTTCCAACTCGCTCGTGTACAGATTAAACAGGAGGGGGCTCAGCGGGCACCCCTGCCGTACTCCCACATTCACTCTAAATTTCTCAGATATTTCTCCATTCACTATTGCTTTCGCCGATGACTCTTTATACACTCTTCTCACCCACTCCACTCCTTCCTCTTCCATACCCAATCTATCCATACATTCCACCAGTTTCCCCCTAGGAACTGAGTCATGCACAGCTTTTAAATCCACAAACACCGCATACACTCTCCCTTTGTATTCCAGCGCTTCCTCCACCATTCTCGCCAGCGTGAAAATCTGCTCCCTCGTCCCTCTTCCTCTTCTGAACCCACCCTGGCATTCCGGCAGCAGCCCTTTTTGTTCCACTTCCCTATCCATTCTATTTTTCACCATAGTCATCATGAATATAGTTTTTTACGTCCGAGGCCTCTCCTCCTTTGTGCACCGTGACCACCACCCCCACACGCCACTTTTCCGGCACTTCCTCCTCTCCACTCCACACCTTGTTAATACTCTGCCGCATCTTCTCCCTTCCTTCCTCCGGTAACTTTTTGAAAGCCTCTGCCTTCAGCCCATCTTCCCCCGCTGCCTTTCCTAGTTTTAACTGTGCCAGGGCCACCTCCACCTCTTTCCGCGAAAACGCCTCCCTTCGTACCACCTGTCTGGCACTCGAACTGCCCAGCTCCACCTCAGACCCCGCCATCTGTTTACAACTCCTCTCCCACTCTGCTAGCTCTATGTTCACTTTACCCTGATTCGCCCTTCCCTTTAAGATCCCCCACATCCGTTTCTCCACCACACACTCCCTCAACCTCTTTTTCACTTTCTGCAACTCCTCTATTTGTTTCCTCTCGCACGTACTCTCGAACTCCCTTTTAGCCTGATTAACCCTTTCGACTGCACATCTGCCGTACCTCCAATTCGCCATTTCCCTCCGCCACCTCGTCTTCTTTATCTTACACTCCTCGTCGAACCAACATTCCCTCTGGCGTCCACTCTTCTTTCTCACCACCAACACAGCCGCCATCACTCTTTCCAACTGTAACATCGACTGCACCTCCTCCCACTTCACGCCCGTTAGGTTTTTCTCATACACCGCAATTTCTACTTCGCTCCATCCAAACCCTTGCTGTCCCTTTTTCTCTTCCCTCTTCAAACCTTTTGTCCTTCTCAAGACCACTTCCACATGGTCCGACCCCTACATTTTTCACCTTGAAGCACTCCAACTCCTCCCTTTCGATACCTTTGACCACCACATAGTCCAAAACCGAACCTCCTCCGTATCCACAGAACGTCTTCTTCCCTTCCCAGTCCCATTCGCAGCAGCCATTCAGTACATCCCAGCCCGACTTTTTCACCCATTGGATCCATTCTCTACCCTCCTGGTTGGTCACTTTATCCTGCGATCGTCTTTCTCTCCATTCCCCTCCCTCTTCGATTCCTCCTTCCAGCTCCCCCACCCTCACATTCCAGTCACCCCCGACGATCCATTCATCTGCCTCCGTCTCGAGCTCATCTGGATCTTCGTTAGTTCTAAACGGTTTTTGTTACAGTACACGGCCCCTACCCACACCTACCTTTCTATCCATTGCCACCTTCCTTATTACTAATCCCGCCGCTTCCCTCAAAGACTCTCTGATCCATTATCCCACTGACTTCCTCACTCCTAACAAGATTCCTCCTTTGGCTCTCCCCATCCTCTCTTCCTTCGTTGCACCTTGCATTACCCAGTCCCACCCTGTCGGCATGCAGATTTCTACCTGCCTCCACTCCTCTTCTGTCATCCACATCTCCAGAAGCCCCACTATGTCCTTTGAGATGAACCACTTCTCCAGTTCCTTTTCCCACACTCCTCCTAGCACTTTTTTCCTTAGATCCGCAACGTTCCAAAACCCCACCCTGCACTTGCTGCACTCATACTCCCGCCTCGTCGATCTCTCCTCCTTCATTCCTTTTTTGACAAGCAGTCCCCCTGCCAGACCCACCAGACGTCCGCAATCTTCAGTTTTCGATATCCCACCCTAGCTTCCAATCCTTTGGCTCTTTCTTCCTTTTCTTCATTTTGAAGTAAAATAATAGTCTAAAATAATTCCTAACTTTATAGAAGTTGTAAGTTGAACAATTAAGTTAATTGCGTTTTTTTTTAAGAATCAAGTTTTTATCGAAAATTTTTGAAAATACCGTATAGGTACGACCAAAACAAACAAAAAACGCCTCATTTTGAAGCTAAGTGTCAAATATAATTCTTTCATCGTTTACTTTTTTTTATTATATTGGATTCTGCATTTAAAAAAGCGATGTTCTTGAGTCGATATATGTCGATCTGAGCATAGCTGGGCCCCGTATACCCAGAAACGGTTAAACGCATTATATTTTGAAAGTCTAAAGGGTTGTTTTAAGGACTATGGGGCAAAAATGACATTATTATTGTTTCAAGATTATATTATGTTTACTAATACGTTTTGACGTCTCTACACTCTTCTATTATGCTCGATTTCGTTATTTCTTATAAACCAATACATGAAAAAATTATAACATGTTCTTTCGCTTACAATATTGAAATATAAACTTATTAAACTTAATTCTGCTTAGATTGACTAAAACATAACTTTAAGTTAAAAAAAAATAATTTTTTAACTTAAAGTTATGTTTTAGTAATTCTATGCAGAATTAAGTTTAATAAATTTATATTTTAATATTGTAAGCGAAAGAACATGTTATATTATTTTCATGTATTTGTCATAATTTATGATAACTTTTGTATAGCAGCGAAAATCGCTAATAAAGAACTATTATTATTATTATTATTATTATTACTTTTGTCACTTTTATCATAATAGTTAATAATTATTCTCTTCATGTACAAAACTAGTATTTATAACATAATTTTTATAATATATATATATATATATATATATATATATATATATATATATATATATATCTGCGGTGTTTCAATCTTCATATAAATTAGAGAAGCCCAAAACTTCCAACTCTTCGTTGTCGCATCGAAATTCACATGCACCGCTTTTCATTTCGAGTCCTCGCGCAGGCAACGCATTTCCTTCCGCGATCTACCCCGAATAAGTCCCCAGTTCCTGAACCGTCTCTTATATCCATGTAATAAGCTTTCACTGGATTACGCCGGGGCGAGCTACTAGGGACCTAACAGTTTAAGTCCTGGTTCACCGTCGTAAATTCAAATTTAAAATTTTCTGCCAGACACACAAAGACAGTTTTAAGCTATTTATTGTCGCTACTTTTGCTGGTCCTCGTGTAAATATTACAGTACAAATATAAAATATAAATGTATAAAACGTGTCTATACTTGTCGATATTTTTACACTATACGATTTCGACGGACTATAGCCGTCGAAATCTTATAGTGTAAAAATATCAGATTTATAGGTACATAAGAATACAAGTAAAGAAGTAAACAAATCTATGGCTAATTGGCAGAAGCTGATATCAATTATTTCAAAATAATTTTTGCTGTTGGAGAGCCCGTTACGAATGTAACAAATACAGTAATTACTACTACTATTTCGGTTGTTTTTGTTCACAGTCGTCTATTGTCATCTGTTGACTAATTTTGTAATATTTTGTATTGAGAAGTAAAAAACTATAATACTATAGTTGAGGGCAATTTGTATTACTTTTATTTCTATTTGTATTTTTATTTTTGTATATTTTTGTTGTGGTTGATGATGTGGAAGGACTGTGAGGGAAATGCCAATAAAGGTTTTTTTTATATAATACTATAATCTGTGCAGGCATGGAGAATTCGTGCGTTTTTTAAGGTCGTTTTAGACAAGACAATTTCTTAGCTCAAAAGTTGTTCAAGAAATTGATTCATATATCCTCCTCCCATACAATTTGTCCTTGACAAATAGAACGCGTTATATTTTTCCATTCGATCTACCATCCAATTCAATATTTCATACAATTTGCTGTATGATATGAGACAATTTAGATTGTCTCGCATCTTGACTAACTTTTGAGTCAAGAAATTGTCTTGTCTAAAACGACCTTTAGGCAAAGATAAATAGACTATACTTGTCAATTGAGCCTGTGAGTATGAAAGCGATATAAGTCACATTAGAATTGCTTTGAAAAGGAGAAGATTTTGCGTTTGGTATTTATGTTAAAATATAATATAAATATAATATATATTTATGATATAGGTTACTTAAGGATACTTTTGAGAAAAATCATTTCAAATGTCACAGAGTAAAAACGCGATATAATATTTAATTTAATTAATTAATTGGTTTTTTTCACTCGACATTTGATATGTTTTTTTCTCGGAAATGTCCTTACGTAACCTATATCGTAATATACATCTCTGATCGCAGAAAAATAATCCCTTTTAGAATCCGTAATCAAAAAATAGAATTGTCATTTGAAAAAAATGCCGTTGACGTTATTCAATATTTAAAAAGGTCCAAAAATATTGATACTTTCATTAAAAATTGGAAATTTAACATATATAAGTGTGAATCCACCTTTTAGCAATCTACATATCTAGATTTCGATCTTATTATATCTCGTCAATGTAGCTCAGCTAGTGAGGATGAATTCACACAATATCTCGAGTGGTTATATACAAAAACAGTACAACTTAACTTAACTTTACTTCCCTCTAAGAGGGTAAGTTGTACTGTTTTTGGAAATTTAAAATTAAATGTTCGAGCAATTTTTGCAAAAATCATAAATAAATGTTTTATGGAATTTATTCCATACTTTAGAGACACCCTGTCCTGTATATAATCTAATGTTTACGTATTTACTTTTATCGTGAAAAAATAAATGAATGCTGATTCACGTTTTTCATGCTCAAAAACACATGAAGATAATACTTTATTGCTCGTAAATTTTATGTAGAAACATTCTAAATTGTGCACGTGTCCGTGCGTTGTCATAAAAATGGAATTCGGGGCTTAATGAACAATTATTCGTTTGATTTACAGTTAACATGTAATGAGACACGAGTTGGTGTTACTGCCAACAGGTATTGATTATGTGGTAATTTATGCAGTCGTACGCCCACTGCGCTAAGAAATGAATGGCTTGATTAGGACACTAGTGTCTTGTTTCCTTTGTATCCGCATGAGGGGCGGCGAGATTTTTAGCGCTCAAAATGCCTCTTTAGGAGAGAATACATAATGCTTATTAACACGCCCACGTGTGGTTGCGATATAATGGTAATTAGAATTGTGTAGATGCAAATAAAAGTTCAATTGCTTAACTGTGAACTGAGTTTTAAAATATTGAGTTAATGTTGTATTATATTATTATTAATGACCGATTTACACTACTACTACTACCACTACTAAGAAAATATGAAAATACCTCATTCCTTAAAAATTAATTTTTTTTAGTAAAATGTATGTAAAATGTAGCATTCATTTTGTTTTCAATACTTTGTAGGAAAACGTTAACATAGGTACTTTTCTTATGGCTTAAGGTGGGGAATCTTCAAAAGACACTTGGACATAGGTGCTGTGTTCAGTTTATATACACCTAGAATATTATCCACCTATATTTATATTAAATTTGTTTGAAACAGTTCTCACGGTGGGTTGATAGAATAAATTCGATAAATGGAAATAAAGTAATGATGCACTTTTCTATTGGAAATAAAAGAAACGTATATTTTTCTAAAGAAATGGTATTTTAAAAAATATCATGAAAACTTAAGTTTCATTTTTAAATGTGTGTGTGAACGTTCGCCTACAACATTCATAGGAAAATTAAAGAACAAAAATCGAAACAAAAGTTTTGAAGTATTCTTTTATAACTTATAGCAACAAATAATCGATAGTGATGACAAAATCCTTCTTGCAAACTTCTCCTGTTCCGACTAAAGTCTACTGATGTCCTTTTAAAAGATAATACATTAGCGACAGTATGGGGAGTTTTTCCTGTCGGTGTAGGAGGGTGAAACCCGTTTCTTTTGCGGGTGGCAGTGGGTGGACGCGCGGCTTAGCGCGCGAAGATCAGACGGTGGACGTAGTGAAGTATAGATTTTTGGGGATAAAGGTGGCGTAAATAATGCAGGGCACGTACCGCATCTGAGACGGGAATAGCGCACTGTAATATGGGGAATGAGGGTGAGCGGAGTGACGTTCGCCCCGCGCCCCAATGTGCCTACCGGTGTTGACTGATATAACCGAGTTTAGATAAAAAATCTTTTCACACACATGCCACCTTAATGACACAGGAACGTGCCACCGAAATAGAAACTGAATGATGAAATAGGCAGGAAGTTTACGATTCCAATATAATTTAGAGCACATTTAGTTATAGTTAGGTATTTCTGTTATTGCAAAATAATGCGGAATATTTGTTGAATATTGTATGTATGGTGCAGTAAGTGCAGTCATGGGCCATTCACAATAAGCGCGGTAGTGGTAAGGTAGCGGTAAGTTCAGAATTGGGCAGTAATGCTATACGATACTTATGGTAGAGATAATTACCCATGATCTGTTATAGTTTTACCGCGCTGCTATAAACGCCCGCATTTTTATACATGCGTGCAATTTTGCTTACCGCTACGTTACCCCTACTACGCTTATTGTGAATGGTCAGAGTAAATATGTTACTGAATACAATATTTTTTGTGCAAAATAAATACTACTAAATTTCGAAACGATAATAATTTTCGGTGTGAAACGTGAAATCTGCTGTAAATAAACAAACATTACATACATCAGCAAGTTCATTAAAATAATATTTGACTTCACGCTCGTGTAAGCAATGTATTTCCGACTGCGCTCCCTACTCTGATTTTATGAATAATTATAAAAGTTTCAAGGGTGGCGCGGTGTGATTTAGCCCGATAACGCGCAGAAAACCACGCCAGAGCTGTCAGGTGCGAGGGTTCATATTGACACCGTGATTGATCGAATGATGGCATCCCTTCAGAAAAGTGTTTACTCATTATGCACCCCAATGTTCTTTACTTTTTGGCAGAATAGAATGTTGAAAAATGTAATATAACTGTATACTAAAAAACAGTAATTAAATATCAAAAGCTTTAAAGCGGTAGACTTATTATATTACAACCCATACATATACCCATTTAATTAAATATAGGCTACTATCTATTAATAACGATATTCATAAAAATTACCATACAAAAATGAAACATACGCACTTCAATACTGCCCATATTATCAAAATATTCGATAATACCAATCATAATTCGAGACGATAGCAGGGGGATAGTAATCGCTGAAGCATGCTAATCCCGAATGCAATTTTCAGGTTTATTCGAGGTAATGGGACGGAAAGTTACATTCCTGAAAAGGTTCTATATTGCAAGAAGCACCCTCCCCCGAGCTTCTATATCATAATATTGCCATATATCCCGTTATGAGTGTTTTCATTGCTGGGGCGAGCTCGCAAATGAAACCGTTATAATTGTTTCTGCGATCGTGTACATAAAATTAATAGGGGGATAGGCCGCGGCTTATGTCCGAGACTAATACGATCAGCTGTTGCTGACTCCTTTTTGCACGGAATGATGGTTGATGTGACAAATTGCGTATGCCAGTGACAAACATACGCATGCTGCAATGAAAAATGCAGGCACGTTTGGATATTTTCCAATTTACGATTTGGATGGTTTCCAAGGTGCAACAACTTTCCAGTGTCAATAAAAGCATCAAAACAACAACACTAAATTTTCAGGGATATCTAAAACTACTTCAAATGAAGGCGATTTCAATTGTATTTTGACTGAAAAACTTGTATAAAAGATAAGAGTGACTCGGAGACTAAAATTATAGTTGAAACAATAGTTATTCATAAACGTCTGTTTAAAGTAAAGCTTCGTTAAATGTAATCTAGACTTTTTCAATTTTGAAAACGGATTTTCTTTTTGAAATCATGATGGCCACGCGTTAAAGGTGTCTCACTTTAAATTCGTTTTTAATCTTATATATTTTAAAACCATGATACAAAAGGAAAAAAATTATTTTAAACTATTTCAAACTATTGATTTTCTTACGCCCCTTCTCACCATGTCCGGTTAAATTATATTCGTCGGTCATTTACCATTATTTTAGTCATTCTTTAAGTACTAATTCTCAGTTGAAAATAGATTTCGGTCAGTTAAATATTGTATTTTTTTAAATATGGGATTGTTCAGGCGTTTACTTTGTGATAATTCATTTTAAAGGATAAATAAAACCATTTTTTACTTTGTTTTTGGTCACACTTCAGTTACACTTTGCAACTAGTTTCAGCTAAGTAAAGTTAAGTAAAAAATTGTTTTATTTATCCTGTATTTTTTAAAATTTACAGATTATATACAGTGCTTGTAATACATAAAATCGGTATCGTAACCCTTTTATTCTATGAGGAGGAATCTTCTAAAGACACCCATGCACTAATCGATAAGCATGGCTATATCGGATTCTGGCGGGGCGCCTACCGGCTAAACCTCCCCACATCCCACGCGGGAGAAGGCTTGACCGCCTTCAAGGCACACTAAGCTCTCCTCACCTGCATTTGTTTGTCTTGTGAGGAGGAAATGTAGCATGTGTAGTATAGGATTCACCCCGAGTGCAATCCGGGGCGCCTAGTCACTAGGGGTTTGTCGTGTTGTCATTTGGTTCGTTCGTCTGTACGTCGTCCTGAAACTTACATTCCATCATGACATTGGCGAATTTTACCACTACTACTTTGTCTTCTGGAAGTGTGATAGTAGCGCACCATCGTACGCCACATTCCATAGGAGTTGACACAGTCTCTTTCATGTAGATATACCTAGATAAGTCATTCGGAGTGGGAGGTGAGGGGGTCTTGAATTCCTTTCCCTCTCAGCGAGGTAATGATGGTCTCCCATGTTAGCGTATTAAACGCATTACAGGGTCACCATCATGAAATATTTACTTTCTCTTTCACGTTTCCTTAGCGACCAATATGCGGACTGCCAGGATAGCGTCACTTGTGGATCTACTCTTTCTGAAGACAGATTGCCGGTTATATAGTCCTCCAGCAGCTTCCAGAGCTTCAGAGAATGGATTCGCCATCAACCGCCCTAGCATCTTAGCGAGTCCATCAAGCAAGCAGAGTGGTCGGTACGAAGCAAGCCGCTCCGATGGTTTTCCTCATTTTCGAATCAAGACAAAGCGGGCCAATTTCCATCGCTTGTGCCTGTCTTTAGGTATCTGTTGGCCAGTTTTGTCATCCTTCAATATCTTGCGTTTGGCCCTGCCGGTTTTCTGACTGGGAACTTATGTATGACCGCCAGCACTTCCTCTGGCCTCCACTCATCTACTATTGCAGGTTAATCCTCTTCCTCGTAAGTCTACCAGTTATCGGTCGTGTTTGGGCTTGGTGGGAAGAGGGCCTTTACCACCGACCTCATACCTCCAGGAACTGTAGCTTCTGGGCCTGGCAGGAGGGTTCTTCTTCGTGACCAGTCTGTAGGGGAGGCCCCATGAGTCGATCTCGATATACCTACAGAGCGCCAGCACTCTTCTGCGTTCGATGACCCGCTTGTACTCTTTCCGTTCAGTGTTTAGTTGGGGCACTAACTGCTCTAGCCCGCTGGGCTTTCCTCCTGGCTCTTGCGTCCGTAACTTCCTGGCACCACCAGTGGGTTGCACACCATCTTGTCGTTACTAGTCTGGACATGATTGCGATCTGGCACGCCTATTGGAGTTGCCGGTTCAGGTCCTCGGCCGACTCTTCAGGGTCGTCGGTCTCATGCGTTCCCATTCTTCCAATTCTGCGTCCATATTTTTTATGAATTACCTTCTTGCTCAGGTTGTCATGGGCGAGTCTTGTGCCCGAGGTTGAGCAGTTACTTTGCTAGGTTTTATCATGTATATGATATAGTTGTAGTCACTTAGTGTTTCTTCCGTCAATACCGTCCTTTCCCGCACTCTTCCCATCAGCTGCGCAGGTACCAGAGGAACTCTATGTAAGGCGCTTTCGTTTAGCATGATTTGGCATTACTAGTCGCCCCGCTGCGTGCAGAATCGAGGCCGTGCGCCGTCGGTTGTAAGGGCCGAGGCAGAATTATGCGCATCGGAAGCGGCAAATAGAACAAGAAACAATAAGCCCGTACCAGCCCAGAGTGATAACGAAAGGCACTGTTGGATGTCGAGTTGCGCCTCTCGAAGGTCGGCATCCTTCCCTCATTACAGACCGATAGGTAGAGCACGGAGATAAGTTCCATTACTCTTCTTCCTTGAGGACGGATGTAGGAGATCGCCATACCGGCGACTTTACATTCAGGTCGCCCGCTACGACAACCTGTCTACTCGTTGTTCTCGCCATTTATTCCAGTCTATGTAACCATTATGTGTTCTCCCATAGTTCAAGGATAAGTATGTTACTCCGACCTTTGCCCACGCGATTCCCTTCGTGGGTGAACTATGAGACGCACTGTATTCATGGTGGTTGCTCAAGACTTTGATGGTAACGTCTCCCATGGATCCATCCGTCGCCCAAGAGCAGTCAAGTCTAGCATTGTTTGATTCGCTCAAGATGATCGCGTGGGCTCTTCTCTTCGCGACAGTAACAAACAGGACTTGGTGGGCTGCTCTGCCTCTGTCTACATTTGCCTGTAGTATCTTAGTTCGCAATGATGTCATCCTTGTGTGGGTTGGCCGCCTCCGCCATCCTCCTATCGTCTGCCCGCTTCTACTGTCCCATGCTTGATAGGGCACCGAAGGTCCCATGCGGCGTGTACCTCAGCTTTGCACAGCACGCAGTACGGGAACCCAGCTTACACTACCTCATCTGGTACCTTGCCTCTCCGAAATTGAGGCACAGCTCCCTCGTGCACGAGCTAGCGGGGTGGCTGTCTATTTATCAGTGGCTGCATCCACTGGGGAGCTGCTCCCTACAACTGGCTTTGCCCAGTATGAGTTCAATCTTAAATTTGGTGGTTGTCAGTTTCTCGGCCCCTCTCTCGCTATTTGCGATGGTTACTACTTCCGTGGAGTTCCGGGCTTGCCTCAAATCCTCCACTCTGCAGGTCTCCTCTGTACCGGTCAACGTTTGTACGGCCGTCTCCACCTCCGTGCTGATAGTTAATATGTCTAGACTTCTAATGTGCGTCTCGGCACTTGGAGCCTTACCCGCAATAGCCTCACAAAGCCTTCCAACTCTGCCTTGGCCTGGGTATGGTTTTCCGGGTCGTTAGGGTTGTTTGTCCGGGACTTGGGCTCTGGTCTTGGTTTCTGGTGTATCTCGATTGTCTATATTGCGTTGGGTCGGCCCCTCCGCCGTCATCTCTGGCCTTGTTCTTCGGCTCGTCCCGCCTGCGGCATGGCATTTTCCACTGCATAGTGCGCAGTAGGATGTCTGCCACTTGCACTGATTTGTCTGTTGGCCTTCCTCGCCACACTACAGGCACAGGTTTCTTCTGTTCTCCTCAATGCATCTGTGAACCCAGTGGCCGTCTAGCTAACAGCGACTGCAGTCTTGCGGCAGTTCATTATTCTTGTTGCTCTAGGTCGTACGCCCCTTTCTTAGTTGTTATAACTGTTATGTTCTTCGTGCCGTTGAGGGCCGGTGTAGATTTCCATACACTGTAATGTTCCTCATTCTTAGTTGCCGCCTTGGTGGCAGTCTCAACCTCTGTTCTTGTGTTGTAAGTAGGTCTAGGTCTGTTATGTTATAAGGGTTATACCCAGCCTCCTGGCTCTGGCCTCGGTTCCCGCCTACTTCGCGCTGATGGCATCGCACAGTGCGCCAACCGTGGCACCGCTATCCTTCACCCTAATCCTGATATTTTCGTTTTCTTGAACCGAGCGACATGTCATCCCCGCTATCGATTTCCCGAACCTCCGGACTAGGTCCGCGTACGTCTACCCCTCGGTCGGTTTGAACAATATTGATTCCTCCTTCTTTGTCTTAGGTTTTGCCGCGTTGGTGTTGGCCGTTCTCTGGGGATTTTCAGTTATCTGTTGTTCCTTCAGGTTCTTGATGATTGCTTGTATATTCGAGCCTACGAGGTATTGAATGATTTCCCTTGTGACCTGAGTGGCAGCCTTGGATAATTATTCCCTCTCGTTCGACTCTGCAATTTGCCTTACGCGTCAGATGCAACAGTATATGCTTTCCTTCATCTTCTCGCATCTTAGCATACCCTTATATAGTGTATAGACACCTCGTTTCTCTCCTTTGGGCCTTTAGTAGTGTGCACCTTTGTGGTGTGGCCAATCGTGACCACTTCAACCAAATTCAGATTTAATCTTACGAGTGCAGCAATATTCCGTCCGGTTTTCCTCTTCTGGCCGCTGGCCATTGATCTGTATCCTTCGTCTATTATCCTAACTGTTTCGACACTCGGGGGCCAGTTGGTTTCTTCCTTCCTCACCACCTTCATGTTCTGGTATCTGCCCTTCGGTCAGTGCCAGGCCAGAATCTCGGCTATTTTTCTATAGATAACCCCGTATTCCGCCTATGGTCTCCTCGTGTTTGGCTGGTCAGCTGGTCAGTGCGTGCATAGCTCTCATCTGCGCTTTCATGGTCGTCATCTCCCTGCCCCATTGCGCTTTTCCGCCTTCAGGACTTACAGCTGGTGTTTGAGGCCTTTCTCTTTGACTCTTTGGTAGATTTCTACCCGGGTTCCAGTTTTTCCAACAAGTCGCTCGTATTTCTCACATACAATCGCCGCTTACGCTTTCACATCCTTGGGTATGTTTCTTATTATCACTGCCGTGTCCGTTAGTCTTAACACTGTATTTCTGCGTTCTGCCGACTGTATATAAGCATCCTGGCCTTCGTCTTATTCGCCATTTGTTTTGTGTTGCTTCGAGAGCTTCTCTTGAATGTTCAGCCCTCAAAATTAAACAA
Source organism: Lordithon lunulatus (assembly GCA_963942505.1). Classification (NCBI taxonomy): domain Eukaryota; kingdom Metazoa; phylum Arthropoda; class Insecta; order Coleoptera; family Staphylinidae; genus Lordithon; species Lordithon lunulatus. The sequence goes on from OZ012669.1 coordinate 14,855,702, forward strand.
TTGGCTAGCGTTTCCCTGCTGTTTCACGGGGGCTTTTGCTTGGCCCCTTTGTCTTTCCCCTCAACCAGTTCTTCTGCCACCCCAAATAAACAAAAATGAGACCGTTATTGACATTATCGATTATCTCATCAATATAATACAAACTAAACTAGAGATACACTCCCTCATCTTCCTACTTATTACATGCATATTCCATCTCTCTACCGTCTACCTTACCTAGCCCACTTTTACTCACACCCCAAACAAATAAAAATTAGACTTTTCTTGGTAGTGTCCATCATCCCATTAATATAACTCAAAATACAACTGTAAACTAGAAATAAACTCCGTTATCTAGCTTTTTACAAGCATATTTCATCTGTTTACCTTTTACTTTACCTCACTAAACTTCCTCTCCCATCCCAACACACACAAAAATGGCATTAGCAGATCAAATTGTCTGTATTTATAATTATTATTTAATCATATATGTGATTGTAGGTTGTAAAAGTCTTAACCTAGCCTATTTTTAAAAAAGCCTTATGATTTGATATAAGCCCATATTCGGCTTCTATATGTTTTGTAGTTCAATGTAATGACTGCTTTTAATATTGGGGTGAGTTAGTGTGATTACATTAATGGCATATTTGTTTATGTTGTTTAATGATGTATAAAGTTTAAATACAAACGCAGCATTAATTGATAAATTTTAAGTTCTTGAAAGCTACGAAACAACTTTTTCATTAACATAAGATCTCCATTCAAATTATAATAGATACTTTTACGGCTTTTAACTCTATACACAATATTCCTATAATCCTCATCCCAGACAAATCCGACAAATTATAACTGTCACACCACACCAGCATAACCCTCCCTCAGTCGTTTCTCAATAAATATTTATAGTGTTCGGGGCGCAGCACAAATACCCAACACACAGATCATCTAAAGCACGTTTTATAACACATACGGATTTGTAATTATTGTCCGTCGTTCTCACGTAGTCTCTTGGGCACCGAACGCCGAAAAAATCCTTTCTTCACGAAAGCGACCTTATAAGGTGCCCTTTATACACGGGTGTCGGCGGCCGGCCGTTTATCAGCATCCCTGATCATCGCGACACGTCGATGCTCTAACAATACCTATTCCCATGCCGCCACAATGGCCCCGGTTATTTTTCAGACTCGCGTTGTGGTTTAATTAATTGCTGTACAATGAACGATCGGTGCTGTTCAGGTCATTTGAGCGGCACCGTAAAATCGGAGCGGAAATTAATTGGAAAAGTGCACACGGAAATTGGGATATATTTAACTGGCGACTAACCAATTAGTACGCTGGGTGTTTTACAGTTTTGTGGGGATTTTACTTATTCATTTATTTGTTACAGATTTACACGGATTGGGCTAATCACTATCTGGAAAAAGCACGCAGCAAGAAACGTGTTAATTCTTTGGCAAGTGACTGCAGTGATGGTGTTCTGCTTGCGGAAGTCATAGAGTCAGTCAGTAAGTATAAATTAACATCTTTTTGTGCTATACTGTTATAACTAATATTAATATGAATCCGAGTTAAAAAATCACCAGTTGCATCCTACTGTTAACACTTTATTGCACATATCATTGTATTTTGCATAAGCTAATTGAAATAATACATAATAAATATACAAACTGACTATTACAAACAAGCAAAGGTGTGTTATGGTGTTTATTTAAATACAAACACACATTATGCAGCGAGCGCATTGTTCGGCCGGTGATTATAATAATTTATTTTTACAGTAACGTCCTTTTAAGAACGCATTTAGTCACACTAACAAATAATAATGCTCGACAGAAATAAAATGCCGCACTGAATATGCATTTAAGGGTGTTGCGCCAGTGGGTTATTGAAACCATACGGCGCCTTGAATAATGAATGCATAATTATCAACTCCTCTCGCATTCTCGCACCCCGTTGAGTCGATTAATCTCGCGATTCGCAAATCAGGCCCGGCGCGTGATTTACGGGCGACGTTTATAGTTCCATTTGGAGTTTTAAATTGGCGCGCATTGACAGATTTTAGAAGCGAATGAAAAATGAGCCGGCAAGTGGCGCTGAGAGAATCTCGCCGATAAATTACAACTTCCAGTTAATGTAACGACCCAATAGTCAGTTTCCGATTGTCGGTTGCGACGCATAACTGGAAATTTATAGGGAGTCATAAAAAAAAATTAGACGATTGGATTGGGTATGTTGAACCGGTTGGTTGGTTGGTATAAATCAGTCCACGGACTTCTTTATTATCGAGTAGAATAGAATATGAAGATTAATATTATTTGAGTATGAAAGGGTGGAATAGTTTATGATATACTTTTAATGTTTTTTTTCTCGCACTTATGTCTTTGTGCCACCTTTTGTTGCTTTCTACACTGCCCACCAAGAAAAAAAACGCAACCTTTCATTGTCAATATAATATAATATAAGAAAAAGAAAATTAATGATGACCAGTTGGAGTCAATTGAAAAGCAGGAACTACCACAAAATTAATAATGAGGCGTTATCGCAGTTGGTACTTTTGAACAGAGATCTAATTTCGGCGATCACCTCTTGTTCTTCTGATATGCAATCTACCACCTGACTCCCACAATAAAACATAAAAACATAAAACATAAAACTCAAGTACTTAAAGCAATTTTCATTCTCCACAGTTACTCCGCCTTGCATTAGACTTCATTTTACACTCTTGCCGCTTCCCTTTCTAAAACATATCCATTTCGTAGTTACTCGCTTACAGCTCCGGTCTACCAGAGAATGCTGCAATCTCTTTCAGCCTTTTGAAATCATTGGCCATTACAACAACGTCGTCGTCATATGACTAACATTTTCGAGCTTCCTATGACACTAGGTTATACTTCTTTCATTTTTCCCACAAACATTTTGAACAACAACGGACTCAACGCGCAACCATACCCCATCCCCTTACACACTTTGAATCTCTCCAACCTTACATTCCCTACACTCACATTAAAATAAGTTTCTACATACAGCTGTGCCAATCTAGTTTGCAATGTCACCCCCATCCATCAGGCACCCAATCATTATGTCTACCTATAGAGTCAAAGGAGACAACTTTTGTGGCTGCAGAACAGTCCAGTCTAGTTTTTGTCGGGGCCGCAAGCCTTCCAATTATGCCATAACGCCCAGGGTAGAGATGAATTTGCCAACATTGTGGCTAACCAGATCAACGAAAAGAGCGTATAACATGATACTCCCCATACCTCTCTTTTCTGCTGCCGTTCCTTTTGGATCATCAGTTGCAGTGTTAGAATATAGTTCACTGTTGATCTTCCTCACCGAAAGCCACATTGTGCTTCGGATATTAACTACCTACGTTCACTTCCAATATTTTTGTAATTAGGGTGTATACACTTTATAACTTGTGTCCATCAATACAATGCTTCTATAGTTATTTGTGTTATTGTCCGCTCCGTGCTCTAGGATGGAAATGATTAATTCTAGTTACATCTTTCTGATGTTCCTTCCTCTCCTCTCCAGATCCTGTTTATTAATGGTAGGACCTATGTATCCCTATGATTCAGAATGACCATCCTCATTGTTCACTCCATCTACCCCAGCTGCCTTTCCTCATTTTAGTCCGTTTAGCAACTGTTCCAGCTGTTCCATGGTGTAATCGTCCTCGCCTCCATAGTTGTCACCTTTTTCTAACCGTAGCCCTTCGACCTCACTCCTCAGTAAGCTTTTAAAATACCCTTAAAATTTATTTATGTCTACGTCGAAGTCTTTTTCGCCCATTTTATAATAGCAGGGATGAAAAAAGTAAATGGCTCTTTCATTCTGCTATAGATTTCGTGGCATTCCCATATGAAGTTGGTCGTATGGTCTTCTTCTATTTTACTAATATCCTTCAAATCTATATCTTCGTTGTCCCCTTCATTTTTAATACCACCTTTGTCACCTACTTTGCGTTTGAAAATGATCCATATTTTAATATTATTTTAATATTTTTAGTTGTGAAAATTTCTTGAATGCCCCAATTATTTTTTGTTGCAGCACTCTTCAAATCTAATCGCACTCCCCTCTCTGTCCTTTCTACTTGTTCCCCGGCTTTTCACATTTTTACTGCTTATGTCCTTCGCATTGTGTAGCTCTCACATTCCTTATTCGTCCACACCCCTCAGGGGGATTTGTTTAAAATGCCCAAAATGATAATTCCTTGCAGGATTTAGCTGCTGAGTTTTAGCTGACGATTTCGAGCCGGATAGTAATAAAAAAAGATAAACAGCCTTCCGATTCAGCTCAAGCACCGATCAATACTCGAAAATCGAACACCATGTGAGTGAGCCTCCCAATATTAAAGTATGTTATAAATATACCTTGGCAGTTCGAAAACATCGCTACCGATTAATCCTCACTATTAATTCGTCTCCCATTAATTAGTCAATAGATTGGCTTCACTGGTATGATTTCTTAATCGCCTATGTATAACTCCATCGTAATATTATGTTAATATTCTCCTCGGTTTAAGGTAACTGACATAAGGACATGAATATTCATTCCTTTCTCCAAAACACTACTAGGTTAGGTCATTTATACTTCATCAATATATGTAGTCCATTACCGAATTGCCTCTGCCACCTGCATATGTACCTTTAGTGCTCTTCCCAGTCACCCTCTATCATGCCATTTAGGATTACTAGATTCTGCTGCTCCACCCACTCTGTCCTCTTTCCTCAATCGTGTTCACAAGTTTATCCTCGATTTGGTGAACCACCGTCCCACCAATTTCAATGAATCCTTCGCCGTTTTCTTCTTCAATTAGAGTCACCTCCCCCCCACTAATAGGCTCTTCTTCTTCTTTCTTCTTCTTCTTCTTCTTCTTCTTCTTCTTCTTCTTCTTCTTCTTCTTCTTCTTCTTTCATCCCATTGTTGTCCACTTCTGAACGTAAACCTGCATTAGATATTTCCACGATGTTTTGTCTTGGGCTAGATGGTACGTCCTGCTACCTCTTTAACGTCGTCCAACCATCTCCTTTTAGGTCTTCCGATTCCTCGTTTTGTTTCCCTTTGGTCGCCATGACGTTATACGATGTGCCCATGGACAGTATGGTTGTCTGGCAACGTGCCCTGTCCAGCTCCACTTGAGTTCTGCAATTCGCGGCATGATATCTGTCACGCCGGATCTTCTGCGAATCTCTTCGTTCCGAATTATGTCTCTCAAGCTCACGCCTAAACATCGCTCGTTGCGTAGTGCGTAATCGGTTTGCACTTTTTACGGTTAGTGTCATGGTTTCTAAACCGTATGTTGTTACCGGGAGGATGCATTTTTCATACACCTGCCCCTTTAAACTATTGGGAATTTCTCTGTTTTTTAGTACGTAGCCCAATTTGCCAAATACAGCCCAACTATGTTGTAATCGTCTTGAGATTTCTGCCGTCTGATTGTCTTTGCCTAACATGATCTTATGTCCCAAATATATGTATTCGTTCACCTTTTCTATGGCCTGATCTTCGATAGTGACTTTGGTGTTCTGCGTACTCATAATCTTTGTGTTTGTTAAGTTCATTTTCATGCCTACTTTTTTCGATGCCTCGTTTAGTTGTTTTAACATGGTTTCTAACTGTTTTAAGTCGGTGCTGATCAACACGATATCATCGGCGAATCGGAGATGGTTCAGATAGTTTCCGTCGACACTGATGCCATTTGTCTGCCAGGGTAGTTTTTTGAAAATATCCTCCATTGCCAGAGTGAACAGCTTCGGTGATATTGTGTCCCCCTGTCTGACCCCCTTCCCTATAGGTATTTTTTCAAGAGTTATGTCATCACTTACGTGTACTTGAGGGTGGCATTTCTGTAGATGAACTTTAAAAGATTGGTGTAGCGTGAATCAATTCTAGCTTTTTCCATTGCTGCTCAAATTGCCCATAGTTCAATGGAATCAAATGCCTTTTCGTAATCCACGAAGGCGGGATATTATATTCTGCGCTTTTTTCAATAAGGGATCGCAGTGCCTATAGATGGTCTGATGTGCCATGTTAGGATTTGGCATGGTTGCACTATAGAGTTTGGTATAATATTGCTCTATGACTTTTTTTATTGATATCTTGTTGGTCTCTTACTATTAGTCCGTTTTTATTTGAATTTTGAAAATATTAGCTCTACTTCGTGATAGCGATTTTTTTAGAACCTTCATATTCGAGTTGTCTTCTATAAACAACTTGGTCGTTTGTGTGTTATACGATCTTATATCTCTTCGAATATGATGGGCTATCTCTTTATTAAGGTGTCTATATTCGATGGATTTGCGACTTAAAGCTCGTCTCCTCTGAATAGTGTAAGAGTATTTTGGCTATTTTTTGTGTTTTTAGGTTCTTTTTTAAATGCACGTACTTTTTTCTTAGCGGTATGAATACTGGATACAATTTTATCAGATAGCACGGATGTTGCAAAATCTTGAGTATGGAAATACTCAAGATTTTGCAAGATGTCTGTAGAAACGCGTGTTGAAAACTCTTTCTCGTTCTGCGTCTGGTGTTGGTTTAGCTGTTCATCGGTATTTTGGTTGGTTCTGTGTTGTATTAGTTTCATTCTTTCGATTTTGGTATTGATGACGATTGTGGCTCGTACAAGTCGATGATCGCCTCCCGTTGTTAAATCTGTTTAGGACAGAAACGTCTGTAACCATATGTTTATTATTTAGAAGTATATAATCTATTTCGTTTTTCATGCGGCCATTTGGACTTAACCATGTCCATTTTCGTTGGGTAGATTTTTGAAAGAAACTATTCATGCAAAATAAGTTCTCGCTTTGCAAATAATTAAGGAGCATCTCTCCTCTTTCATTCCTTTCCCCCATTCCAAAGTTACCTACCTAGTCGGTATTTTCTTGGCCCGTTTTTCGTTTTGCGTTGAAATCGCCTATAACAGTTCGGAACTTTACTGTTTCTGATCTTATAGTTGTGGTGATATCCTCATAGAATTGGTCACAAGGTGTTTAAGCTATTGGTGTATCAGGATTGCATAGTTATTTTCGTATAGCTGATGTCCAGATTTAAGTACGGTGCACTTTTCTCCTGTACGTCTTGTTTCACAGAGTCCAATAATGTCCCATTTGATTTGCCTAAGCTCTTCTTCTAACTCTTCTAGTTTTTCGTCTGTTCTAACAGTTCATGCATTATATGTTGCTATTAAGGTTGGCGTTTTCAAATGTAGGCAACTTGTGATGCACATGTAATAGCATAGGCGAAATGCGTATAAAAATACGCACCGTTTTCTTTAACTAGAACATATATTGAGTTGCAAAAATACGTATGCAAAAGAATAATGTTTCACGTATTCCGTAGTCTAGGTGAGAATGTCCATAGTACTTCGGTAATTTTAAAACAAAAAATAATAAATTTAATTTCACGATTACCGAGGGACTATGGACATTCTCACCTAGGCTACGGAATACGTGCAACATTATTCTTTGGCATACGTATTTTTGCAACTTAATTTATGTTCTAGTTACAGAAAACGGTGCGTATTTCTTATACGCATTTCGCCTATGCTATTACATGCGCATCACAAGTTGTCTAAATTTGAAAACGCCAACCTTAAGCTAATAGGCACGTTTCTTTTTTGAGCTAAGTTTTTCATTTGCTCTCTTAATTATTTTCCTCCGTACACTGTAAAGATCTTCTAATTCGTTGATCCTAATATCATTGTCCTCTCGTGAAGTCCTTCTATCGATAATCCCTGTGCATTACGGGGCTGCAAGAATTCTTGTCTCACCCCTGTTATAATAACCGATCTTACACGCATATTTCTGCCTATTTATGTTTGAGTGAAGCACACAATGATTTGTCTTTGTATCCACTCCATCACCATCATCACAATTTTGTTCTTTATTACATCACTTTCACATTGCCCATCCCTTCTATAGTTTTGAAAATGTCCTGATTCTTCTCAAATTGAAGCATTTACTTTTAAGTAATTAATTTATCAGCATATCCTTCATATTTTGGAATCCCACTTTAAATAAATTCACCTTCAGCCTTCTTCAAACTTCCTAGATTCTTCTCTTTATTTTGCTCTGAATCCATATTGATTTGCAGTACTTAATTCATCTATGGCTGTTGTTAGTTCTCTTATTTATTCTAGCCTTATTTTCCTATTTGTTTGATATTTGTTGCACTTCTTTTTTCTTTTGCATTAAAGTCCCCATGTATATATAATGTATCTATGCTTTCAGTTGCACAACTAGTATTTTCGAGTATACATCGACCTGATCCCCAGTTAGACCATATTACTCATCTATTGCTGATATAAAAAACGACCTTTGTTTGGCATATATCTATTATATATCACAACATCAGTTAACACATCCCATAACAAGAACATTAAAATATCCATCATAGCAAAAAAACGTTGTTGATCCTAACCAGTATAATACACAATACCAAACTAAACTACAAATAGCTTCCATTGCATCCCTCCTTACTGATATTCCCTTATGTTTTGACCCTTTTTTCCTGCTGGTCTCATTTTAATTCTTCTTAATTATTTTTATCTTTGGATATAAGTTAATTTACACATGATTTTTCACTTCACTTTCCTTTAGATATATCCGGTCCTTCTATTTTATTAATTTTCATTGGTTATTATCATTGTCTATTTATATAATTGAATGTCATCGATCGAACTTATGGCCTCACAAAGATGAAACTTTTTTCGTGAATAATTTAATTGTAATTGTAATGTAAAAAAAACCTATCAGTGTTTTGTTACATTACATTGTAATTACATTATTCACATAATCAGTTTCATCTTTGTGAGACCATCAGCTAGGTCGTCGTGATCAGTAAATTCCATCAGTAGTGTAGTCTGATTCGATTTAAAATCTCCACTATAAAATTATCTGTATTGCACAAGCAGATGATAATATTTCGAAATCTCTAATTATATAGTCTTGAAAATAATCCGTTTCATACATTATAAAAATTTACAGTCGCAAGACACTATAAATTATGTGCTTAGTGTAAATATTTCCTTACAATCCTGCCTTCTTTATATTGTTTATAAACGCAGGTCTTATATTTATGTTAGTATCAATACATCTAGCTTTCTTTAAAATACTGTAACAAATGAACACCCATTATATTAATCTTCTTAAACACGCCAGATTAAAATAACACTGGATGCATGGGAATTATTTTAATGGGTACAAACTATTTTTATCCTACGATCTTACTACACACATGCTCACAACAGCATTGATTTATATATTATACAGTTTGCGTGTTGTGTTAATGGAGAAAAACTGACCTTTGCTAATAGCACCGGTTGCGATTTGATTTATTACCTGCACTAATAGACTCGTTGATGATGTCGGTGCGGTCTTCCGTATTTTATTGCCGTGATTTCCGTGTAAATTAATAATCGATAGCGTTGAATAATTCTGTATGGTTGAAGCGACATGGGAAATCTAATTTGAATATCAAACGGTCCGAATAATTTTAATTAATTTATCACTTTCTTACGGGGATTTACATTCGGTCTTGATGATATCTTAATAGGCGCATTTATAATAAAAAATATATCATTAAAATGCTGTCGGCTTTGAATTATCATTATAAGATTTTTTAATAAAAATTCATGTGTCATTTTGGGAATAAATTAATATATTTAGTCGTACGTTATATAAATCTAGTTTAATTTATGCTGCCTAGAATTCCTAACCCAGCTCAGTGGACGAGTGGTTAGAGACGTCGTCCGTCTCGTACTGAGCATTGGGGAGTTCGAAACCCATCAGGGCGAATGTTCGCAAATCATCTTTCACAGTTTTTCAGAGGTTTTCTGTGAAGTTAAGGTGATTAAACTCCTCTGAGCTTCTCCCTTGAACGGTGCAAAAGACTCATGGCCGATAGTCCTATTAAAATAGAAAGTTTTTTTTGATATTCATATAAGTTAGTAATTCGTATAAGTTAGTAATATCAAAAAAAAATAGGGCTATCTGCCGTGAGGCTTTGTGAGCAACCAAACTAAATTACTAAGTAACACCTAATTATCCAATTTTAGGGAACGTTTGGTGAAAACAGGCATAACAATATTTTTACTAGTGCAAGACGTAACATGTGTTGTGATATAAGAAGAAAAAAGTCTTGAGTTAAGTTGTGTTTAGCAATATGTGTTATACAATTACATTCTGTCTAAACAAAACATTAAAAAAAATCGCCTTGATTCGTATTTAATCCATACTCGTGTCTGTGTATTTAAAACAGTACTCCGCTCAGCTGGTCAGTACAACAAAAAAGTAATGACCACGCTATCAATTTCCCCATACGCAACATTAAATGTGCATGCCCGCCGGACATTAATAATCATGTCGATCGTATCCGATTTCAGCCTGCCAAAAAATCCCAGACATCAACAGGAAACCGAAGACTCCGACCCAAATGGTGAGTTGTGCTTTATTATTATTATTATTATTATTACTCTCATTAATAGTAATTGTCCGCGCCCCGGAGTCGGCTGTTATTGTCGGTCCCGTACAGTTATGATAATGGCACGCCGCGCGGACAATTAACGGGGACCGGGCCCGCCTCGGGGTGGAGGAGGTTGCCGAAATTTATAAGCCGTATTTTTAAATTAATTGCGCGACTGCTACGACCCAGATACATTTATTGGGGAATCTTAATTGTGATTACAGTGCTATCGACTGCATTGTTGCCAATCGAAACGAGCAGCTATAAATAAATTCATCTAACATATATTGCACTTAATATTCTTCACTTCACTTCATATTACATATATTCATATTTTATATATATATATATATATATATATATATATATATATATATATATATATCTATATATATACATATATCATATATATATATATATATATATATATATATATATATATATATATATATATATATAAAATGAAATGAGAATGTCATACAGTAAATGCTACGATTAGGGATGGCGATTGATAGTTCTATACTGACAATGCATCTACTATTTATTATATCTGATTAAGTACTACTAACTAATGAATCAAGGGGGGAAAAGCCTCAAGCCCTATAAAGATAGAAGTCCAAAGTTGTCAGCATAATAACCTGTAACAAAAGTCAGGATCACACAACTGATTTTTTTTTAAATTGGTGTATATTTCATATACTTTTTATTGTGTTTAGTAGTACCAGTAGTACGTTAAATCCGTATATAAATAAATCCTACACGTATTTAAATACGCTCGAAATACATAGTTTATTTGAAAGAAAGCAACACAAAAGATTAATCTGTTTACATATTTTATTCCCACAGCCCTTGTAAACATTACAATAGCATAACAATCTTTATACATTACAAAATGTCGCTTGATTACTTTTACTTGAAACATGTTGATGTAATTAGTATAATAATTAATTATACCTCAGTACACAGTACTAATTCACATGTAGAAATAACATTTCTAAAAACATGTATTCGATCATGTAATTGCTTCAATTACTATTTAATTATATCGCTTAATGATGATGACATGTGAATTGTAATTGCAGGAAATTATACGGCGGGTACTTGACGTTGCACTTGTTTGGTGTTTCCTTTATTAATCCGTATCATGGCAATGATGGCAATATTTCTCAATTTCACTTAATTTCTAAAACCTACAATGTTTATTTTAAACCCGGTTAGGTCATACTGTAACCCACATAAAGGGAAGTGAAATTTGCAACATGGAAATTATTGTCGTGCATAAAATCACAAACGAGCGGCTATATTTTCTTTACATTCTCTTTTTCTTTCAAATGTCCATCTCAAAATTGTTATCTATTAGAAATTATTATTTCAAGATGTCGCTCTATTGACAACGCGACACAAGCGTCAGAAGGCGCAATCTAGCTGTTCTAAAGCCTCTATAAGCTAAACGTTCAGTTTTAAGCGCCATAATGCATGTGATAATAATTAAATATATAACAAACTCAATTAAAAAACCATCCATTTTTATAGCTATCAGCTTGAGGGCTTTTCCTCTGCTAAAGGGAAAATCTCAAAGAAGTTTAATTTCCCGGTAACTACCTTAACTTCAGACAACACCTGAAAAACTGTAAAATATCATTCGCGAAATTTCGAACACAACAGGATTTAAACCAAACAAAATATAATACTAAGGGCAGTTTTTGTATATATCAACAACTGCATGCAATTCTGTTTGGTATTGCAGCAGCCCATTTCACTCCCTTACATTCGATGCCTAGGTGGCCACCACGAATCGCTTTTCTTCTGGATAGTTCTGGATAGTTGGCTGGAGGATACCATAGCTATAGACACTTAGACCTCAAAATGGGCCCATTGTGAAACCTCTTTTTAAGGCTACTAACTCGTCCCACCAGTCAATTCTGCGTGCAAGCTGCAGAAGCCTGGCGGGTGAGGAGTTGCCAATGCTGGCCATACTAGGCCAGCACTCCCCTAGTACTAGCTGCCTACTATTAACTAGAAATGGGGATAGGCATATTACATATATACATACATACTCCTCACCCGCCAGAGTTTTGCAGCTCGCACGCAAAATTGACTGGTGGGACGAGTGAGTAGCCTTAAATGGAGGTTTCACAATGGGCCCATTTTGAGGCCTAAGTGTCTGTAGCTACGCTACCCTCCAGCCAACTATCCAGAACTATCCAGAACAGGCATATTACACGCTTTGCTGTTTCTAATTGTTCATTGCACCTTTTACATAATGGGCTGTCTACCAGACCCATCGTGTGTAGTTTTATTTAGCTGACAGTGACCAGTTAGGATGTTGGTCAATAATTTCAGATTAGTTCGAGATAAGTTAAGCCGGGCCTATCGCTTCTCTTACTACACAGCACATACACTCTTGTTCCATCCACACCTTTCTTTCGCTCAATATCCGATCCGCATCTCGCTCTTGAAATGCGTGCTATGTTCTCCATGCTCCACCCTTCCCTGGTTATGTAGCTCGGGGGTTTAGTCCGAAATTGCCACATAAGTTGTATAAGCTCTCAGTCTTTCACACCTGCATTTCTTCCAATTCAACATCGTCATCCTCTCCTTGACCTCAGTTCCTAAATAATTTCTCATTCCTCTAAATGTTTCTTTCATCCATAGATATACCCACTCTTTTATACATAATACAGATATACCCACTCTTTTATACATAATGTTTCTATCCTTTCTGCATCCGCCGTACTATGTCCTACTCCTACTTCTCATCCTCACCTCCCGAACCAGTCTCTCTTCCCCAACTTCTGCAATCTTTCCTCGAATTACCCTCTCACACAAGTCCCAACACATGCTCATCCGATTTGTTTCCTACAGGAGCATCGTCATCGGAAATGATCTTTCGAGTCCTAGTAGACCCCCCAGAAACCAGCATTGCTCCTTTTCCATGGATGTATGGGGATGCGAGAGTGGGATATATCCCGCTCTCGCATCCCCATACTTCTACTCAATACAACTATATTGGCTTCACACACACACACACATCCCAGATCTTGTGCGCTATTATTTGGTTACCATCCCACCAGCTCACCCAAGCCATTCTCGCCATTGCTTCCACCCACTCCAAATGCTTCAGTTGTCGTCGTTAGATTGTACCCCACACTCATTAATGTGTTCGAAATATAGTTTTTTTGCACCGAGGTTACTCCCTCCCCCAGCCACTTATGCACAGGTACAATCACACCTAAATGCCACCCTTCCGGCACCTTCCCCGCTCCACTTCACACCCTATTGATTCACTGTAACAGTTTCTTCCTTCCCTCCATTGGTAGCCTCTTGTATGGTTCAGCCCTTCTTCTGGCTTATAATTCCCGTAATGAATTTACTCTATGACCTTCCATGTGGCCTCGTGTTCGAGCATCAGCGGCACCATCTTTCCAGGTGTTATCTGGGTTCCTATCATATGCAAACAAAAACGGTGTGCTCAACATTATCTATCTAGCCTTCGCAGTAACCGAATCTATCTGTTACCGCCCGACACATGTAGTGCAGGTATCCGCGAAAACACTCATGCCCTCGTGAAGACCTGGGTGATACAATAGTTGATTTCTTCGTGCTTCCTGCACGTCCATGCTTCAACACCTGGTATTAACCACCGCTCCTGCCAGAACCGTCGAGGTGTAGCTTTCTTCTCTGTCCTACTTCTGGTTGTTCGTTCTGTGTAACGATGGAAATACCCTGCCCATAATGCCAATGCTGCGTCCAGTTGCAGAGTCGATGCCGCTAATGTTGGGGGGGAACCAGCGCTGGATACCAACTGTTTAACTCTTAGAACGTCGTCAGAAGGAACTGGAAGCGACGTTGCCACCACCTCTATAACTGAGAACTAAAACTATAGCTGTGGTGTTGTGTTGTTTGGGTGAAGACTGTGATGTGTGTGGCTTCTTAGTTGCTCCGCGACTGTTTCGTCTGAAGGTACTCTTGCCACTTTTCGTCCTTTTTTGTGTCCTCCTAATCATGCCTTCTAATGGCTTTGTAATGACTGGGCGATAATGGGTTGATGAGTTATTAGGGGTTCGTTGTGACTTAACGACCGATTGGCTTATTTGCCCAGACAATCGGGAGTCACTTAAGTATAAAACAACACTCCCCCTGTATAGTTGTTCTATCTCCATTACCTGGAGTTCGATGGAGGCAACACTGGCGACTACCAGCACTGTCTCCCTTGCCGCACTCAATACCCTTAGAACTGCTCGCCGTTAGCTTTCCCCATCATTTGTTTGGTCCTTTCTATTTTCATTATGTGTGCCCATATTGAGTTACCGTACTTCATTACATTTTACTATCCAACCATCGCGCCAGCATCCTCTGCTTTATCTCGCGTGTGACTGGTATGTTTGGCATCAAGCGTCCTAACGCCGTCACCACAAGGCTATCCCTTCTAGACACTTCGGCCACGTCTGCGGCGAAGGTTATGCCTTGATCGATTGTGATTCCGAGATTATTGGCAAGACCGATTATGCTGACTCCCTTTGGCAGTTCAACAGTTTCGGCCTCCGTGCCAATCCCTGTGGAACTCTGCGGGTAAGTTCTCAGGTGACTTCCGTCCCTCCCGTGGTGAGTTTCAGCGAATTCCCCTCCAGGTAATTGTCAATCATTCTCAATATTTTGCCCCTTACGCGTTTCGATCTTTGTATGGCTATTTCAGCGCCTTCTTTGCTCAGGGGTAACTCTCCCCGTCTGCAGTACTTCCCAGTACTCTGCTTGGCCTCGTGGCACGACGTCTGGCCGCCAGACAATCCCGCTTTAGGGAGGCGATTTACTCTTTTCGCCAGTATACCTCTGTTCTGCCTTGACTTCCGCCGCCCTTAGCAGGCATGATACCGCGGCGTGCAGCGGGCGCACCAATTCATGGAAACGGGGGACGAGCTCCCAACCGCTATGCCTACTTTCATCTCTTACATTAGTGTGTCTTGGTTTGGTTATGAGACATGTCGAATCTCTTGTCTAGCGCACCTTTGCAAATCCATAGCGCTCGTGTTGTCCACCAGTTGCGATCACGAATGGGTGCAGGTGATCGGTACGGCTTTCAGTTTCCAGCACCTGCCATTCTTTCACTCTTCTTGCGATGGCCTCTGCAGAGATGGTCCAGCGTTAGCGTATACCCCCTTCTTCGGAAAGTAGGCGTGCCTTCCTCGTTATGGAGGATCATTATCCTCGCTGCTATTCACCTCGTAAATACCAGACCTATCCTGTTGGGACTCCCACTCCCACTCCCACTCCCACCTGAGATTTAGCATTGAAATCACCATCCCCCCCCCCCCACTACAGTGTGTGCGTTGAGGTGGGGGTTGATCCCATCCAGGGTTGCCTCGATTATTCCATCTGAGCTATTTGGCGCTAATGAGCTTAATTTTCCCCACTTTTTCCACCACACATTTTTCGCCTGTATTCAGTATGCAGTAGTTACACGCGCCTACACCGCCGTACTGCGACTATATTGCACGTCTACCCCGGTTCTTCGGCTGTCATGACGTTAGGCTCACGAGAACGTCATACTACCCCTCCTCCGTCGTGGTCGACAATAGATCGTGGTCCATCCTGCACCGGTCCAATATCCTTATGATGACCAACGTGCCGAGTCTCTTTCTGTGGAACTCCGCAGGAAAGTTCTCTGGTGACTTCCGCCCTCCCGTGGTGAGTTTCACCGAACTCCCCTCCAGGTAGTTGTCAATCATTCGCAATATTTTAGTCTACACCGCCGTACTGCGACTATACTGCACGTCCACCCAAGTCCTTCGACTGTCATGACATTAGGCTCACGACGTCATACGAGCCCTCCTCCGTCGTGGTCCACAATAGAATGTGGGCCATCCTGCACGGGTCCAAGTTCCCTATGATGACCAACGCGCCGGGTCTCTTTACCGTTGCCCAAACTCATTGCTTCTCAATGGCCTCCGTTAACTTCTCGTCGATTCCCCTCTTCATTTAAATTTTAAGTAAGCCATCTCGGCACTTTGAGACCTGGGACACCTGTACCTCCAAGCCTTCGGTACTTATTTCCCGTACCTTTATCAGGAGGTCGGCATACGTGGCTCCTTCCGCCGGGACCAGTATGGCCTCGCTCTTAACTTGCTGAGTGCGTTCTTCTCCGCGGTTCCCTGCCGCTCCTGTGTCGCCCTTTCCAGATACATCCCCCACCGCGCTGTTTTCCTACTGGACATGCAAAATGCACATCATTTTCTCCGTTCTTAAAAAACGTTACTCTACTAGTTTCCTTAGGATCTCCAGTTTAACCCTGGAGTCTTCTCCATAATTTGTGTCTTGCCTCCCCGCCCGACCTGTTCCCTAAGTTGGCCCATGTCTTGGATGACATCCTGCCTCCCTGGCTCTCGGTGTCGACCATTTGAACCTCTGCCTCCCCCGCCTCTCGATTTGGGTTCGGCGTACGGATTATAGTCATCCGGTAGCCGGCCTAAGCCCTGATAATAGTGTCTTTCGTTTATCACGCTGGGCTGGTACGGGCTTCTTGTTCTATTTGTCGCTTCCGATACGCATAATTCTACCTAGGTCCTTACAACCGGCAACGCACGACCGCAAGACTTGAGCGATACTGCATGCCAAGGTGGCGACTAGCAATGATAAACCATGCTAAACGAAAGCGCCTCATACTAGTGTCCAGCCCGATCAGGCGAATCTTGTCCATGTCCTTGTCTGTCTCCTCTAAGTTTATACTTGTCGCCTGGTAGGTTAATTCGTCCATGTTTAATGGCACATGTCCCGTACCTGTTTGTATGATCCCCTCCAGCATTAGGCCTTTAATAGCTTCTACCGCCCTTTGCGCTGCGTTGTGTTCTTCATTTACGGCCTGGCACCTTGCCCCCCTTTATTTTATGCTTCCTGTGGTCCCTTTGTAGTGGCGTTCAAAACTTGGGTATTCTCAAAAGGGTGCAGTCTAGCTTCTGTATCTGCTCCAGTCGTTTTTTGGAGACCCCCGGCCCGGTATTCCGGTTTAGCAATCTATATTCACACGTCTCTAAATGCATTTAATTTTTCCATCCCTAATACACTTTGAAATCCGTTACACTAAATTAGTCAGTGAGCATTTGGATTTATCATTATGGATCACCTCATATCTAAAATATTTTGCAAAACAACACATTACACCGAGCACAAAATGTTATATACGCCTCAATTTGCTTAATGCAAAGAAAAAAATCATCATCATTCATAATGTAGCAAAAATGTCGCACGATCCATTAATTTTACCTGATTAAATTGTAACGACAATGAATACGGATCAAATTACAATTTGCGGTTCGTGTTTGCCGACTAACGACTGTTCAGTGACTTTAATTTAAAAGAGAGATCAATTCAAAGGTGTGCAGGATTGAAAATAAATATAAAATACTGTTCTTTACCACCGGCGAAATTTTGATCACGCAAGCTCGATCGTTATAAATTCCGCATGTACTCGCTATAGCCGCCTTATGAGGAAATCTAGGAACTGTACATTATACATCGCGGTTATTTAATGGGTTGTCAGTGTCATGCTTATGTATTCTATGTTTATATTTTGGAAGGTGAATTTGTTTCAATGGTAATTTGCATTCCATTATAAACAACGATTGTGATTTGCACATTGTGTGCTGTACAGTGCGTTTATGTTTTTAATTATTATTTATTTAGCCATGCTAAAATAAATACATCCAAATATATAAAACAATAATATAATTCATATATAACTGTGAATCCACCTCTTAGCAATCTACATATCTAGATTTCGATCTTATTAGATCTCGTCTCGTCTCGTGTAGCTAGTGAGGATGAATTCACACAATATCTGGAGTGATTATATACAAAAACGGGGTTAGTTGTAACAATAATATAATTCTACATGTAATAGTAGCTTGTGCAAGTCATATTAGTGAAATCCACATATGGATGCCTTTTGGCAGAAAGGAACCAATCCACCTAATGTTAAAGATTTATATACAGATTTATATAAATGAATAATTATATTTTAGGTAGGTAGAAATGACTGCAAAAAAATACAGAGATATCACACTATTCATCAACTAGATTGTCTAGAAATCTTGTTTCTATATTAAATCCTTGCAGTATTTTAGATGCCTGTTGTTTTTAACGGTATGTATCTACTAAGAAAAGTGTTTCTTGATCGGTAGCACTCATTTACTTAAACTTTGTGTTTATTATTAAACGTTCTTATCATCTCAGCCCAGACCCCATATTTTCTTTCTTAACTTACTAGTATCTGTATCCTTGTATCCTGTCCATTTCAATGTCTTTCTTACCTTTCTAGGCTTCTTAGTAGTAGTAGTTAGTAGTAATAGTTAATATTTGTTACAGTTTATACCTGACTATCGACTTTTGGGCGTTGATTGAAGTATTTAAGTACGTGGTCGTCTGATTACATACAAGTTGCGTATCTTCCCAATACTTCAATCAACATTTCGGGTCATTTTGCCGTATGTTAGTGTATGTGTATGTGTATGTGTATGTGTATGTGTATGTGTATGTGTATGTGGGACTTGCTACTTCAAAAAAATGTCCCCTAGTTTTCTAAAATATCGTATCAAAAATTGTATCCCAACTACAAATGGTACCGATCGTTCGTTAAGTGGGGTGCTAACCACTACACTACATCGGCGTATTAGGCTTCTTATTTCATTAAAATTCCTACTTTTATGGCCCCAGTTTTATCACTTCTGTTTCTATAATTTTGTCAGGTGTTTTATTATTTTGTCTCTTGCCGAATGTTATTGTATTCTGTTACGTTCCTAGCCAATAGAATTTTGTAGGTTTTATTGTCCTTTTTCCTTCAACTTAACAAGAATATAGACAATTATAATACTAATAATTGTTTATATTCTTGTTTGTTTTAATTGTTATTTTAATCACCATTTTCTTCTTATTTACTGATAATCTCTGATAATAGATTGCTTTATTTCATTCTATAATACAATCTCATCATAAAATGCCATGTTTAAAATCAATTATATATACAATCTGGCATTATTTGTGGTGTTTATTAAGTCTTCTGGAATTGGTAGATTAATAAACCAAGATAATAATGACAAACTCGACGTTCTTAATCAAGTAAACCGCGCCCATTTTCGTAACAGCATTATCAACTTCATCAGAATACAAAACGTCTTATCGCGTTCTGACCTATATAACAAATGTTTAATTTTAATCCACCGACAATATTAATCACGCCACGTTGCGTTGCCTGATTCATTATCACAACAAAAGCTGTCCCGAAGGCAACAATCGAGCTTAATGAGGCCGTGTTCTCCATCAAAGTCAACGCTGGTATTCGCATTCCCAATATAGATCCGAATTTCGTAACTCATTATCGAGCTGCATCTGCAATACGTGTGTTCATACTTTATATAATAATAACTGCGAGTGTTGTTAGCACGTGTGTCCAGGTTTCCAGCGTAAAAATAGCCGTGGCGCACGCTTCGGTGTGTTCCGTGTTCTTGTGAGTAGGAAATATCTGGGCACCGTTTTGTTTATTCGACACTACCGGTTCCAGTAAATAGATCATTCACCTGTACGCCTGTCGGGCTTATTTACAACACTAGTGAGCTGTGGTGATTTTTTATATATATTTCCAACCAACACAATGACACAATGTCTGCAAGGAAATTTTCCGTCATGCATTTTGAATTTGCTTATTTAATGCAGTTTTTTTTTTAAATGGCTCAGAGTTAACAGTTAAGTATAAAGAGTAAATGTGGGTTTATGGTGACATAAAATAATAAATAATAAATGAAAGCTACTCCCCGCTTTCATAGTCATAGTCATAGTCAGCACATAAATACCACCAAACCAACTAGTCAACTTCAGTTCAATAACAGCACTGTGGAGCAAGTATCATCTGCAAACTATTTCGGGATACAACTCTTGTGGCGAAAAGACATATCTAGGCAGGGATACCCCTCTTTTAATGACTAACTCTTGGCCTGTGATTCTCTGACCTCTGCAGTTTGATTCCAGTACAGCTGGGCGAATTGATGCCGGTATCTATTAGGATCTCCATGAGTTTCTGTTGTGATACGCAATCAAATACCTTACAATAATCAATAGAACATGCGTACATATCAATGTTTAAGCCTCTGCATCTCTGTGTGAGAACGTTTAAGGAGAAAATAGCTTCTCGAGTCCAGACCCAGTTTTTGAACCCAAGTTAAATATGACGTCGCGTTCGCATCTAGCTATATACGAGCGTAGATAAATCGAACTGGAAACAACTTCAATACGTAAGATATCTGGCATATCATCCGATAATTGAGCCTGTAAGAATGAAAGTGGTATAAGTCACATTTGAATTACTTTGAAAAGGAGAAGATTTCGGTTTGGTACATATGTAAATCGACGTGCGCAGTTACAGACTTGTAATCAATTTACTCATAAATAAAAATGTAACTGCATACGTCGTTTTACATAAATACCAAACGCAAAATCTTCTCCATTTCAAAATAATTCAAATGTGACTATACCACTTTCATTCTCGCAGGCTCAATTCTCGCAATGAGATACATTTGCTTTTTGGGGTATGGTAACAAATACCGAGTTTATCCAATCTATAGGTATAGTTTTGCTGTTTTATAAGGTTGTGAGAAGGCCTAGGCCTACGTCGTCAGCTGTGACAATTAATTTTAGTGTTTCCGCATGAACGTTGTCTGGTCCTACCGTTCTCCTATTCTTCTGGAGTTGTATAGCATGTCTCACCTCGTCCTTCGTGATGGTGGGACTAGTTTCATTGATCTCGTTGTTCTCAGGAGGATTGTCGGGCATTGCGTCGTTGAACAAATTCACTCTACTGTTTTAGTTTACCTTCTAGACCTACGAGAGTATTATTGTTATTGTCTTTCATTATGCCTAGCTGACGCTTGCGTTGTCGTTGTATAAGGTTTTTGAATGTTCTTGTGGAGATTAAACAAATCTTGCTTCCAGTGGAGTTCCTCTATTTCGCTTTCAGCCACGACTCTTGTGCTGCTCGGCCGACTCTTTTCACCTCTCTGTTTAGTTTGTATGTAATGTCTTGTGCTTTGCTTGTTTGCGTCTTTCATTCATGAGGTGCATAATGTGGTTTATTATCCACCGTTGCTTTTTTTGGGTGCATGCAAATCCAATATCACTTTCCTGAGTGTCTATGAGTGCTTTCTTTATTGGCTTCCACTGGGTCTCGACTTCAATTGAGCCGTAGTTGACAATTTAATTTAATCTGGCCTCAAGTTTATCGGCTATTGATTCAGGCTGTCTAGTCATCTGACGTAAATTTGACCCCGTTTATTTCTTTGTCTTCATACAAAAACTAAATGTATTTCTATACATTGATGACATATGGAAATTGTATAAGAGAAGAAATAAATTTAGTTTTTGTAAGAAGTTTCTTCTAATATGGTACTAAATTTAAGAATCCTAGTTTCACTATTACTGTCTTTTTAAAGGGTTAGAATGATGACAAATCTCAAATCAACTAAGTTACTTCATTACTAATAGTCCTTCTAATATGGTACTAAACTTGAGAATCTTAATTTCACTATTACTGTCTTTTTGAAGGATTAGAATGATGACATATCTCAAATCAGCTAAGCTACTTCAGAAAACAGCTGTGAGTTGGTTATTAATTTTCAACAAAGTATGAAATTGATTACAACTTATTTACTAATAGTCCTTCTAATATGGTACTAAATTTGAGAATCCTAGTTTCACTATTACTGTCTTTATGATGGGTTAGAATGATGACATATCTCAAATCAGTTAAGTTACTTCAGAAAGCAGCTGTAAGTTGGTTATTAATTTTCAACAAAGTATGAAATTGATTACAATTTGTTTAATAATAGTCCTTCTAATATAGTACTAAACTTGAAAATCCTGGTTTCACTATTACTGTCTTTTTGAAGGGTTAGAATGATGACATATCTCAAATCAGCTAAGTTACTTCAGAAAAACAGCTGTAAGTTGGTTATTAATTTTCAACAAAATATAAAATTGATTACAATTTATTTACTAATAGTCCTTCTAATATGGTACTAAACTTGAGAATCCTAATTTCATTATTACTGTCTTTTTGAAGGGTTAGAATGATGACATATCTCAAATCAGCTAAGCTACTTCAGAAAACAGCTGTGACTAGGTTATTAATTTTCAACAAAGTATGAAATTGATTACAACTTATTTACTAATAGTCCTTCTAATATGGTACTAAATTTGAGAATCCTAGTTTCACTATTACTGTCTTTATGGTGGGTTAGAATGATGACATATCTCAAATCAGATAAGTTACTTCAGAAAGCAGCTGTAAGTTGGTTATTAATTTTCAACAAAGTATGAAATTGATTACAATTTGTTTAATAATAGTCCTTCTAATATAGTACTAAACTTGAGAATCCTGGTTTGACTATTACTGTCTTTTTGAATGGTTAGAATGATGACATATCTCAAATCAGCTAAGTTACTTCAGAAAAACAGCTGTAAGTTGGTTATTAATTTTCAAAAATATGAAATTGATTACAATTTGTTAAATAATAGCCCTTCTAATATGGTACTAACTTTGAGAATCCTAGTTTCACTATTACTGTCTTTTTGAAGGGTTAGAATGATGACATATCTCAAATCAGCTAAGCTACTTCAGAAAACAGCTGTGACTAGGTTATTAATTTTCAACAAAGTATGAAATTGATTACAACTTGTTTACTAATAGTCCTTCTAATATGATACTAAATTTGAGAATCCTAGTTTCACTATTACTGTCTTTTTGAAGGGTTAGAATGATGACATCTCAAATCAGCTAAGTTACTTCAGAAAAACAGCTGTAAGTTGGTTATTAATTTTCAACAAAATATAAAATTGATTACAATTTATTTACTAATAGTCCTTCTAATATGGTACTAAACTTGAGAATCCTAATTTCACTATTACTGTCTTTTTGAAGGGTTAGAATGATGACATATCTCAAATCAGCTAAGCTACTTCAGAAAACAGCTGTGACTAGGTTATTAATTTTCAACAAAGTATGAAATTGATTACAACTTATTTACTAATAGTCCTTCTAATATGGTACTAAATTTGAGAATCCTAGTTTCACTATTACTGTCTTTATGATGGGTTAGAATGATGACATATCTCAAATCAGATAAGTTACTTCAGAAAGCAGCTGTAAGTTGGTTATTAATTTTCAACAAAGTATGAAATTGATTACAATTTGTTTAATAATAGTCCTTCTAATATAGTACTAAACTTGAGAATCCTGGTTTCACTATTACTGTCTTTTTGAATGGTTAGAATGATGATATATCTCAAATCAGCTAAGTTACTTCAGAAATCAGCCGTAAGTTGGTTATTAATTTTCAAAAAAGTTTGAAATTGATTACAATTAGTTTACTAATAGTCCTTCTAATATGGTACTAAATTTGAGAATCCTAGTTTCACTATTACTGTCTTTATGAAGGGTTAGAATGATGACATCTCAAATCAGCTAAGTTACTTCAGAAAAACAGCTGTAAGTTGGTTATTAATTTTCAACAAAATATAAAATTGATTACAATTTATTTACTAATAGTCCTTCTAATATGGTACTAAACTTGAGAATCCTAATTTCACTATTACTGTCTTTTTGAAGGGTTAGAATGATGACATATCTCAAATCAGCTAAGCTACTTCAGAAAACAGCTGTGACTAGGTTATTAATTTTCAACAAAGTATGAAATTGATTACAACTTATTTACTAATAGTCCTTCTAATATGGTACTAAATTTGAGAATCCTAGTTTCACTATTACTGTCTTTATGATGGGTTAGAATGATGACATATCTCAAATCAGATAAGTTACTTCAGAAAGCAGCTGTAAGTTGGTTATTAATTTTCAACAAAGTATGAAATTGATTACAATTTGTTTAATAATAGTCCTTCTAATATAGTACTAAACTTGAGAATCCTGGTTTCACTATTACTGTCTTTTTGAATGGTTAGAATGATGATATATCTCAAATCAGCTAAGTTACTTCAGAAATCAGCCGTAAGTTGGTTATTAATTTTCAAAAAAGTTTGAAATTGATTACAATTAGTTTACTAATAGTCCTTCTAATATGGTACTAAATTTGAGAATCCTAGTTTCACTATTACTGTCTTTATGAAGGGTTAGAATGATGACATCTCAAATCAGCTAAGTTACTTCAGAAAAACAGCTGTAAGTTGGTTATTAATTTTCAACAAAGTATGAAATTGATTACAATTTGTTTAATAATAGTCCTTCTAATATAGTACTAAACTTGAGAATCCTGGTTTCACTATTACTGTGTTTTTGAAGGGTTAGAATGATGATATATCTCAAATCAGCTAAGTTACTTCAGAAATCAGCTGTAAGTTGGTTATTAATTTTCAAAAAAGTTTGAAATTGATTACAATTGGTTTACTAATAGTCCTTCTAATATGGTACTAAATTTGAGAATCCTAGTTTCACTATTACTGTCTTTATGAAAGGTTAGAATGATGACATCTCAAATCAGCTAAGTTACTTCAGAAAAACAGCTGTGAGTTGGTTATTAATTTTCAACAAAGTATGAAATTGATTACAACTTATTTACTAATAGTCCTTCTAATATGGTACTAAATTTGAGAATCCTAGTTTCACTATTACTGTCTTTATGATGGGTTAGAATGATGACATATCTCAAATCAGATAAGTTACTTCAGAAAGCAGCTGTAAGTTGGTTATTAATTTTCAACAAAGTATGAAATTGATTACAATTTGTTTAATAATAGTCCTTCTAATATAGTACTAAACTTGAAAATCCTGGTTTCACTATTACTGTCTTTTTGAAGGGTTAGAATGATGACATATCTCAAATCAGCTAAGTTACTTCAGAAAAACAGCTGTAATTTGGTTATTAATTTTCAACAAAATATAAAATTGATTACAATTTAATTACTAATAGTCCTTCTAATATGGTACTAAACTTGAGAATCCTAATTTCACTATTACTGTCTTTTTGAAGGGTTAGAATGATGACATATCTCAAATCAGCTAAGCTACTTCAGAAAACAGCTGTGACTAGGTTATTAATTTTCAACAAAGTATGAAATTGATTACAACTTATTTACTAATAGTCCTTCTAATATGGTACTAAATTTGAGAATCCTAGTTTCACTATTACTGTCTTTATGATGGGTTAGAATGATGACATATCTCAAATCAGATAAGTTACTTCAGAAAGCAGCTGTAAGTTGGTTATTAATTTTCAACAAAGTATGAAATTGATTACAATTTGTTTAATAATAGTCCTTCTAATATAGTACTAAACTTGAGAATCCTGGTTTCACTATTACTGTGTTTTTGAAGGGTTAGAATGATGATATATCTCAAATCAGCTAAGTTACTTCAGAAATCAGCTGTAAGTTGGTTATTAATTTTCAAAAAAGTATGAAATTGATTACGATTTGTGTACTAATAGTCCTTTTAATATGGTAATAATTTGAGAATCTTAGTTTTACTATTACTGTCTTTTTGAAGGGTTAGAATGATGACATATCTCAAATCAGCTAAGTTAGTTCAGAAAAACAGCTGTAAGTTGGTTATTAATTTTCAAAAAAGTACGAAATTTATTACGATTTGTTAACTAATAGTCCTTCTAACATGGTAGTAAATTCGAGAATCCTAGTTGCACAAATGATGTCTTTTTGAAGAGTTAGAATGATGACATATCTCAAATCAGCTAAATTACTTCAGAAAAACAACTGCAAGTTGGTTATTAATTTTTAACAAAGTATGAAATTGATTACAATTTGTTTACTAATAGTCCTTCTAATGTGGTACTAAATTTGAGAATCCTAGTTTCACTATTACTAGCTTTTTTAAGGGTTAGAATGATGACATATCTCAAATCAGCTGAGTTACTTCAGAAAAAAAGGTGTAACTTGGTTATTAATTTTCAACAAAGTATGAAATTGATTACAATTTGTTTAATAATAGTCCTTCTAATATGGTACTAAACTTGAGAATCCTGGTTTCACTATTACTGTCTTTTTGAAGGGTTAGAATGATGACATATCTCAAATCAGCTAAGCTACTTCAGAAAAACAGCTGTAAGTTGGTTATTAATTTTCAACAAAATTTAAACTTGATTACAATTTATTTACTAATAGTCCTTCTAATATGGTACTAAACTTGAGAATCCTGGTTTCACTATTACTGTCTTTTTGAAGGATTAGAATCATGACATATCTCAAATCAGCTAAGTTACTTCAGAAAAACAGCTGTAAGTTGGTTATTAATATTCAACAAAATATAAAATTGATTGCAATTTATTTACTAATAGTCCTTCTAATATGGTACTAAACTTGAGAATCCTAATTTCACAATTACTGTCTTTTTGAAGGGTTAGAATGATGACATATCTCAAATCAGATAAGTTACTTCAAAAAAACCGCTGTAAGTTGGTTATTAATTTTCAACAAAGTATGAAATTGATTACAATTGGTTTACTAATAGTCCTTCTAATATGGTACTAAATTTGAGAATCCTAGTTTTACTATTACTGTCTTCTTGAAGGGTTAGAATGATGACATTTCAAATCAGCTAAGTTACTTCAGAAAAACAGCTGTAAGTTGGTTATTAATTTTCAAAAAAGTATGAAATTGATTACAATTGGTTTACTAATAGTCCTTCTAATATGGTACTAAATTTGAGAATCCTAGTTTCACTATTACTGTCTTTTTGAAGGGTTAGAATGATGACATTTCAAATCAGCTAAGTTACTTCAGAAATACAGCTGTAAGTTGGTTATTAATTTTCAAAAAAGTATGAAATTGATTACAATTGGTTTACTAATAGTCCTTCTAATATGGTACTAAATTTTAGAATCCTAGTTTCACTATTACTGTCTTTTTGAAGGGTTAGAATGATAAAATATCTCAATTCAGATAAGGTACTTCAGAAAAACAGCTGTAAGTTGGTTATTAATTTTCAACAAAGTATGAAATTGATTAAAATTGGTTTACTAATAGTCCTTCTAATATGGTACTAAACTTGAGAATCCTAATTTCACTATTACTGTCTTTTTGAAGGGTTAGAATGATGACATATCTCAAATCAGATAAGTTACTTCAGAAAAACAGCTGGTAAGTTGGTTAATAATTTTCAACACAGTATGAAATTGATTACAATTTGTTTAATAACAGTCCTTGTAATATGGTACTAAACTTGAGAATCCTGGTTTCACTATTACTGTCTTTTTGAAGGGTTAGAATGGTGATATATCTCAAATCAGCTAAGTTTCTTCAGAAAAACAGCTGTAAGTTGGTTATTAATTTTCAACAAAGTATGAAATAGATTACAATTTGTTAACTAATAGTCCTTCTGATGTGGTAGTAAATTTGATAATCCTAGTTTCACTATTGCTGTCTTTTTGAAGGGTTAAAATGATAACATATCTCAAATCAGCTAAGTTACGTCAGAAAAACAGCTGTAACTTGGTTATTAATTTTCAACTAAATATGAAATTGATTACAACTTGATTACTAATAGTCCTTCTAACATGGTACTAAATTTGAGTATCCTAGTTTCACTATTACTGTCTTTTTGAAGGGTTAGAATGATGACATATCTCAAATCAGCTAAAGTTACTACGGAAAAACAGCCGTTATTAATTTTCAACAAAGTATCAATATAATAATATTAATTCCGTAGCATTATTGTCTCTCACCACACCTTTTTCGTTATATATTTATATTGTGTGCTGCAGCATCCCCAATAGAATCCACACATTTTACCGATTTTACAACCCTTGCGAAAGTTATTTGCAATTCCGACTATTTTACTATTCATGTCGTGTCCATTGTCTATTCACATGTATCGGACAAATATGTAACTATTGAACCGAAATGAATGGCAAATATTGAAGTGTACACGTGATCGGCGTATTTGAACGAACGGGAACAGCACCGGAAATGAATTCATTGTGCGGAGTAATTGTTATTTAACAGGACGCGGTGTAATCACTATTAAGAAGAAACAAAAGCGTACGCTATTAACAGTTGATTATTGTTAACTGAATCACTGGGATATACGTGACATTGCACTTATACTAATAAATAGTGTATTATCATTATTAACAGTTGATTATTGTTAACTGAATCACTAAGATATACGTGACTTAGCACTTATACTAATAAATAGTGTATTATCATTATTAACAGTTGGTTATTGTTAACTGAATCACTAAGATATACGTGACTTTGCACTTATACTAATAAAAAGTTTGTTATCATTATTAACAGTTGATTATTGTTAACTGAATCACTGGGGATACGTGACAGTACACTTAAGAAATAGTAGTATCTTTGGTTATACTAAAGGTGGGTTTATACTGACATAAAATAATAAAGAAAGTAATACAACACTATTGCCCGTATTCACCAACATCCCATAAAGGCACCTTACACGACCAATATTACTGTCAATATTTTAGAATAATGACAGTATTACTGTACGAGAACATGTTTAAAATGTTCGTTATTCTAATATATTGACAGTATTACTTAGCTATAAGGTATAGTAATGATGTAATGAAGAGAATACTGATCTTATTGCGGATAATTGATTACTTGATAAATATAAAAGGAGAATTGAAGCAAATATTGACAGTACTAGGATTCACAGTATTATTGACCGTGTAAGGTGCCTTATTAACTTCATAGGTCCAATTGCTATTGATTGGATAAATTGACAATGTCATTGTGACAGAATATGCCAAAACAAAAATGTCAAACACCTTGAAAAGCGTTTGCAATTGGAACTTGATGACACCTTTTGTTTAATTATTCAGTGTTTGCAATAGAGAATATCTAAAGTAACTACATTCCCTAGATAATGTATTTATTGTTGATATAACAACGAATACTTATGGGTTCCATAGCTATTGATAGATTTATGGAACGTTGATGAATACGGGGGTATGTTAGCTAATTTAAATATTTCTTTAATTTCAGATGATATCGGACCATATCATCTGAAATTAAAGAATATTTAAATTAGCTAACATACCTCCGTATTCACCGACGTTCCATAAATCTATCTATATGTCATCTAACATCAATAGCTATTGATAGATTTATGGAACAACGGTGAATACGGGGGTATGTTAGCTAATGTAAATGTTTCTTTAATTCCAGATGATATGATCCGATATCATCTGAAATTAAAGAAATATTTAAATTAGCTAACATACCCCCGTATTCACCGACGTTCCATAAATCTATAAATATGTCATCTTAATATCAATAGCTATTGATAGATTTATGGAACGTCGGTGAATACAGGGGTATGTTAGTTAATGTAAATGTTTGTTTAATTCCAGATTATATGGTCCGATATCATCTGAAATTACATAGTATATTTAATTAGCTAACATAATGTTGTACTTAGTGTACATTATTCGTAATAAAAATTCATTGTACACAAAAAATGTCCTATGGCAACAAACAAAGCAATAATAAGTTCTTGCTCAATAAAAAAAATACTAGTCTTCATAAAATATTTTACTTGACATATACTACTAATAAACATATACATAATTATCACGCATAAATAACTCATACGCGCAATATTAGTTACAACCATTACAAATTCACTAATTACAGGATTCATTGTATGTAGCGTGCGAAACGCACTGTTTGTTATTAACAACCACATGCATTATTCAACACGTTCGGCATGCTAAAAACGCGGAAAATAATATATAAATTCCGTTTTTAAAAATATTACGCCGCCAGCGACTGGCGCAATGAGTGCATTTTTTAAACCCGCTCTTGCATATCTAATCGCGTGAAATTACTGAAATTTCAGTGACATAGGAATACCTTCATGCGATAACACCGGTTGCATCATTGATTTTTGCAATGACATATTCGCATCGGTGCATTTTAGAAAATTGCAGATAAAAAATACGACTAATGAATACGGAGGTTACGCATCACTTTATGGTTTCAATTAAGCTGTGCAGGATCAATTATAAAGTAAATACGGTGGAATGCATTAATTTACCGGAAGGTAAATATTGGTAATGTTGCGCAGAGATGAAACGTATACTGAAATCGTAATTAATATTAGATAAGTTTGGAGTAATTAACTCATGTCTGGTATTTCATGTATTAAAATAATCTTCTTGTAATTAACTGCATTGCGATTCAGTATCAATCTAGTTGGATTTTATGTTTATTAAATATAAAATTCAGATGATTCTTCTTTTGGTTTTATTAGGCGCGTTCGTTTAACAGCCCCGTGGCGTACTGTATTGTCCAAGTCTTATGATCTTGCGCCGCCGGTTGTAAGGGCCAAGGTTTTGAGAATTGTGCGCATCGGGAGCGCCAAATAGAACAAGATTCAATAAACCCGTAGCAGCACAGAGTGATAAACGAAAACAACTATTGTAGGCATTATTGCCTGCTTTTCATCAGTGCGTCACAGTATCGGATCATATTTTCCTTGGTTCCTTCCAAGGATCCTCGCCCTGTTTTCTTTTAAATTTATTTATTTCTTTAAGAGTAATAACATAATAGAGTAATAACATAAATTTCCAAATAAATATATAAAAAAGTACTAGTACTATTTAAATATAATAGTAGTAATACTAATAATTGTCTGCATATTATATTTATATGGTTCTTGTCTTGCTTCTTCTCAGTACTGTCACCAATTTACTGACCTGGATAGCCTGGTGTGTAGGAGTAGTGTTGTAATTGATATTTTTGTTGTTGGCGGTGGTTGTATTTTGTTTAGTTTTCTTACTTTCCATGATTCAGGATTAAGAGGACTTTTAATCTCACTATTTTTAAGATTTTTATGTTGTATTGTTTCCGTTGTTTTGAATGTGTTCAGGAGCCTTTTGAGATCGTCTTTATTTTCTAAGCATAACAGAGTGTCATCTGCATGACAGACAAATTTTATTTCACTCTTACCCATTCTGTGTCCCTTTCCAAGACGTACCCATTTTATTTTTTCGTCCATTACTATATTAAATAGTAGCAGACTGAGTGAATCTCATTGTCTAATGCCACAATATATCGTAATAAGTGAGTTATTCTTTACTATTTTACGCTACATCACTTTGCAGTTTATTTTTCTCTTTCAGTTTTGTATGTAGAATACATCAGAAAGTATATCAAAAAGTTTCAGAAAGAAAAAAGTTGCCGGTATTAATTTATATCTTCAGTTAAGCTTTTCTACCTGCTTCCGTTCACGCCTCCAGCGCGTCGTTCCACTGCTAAATGCGCCCTGAATGATTATTACATAAGCGGTGGTTGATAGTATCTGAAATGCGGTCACAGGTACGATCTATAGTAGCCGGTCCATGGTGACTCCCATCGTGGGAGTCTGACCGGTGGCCTGCACACACCTGAGTGGGGGACGACGACAGGCACCATCCACGGGGCCTAGTCCGTAGCTCGGTGCCCGATAGCATTACAGTTCGGTGCACGTCCCCGCGTTTGCTGCACGTGCTCAACCATCCCGTAGTTTGTTAATTCGATCGCGATCATTACGTTATAAATAGCAAAACCGATTAATAACGGCAGGAAGGCGCGCGCGCTCCCGCGATTGAGCTGCCGGCAGTTCATTATGTTTTTTGCGATCGGTGGAACGGTGCGCGCTGTTTACGATCTGTGGTGATTAGTGAATTTGTGTTTTTTTTTGCGACTCGTTTCCCGGATAGTGATTAATTGAGTTCCCTCGGGGACAAGTATTTCCACCTGTACATGTACATGCAACTCTATTGGTAAGTGTTTCTTGGAATTTTTATTGTATTCTTTATCAACAAGGCGAAATTAGGGTTATGACTGGTACACATGTTAATTAACCTACACATTATTATGGTATCTATAATTATTTGTTTGTTTCAAGAAAATAAGCAATTACGGCAGGAGGGGAATCACATGCTAACACAGAAAAACATAATGAACCTGATAATAATATATAATACTAGTGCTTAACTTCAAAGTCGTTACTTATAATATTGATAACATGTACCAATACATACAATGAAAAAGTGATATATATATATATATATATATATATATATATATATATATATAAATATATATATATATATATATATATATATATATAAATATATATATATATATATATATATATATATAAATATATATATATATATATATATATATATATATATATATATATATATATATATATATAATGAAAAAGTGACATAAATATAGTTCATTAAAATTTACTAGTTGTATTTGTATTTTTTGTTTGTTTCTGCGATAGTATTGTTTAATAGAATTTAATTAGAACTTTTATTGTGCGAATACGCCAAATAAAGGTCTTTTTTGTTTTTTTTGTTTTGTTTTAGTAAATTAAAAACATAGGAAAACGAAAATTCCTGGTTTACAAAAAAAATCACCAATACTATACATCTATACCGCTATGATATATACAATTTTAATAGAGCAGATATAAACGATAAACACCTATATATTTCAATATGTCTATGACACCGCCATGGTAGAAACATGAACGAAATAATGAAACAACTACAGATACTGACAGACAAGACGATGGAATGGATGCGGAAATGGAAACTCTCTTCTAATCCACAAAAATGTCAATTTCTAATATCCTAATATATAATAAATAAAATATCCGAGCACTGGCCGTCTATCAAAATTCTGGGATCAAATACAAAATCAATAACTACAATCAAATATCTTGGAGTGAAATTCGACAATAAATTTAAATTTAAACGCCATTATAAACAAATTAGTACAAATTTAATAAAAAGAGCAAAATATTGTCAAGTCTAGCATGATATGGGTATATCCTCAGACTAATAATTAAATAATATAAATTTATTTATTAGTCTGAGGGTATATCGATCCACACTGCTGCGAAAATCTACAGATTCATATGCAGACCAATGTTAGATTACGGACATGTACTGACAGCAAACGCAACGCAAAAAAATCTATAATAGACAAAGCCGAACGGAAAGAATTAAGAATCAAAATAAACACACCCTAATAATTAATTACACAACATGTTCAATAACGCGCTATATGCATATACAAGTAATAATAATAATAATCTGTATTAAACGGGTCTGACCCTTGAAAATACAAGAAAATACAACATATATACATAGATACCTTACATGACTAAAATAAGATTAAATGTAAACAACAATAAATCTTGTAATTCACATTCAATTTAGGTTTAACGCGATAATACTCTTTTTAAAACGTGTTAAATCAAATCATCCGAGAATATTTAGATGTCACTTAAAGTGATATTTGCTATCTACATTAATCTCGATAATGGATTGTTGTATCCAAAATCAGTATTATGAAAGCTCTCCCTAAAAATTATACAGTTTCCCATCCTCATGCCTTCCTCTTGGACCTAGAAATTAATGCCACTGAGAAGACATGGGCAGTAAATTTGATTATTGATGATTTTATAAAGAAATGTAAGATCATAACGACTTCTTCTGAGGTCCAAGGGTGATAAATTGAGAGACAACATAAGACTATAGTCAATAGAATGGCATATTGAGACAGAAATTCTAAGATAAAGACATTAATAAAAATATTCTCGTGCTTGACAAAATAAACATTCAAAACTGAAACACCCAAAAGAAAAAACACCTTTATGACTGACAAGGCTAATAAAAAGAATTTATTTTATATGTAAATAATTTACCAGACATTTATAAGAAAACTAGATGCGTGAATTTTCCTGAATCAAAAATATATTTATGAAAAAGTGACTTAATATATCAATCTTTATTTCGGCTAAAGGCCTTCTGCCACATTACATTTTTATCCCAAATATTATGTTACATTTCAAATAAAATAAAATTAAAATAAAGGATAAATAAAACGATTTTTTACTTTGTTTTTTATCACACTTCAGTTACACTTTGCAACTAGTTTCGGCTAAGCTCTAGCCATTTTCGAGCTCCTCCGATGACTATGGCTAGAGCTTAGCCGAAACTAGTTGCAAAGTGTAACTGAAGTGTGATAAAAAACAAAGTAAAAAATCGTTTTATTTATCCTTTAAAACGAATTATCACAAAGTAGATGCCTTAACAATCCAATATTTAAAATAAAAATTCTTTTAATTTATAATATATAATTTATTAATTAAAATTATTTATTATAAATTAAAGGAATTTTTATTTTATTTTATTTGAAATGTAACATAATATTTGACATACAAATGTAATGTGGCAGAAAGGCCTTTGGACGATAGCCGAAATAAAGATTGATATATGTCACTTTTTTTTTATTTATTTATTCTTTTTTCCCCTTTGTCCATACATATACAGTATAATATATATATATATATATATATATATATATATATATATATAATATATATATATATATATATATATATAATATATATATATATATATATATATATATATATATATATATATATATATATATATATTATCAATTGCCTTTTACCTTTCGGTGTAGGCTATTACATTAACATTATTATAGTTTACAATTACTGTTGTTTATACATTTGTAAATTCTTTCCACTCCTTTCTGTTCTTCGCCAGTTCTCTTGCTTGCTTGACTGTTTTTCCTTTTTTGATTATTATGTCCTCTATTATGTTGTCCCACTCTTTTCTCGGTCTACCTCTTCTTCTTTTATTTTCAGTTCTTGCTTCCCATACCTGTTTTGTTTGATTCTTTTTGTCCATCCTAATTAAATGACCATACCAGTTTAGTTGTTTCTTTTCTATATACTTATCTACAGCTTCAATTCCCAGTTCTTCTCTGATGTCATTATTTCTTATTCTGTCTCTTCTCGTAACTTGTTTTACTCCTCTTAGATATTTAATTTCTATTGCCTGTATTCTACTTTTGTTCCTCTTCGTTAGCTTCCACGTCTCGCTTCCATATGTCAGTATAGGTCTATATATGCTTTTATATATATTTATTTTTGTCCTTCTGCTAATCTCTTTCTTGTTAATCAGTATATTGCTCAATGCGTGGTATGTTTTAGCTGTGTTGTTTATTCTGTTACTAAGTTCGCCTTCCATTTTTCCGTCTTCTGTCAGTGCTACTCCCAGGTATTTGAATTCTTCTACTTGGTCTATTGTGTGTTGTTCTATCTTTATATTTATTTGTTCTTTCCGGTTTCCTATTACCATCATTTTGTTATAGTTCATTTTCATGTTATACTTTTCTAGGTGTCTGTTCCATACACTAAGGTTGTGCTGCAGATTACCTTCATTTTCTGCTATCACTACGACATCATCAGCGAATGCTCCTTCCGATATTTTTACAACTTGCATGTTTTTGTACCCTATGTTTGCTTTTTTGGTTTCTGGTGTCATGCTCTTCATTATTTCATCCATGTATATGTTAAATAATGTAGGACTGAGCCCGCCTCCTTGTCTTAGTCCAGTGGTTGTCTGAAATGTTCTTGATGTTTGTCCCTTGTGTATTATTGCATTGGTGTTGTTGTTGTATATGTTTTGTATTAATTCGACTGTATTTCTTTCTACACCTCTCTCTTCCAGGACTTTCCATAATTTATTTCTTGGTATCATGTCGAATACTTTTTCCAGGTCGATGAATCCTAGGTATGTGTTTTTATGATTTGCAATTATTTTTTCTGTGATTTGTTTTATCGTGAAAATGTTGTCCTGTGTGGATCTTCCTTTCCTAAATCCACATTGCGATTCTTCTAGCGTCTGCTCTATGTTTGCTAGTATTCTTTTGTTAATTGTTTTTTCTAAGATCTTCATACCTATGCTTATGAGTGTTATACCCCTATAGTTTGAACATTTTGTCTTATCGCCTTTCTTGTGTATCGGTACGATTAACGATACTTGCCAATCTTTGGGTATTTTATTCGTCCTCCATATTTCGTTTATTAATTTTAGTAGTATTTCGTTACCTGTAGGTCCCATATGTTTAATCATTTCCGTTGTAATCTGGTCTTGTCCTGGTGATTTCCCTATTTTCATTTCCCTTATCTCTAGTATTTCTTTTCCATTGATCATCTCTATATCTGCTTCCGAGTCGTTCTGGTCTCTTGTCTTCTGTTCATTTCCACCATTTTGTGATAGTAAGTCTTCAAAATATTCTTTCCATCTTTCCAGTAATTTTTCGTTGTCCTTCAGCAATATTCCTTGATTGTCTTGTATATAATTTACTTCTTGTCCTTTTTCTTTTCTGGTTAGTTTTAGTGTTTTATAGAATAATTTTTGGTTTTCCTTTGCATTTTTCTCCATTGTCTCTCCGAACTTTTCCCATTCCCTACTCTTTGCTATTTTGACCTTATCTTTTACTATTTTCCTCTTTAAACTGTATTCTTCGTAGTTTTTACTATTTTTGTCATTTAGGTATCTTTGCCATGCCTTTTTCTTTTCCTTTATTTTCTCTCTTATGTCCTGCCACCACGATGCTGTCTGCTGCTTCTTGTTTGTGTTTTGCTTTGTCCCACATGTCTCTTGTGCTGTCTCCAGTGTATTTTTCTTTAATTTATTCCACATTTCCTCTACTTCTTGTCTATAGTTGCCCTTTACTAATTTCTCCTCTATTTTCTCTTTATAGATTTTTGCTATTTCTTTTTCCCTTAGTTTGTATGTTCTTATCTTGTTGTAGTTTATTGCTATATTTGGTCTCTGCTTTTATCGCTATCTTGGTAGTCTTCCTTTATTTTCGTCTCTACTAGATAGTGATCACTTCCAATTTCGTAACTTCTCTTTACTCTTGTGTATATTATTTTGCTCCTTTTCCCTTGTTCTGCTAGTACATAGTCTATTATAGATTTTTCGTTCCTGCTTATCACTTCACTGGTGTATTTATGTATATCCTTGTGTTTGAATAGTGTATTCGTTATTACTAGATTATTCATTTTACAATAATCTAGCAGTTTCTTGACATTTTCGTTGAGTACACCTTCTCCATATCTTCCTCTCATCGCGTCATTATCTTTTACTTCGTTGCCAATTCTGCTGTTGAAGTCTCCTGCCACGTACACTTGTCCTTTGGCTTTTTCTGTTGTTTCGTTGAGCTTCTCCCAGAATGTTTCTTTGTTGCACGCAGTATCATCTTCGTTTGGTCCATACACTGCTATGATAGTTTTATGGTAGCCGTTTCTTTGATCTCTAACTTCGATAGACAAAATCCTCTCCGTAATTGCATCCCATTTATATATATTCGATTTCTGTTTTTTATGCACTATACATCCTACCCCTGCTGCGGCTCTCCGATTGTTATCTACACCGCTATATATGAATATATGTTCCTTGTCCATTTTGTACTCTCCCTTCCCCTTCTTTTTTGTTTCTGTTACCACTAAGAAGTCTAGTTCAGCTTTCTCAAATTCTTCTTCCAGCTCTTCTTCCTTTCCATTTATACTCCTGATATTCCAAGTCCCAATTTTCAATATATTTCTTTTTTTTACTGTACTCTTTTCTTTGTTTCCATTTATTATGTGTTTGTTCTTCTTTCTTATGTTCGTTGTCCCTTTCCTCGCTGTATTCTTTGTATTTTTGCTTCCGTCCGTTTTCTCTTTTGCTAGTAGTTTTTTGGATTGGTTACTTTCACCCCATTATCTTTGGCTACGACTCCTTTCTCCTTTTTATCCCATATGTATATTTTATTGTCTACTATTATCTTTCTATATCCTATTTTTACGTGTTTTCCTTTTTCTTTTTCCAATTTTGCTATGTTTCTTATTTCTCTTTGTATTTTTCTCTCCACTTCCGTTAGATCATCGTCTATATATATATATATATATATATATATTTATATAATTGTAAAAATTAAAATAAATTGCATATCTACAAATAAAAGATAATTTAAAAAAAAAATGTAACTTTCTTCCCTTGGTGGTGAATCCTCCTCGGGCTGTGGGTATTGAGGGTTTTGTGTTAGGTATTTTTTGTGTCCGTGTCCAGCTCTATTTGTTGCGCTATGTTTACTATTATTATATTTTGTTATTCAGCAGTAGATTTTTATTTTTCAATTTGAATGGAACGTATGCCATAGCTTTGATTTCGTTGACTAGTTCGTTGTATTACTGTATTATTTCCGTTGTTAGTAATTATATTTTTGATTCAGGCAAACTCACGCATCTAGTTTTCTTATATATATATATATATATATATATATATATATATATATTAATAGAACAATGTAATAAGTATAAAACATGTCCAGCGCGAATTGACTGAAAATATGAAAATGATGTAGAAATTTGTTATTAAAAAGAATGCTCATCTTTTTTCTAATTATAATAAACAACATGAATAATAAAATTACACAAATTATTTCTATAGGTTTGAATAAAAAATGCTTGTGATCTTTGAGATTAAAGCCTTTAATGTGTCTTAGAAAATAAACTCATTTGTAGAATTAAATAACGCAAATCTAGTTCTCACGTCACGAGTGTCATCAGTATCACAATATTGAATTTTTGATTGTCGTTTTAGGAATCTCTAGTTAAGTCTTTATCGACGAATACTAAATAAGTGTGTATCTTCTATAAATTATTGGACTTTTTAGTTGCTAGATTCGCATTGTCCAAGGGGGTGGGCACCGGTTTGAAGAGAACCTCTATACCGCGCGCACGGCGGATTGTTTGCGGGTCAGTACTGACCAATTGGGGTGACCAATAAAATCCAAATTTTGAGGAATCGTTTGTTTATATCTTGCCGACTATAATATATAATTATATATTTTTATTAATAATTTGTATAGACGTTCCTGTATAATACATGTTGTAACGTAAATTATTATTTTTGATCCTGAATCCGTTATACAATTGATTTGAAAAAATTACACAATGTTGATAACAAAATTATAATGGAAAATGGAAAGTCTCTATCTTGACAAATTTTTCCTTACATTTATTTTTGATTTTTAACTTTTACGCTCCTATCTCGATATGCCGATTTTAGAGGCTGGGTCGATAAAATAAAGTATGCAACATATATTGTTAAATTTTTTTACTGATCTTAGTGCAAAACATATCAGTGCACCAGATGCCTGAAGAAAATTGGAAAATTTTGATTATAAGTACTTTTTTTCGGCGACCAAGTCGAATAAATTTCATTATTATTATTTTTAACCATGGATCCGTAATACAATTGATGTGAAAAAATTACACAATATTTATAACAAAATGACAATGGAAAATGCGAAGTCTCTATCTTGACATATTTTTCCTTCTATTTATTTTTGATTTTTAACTTTTACGCTCCTATCTCGATATGCCGATTTTAGAGGCAGGGTCGTACAAAAATTATGCAACACATATTGTTTAATTTTTTTACTGATCTCAGTGCAAAACAAATCAGTGCACTAGATGCCTGAAGAAAATTGGAAAATTTTTATTATAAGTATTTATTTTTCGGCGACCAAGTCGAATAAATTTTATTATTATTATTTTTGACCATGGATCCGTCATAAAATTGATTTAAAAAAATTACACAATATTAATAACAAAATGACAATAGAAAATGGAAAGTCTCTATCTTGATATATTTTTCCTTCTATTTATTTTCTATTTTTTAACATTTACGCTCCTATCTCGATATGCCGATTTTAGAGGCAGGATCGATAGAAAAATTATGCAACATGTATTGTTTAATTTTTTTACTGATCTTAGTGTAAAACATATCAGTGCACTAGATGCCCAAAGGAAATTGGAAAATGTTGATTATAAGTATTTTCTTTACGGCGACCAAGTCGAACAAATTTCATTATTATTATTTTTGACCATGAATCTGTCATATAATTGATTTGAAAAAATTACACAATATTTATAACAAAACGGCAAACAAAAATGGATAGTCTCTATCTTGACATATTTTTCCTTCTATTTATTTTTTATTTTTAACTTTTACGCTCCTATCTCGATATGTCGATTTTGGAGACTGGGTCGATAAAAAAAGTATGCAACATATATTGTTTAATTTTATTACTGATCTTAGTGCAAAACATATCAGTGCACTAGATGCCCGAAAGAAATGAATGAAAATTTTTGATTATAAGTATTTATTTTTCGAACAAATTTCATTATTATTATTTTTGACCATGGATCTGTCATAGAATTGATTTGAAAAAATTACACAATGTTTATAACGAAATGACAATGGAAAATGGATAGTAAAAATATTGGATTGGCGTCTCTTTGTGATTCATTTTAAAGGAAAAATAAAACGATTGTTGCTGTGTTTTTTATCACACTTTAGTTACACTTTGCAACTAGTTTCGGCTAATATTCGAGCTCCTCATTGGAGCTGGAAAGTGTAACTAAAATGTGTGAAAAAACAAGGTAAAAATCGTTTTATTTATCCTTTATATAGTAAAAAGATTTTGAATAAACTATTGCTAAATTTACTGCTTCAACATGGAGAGCAATACTAATATAAACAATATTTTTCATTAATGAGTTAATGTGTATTAGCTATAATTCCAATCTAGGAACATAGAACCCAGATTGCTTCCTGGTATGCTACTGGGATTCGTTGGCTTTTTCTTTTTTGGAGTATAGTATACTATGCAGTATAGTACATATATCCATATTGCATACCATACAAAATAGTTATTGTTATTATACATGTGTCATGATTACTCATTATAATATGTTTCACAATATCATATTTTGTTATATTATAATTAATGCGCGCAGAGGAAAAAAACTTCATTAGTTTTAATGAAGGCTATGAGTAAAACTAGTATGTTTTTATCACTTTACTGTTTAAAACGACTAGTTTTGCCTATGCTATATGCATTATCAAACTTCCCCTGATGACTAATCATTGAAAATGAATGACTACGTACTAGACGCCACCACCATTCAATTTCTCATTAGTTTAATTCTTGTCGCGGAAACGTCATTCTTGTATTTTGCTTCAGCCAGCTCAGTGATCTACTGGTTAGAGGCTTTGTCCACCTTGTACTAATCATTGGGGATACACAGTGCATTCTTTATTGTAGGCGAAATTTGGCAAATCACCTTTCACAGGTTTTCAGTGTGCCGGTAAATACCGGGCGACTACACTCCTTTGAGCTTCCCCCTTTACCACCGGAAAAGTCCTCAGACTGGTAGCTATAGTGACACAAGTTTCTTTATCGGTTTATTATAAATTATAACAAGAAATATTAAATTATATGTACGGGTAGCACATAAATTAAAAAATATTAAGATAGATAAATAGAGAAGTAATGCATATCTATATCCTTATATTATCCTTATATGTATATAAATGTCAGTTCATTGTTTTGAATCCGATTTCTCATTACAAAAGTAGGAGTTGTGGGTTTGAATTTCCATTGGAGTTGATACCTTATTATACTTTTAAAGTCATAAATTAATAGGTGTATAATTATATTCACTTTATAATAATAATAATAATAATAAAATGTCTTTATTTCCTTTTCAATTACATTTTCAAAACAGACATTAGAACAATACAACATTGAAAAAGGAAACGGCGGTTTTCAGGTGATTGTACATCTTATACAAGATGAACAATCTCTGCTTTTCAAAACAACCTTGGTAACATAAATTATCTTCTTCTTCCAGTGCCTTCTCTTCAGAGGAGGTTGGCGACCTTATGTTTGAATTGGTCCCCATCTTGTGCGAGTTATTAATGCGCCTGAGCATCCTTGATTCCAAACCATTGTCGAAGGTTTTGCAACCAGGGGAACCTCTCCCTTCCGATTCCTAGTTTGCCTTCTATTTTCCCTTCCATAATTAATTGAAGGAATTGGTATTTATCATTTCGGAAGATGTACCCGAAATATCCTGCTTGTCTACGTTTCACCGTCGTGATTAGTTCTGTATCCTTGTCCATTCGCTTGAGTACCTCTGTCTTTGTTACTTTATCCGTCCACGGGATTTTCATCATCCTCCGATATAACTACATTTCTAACGCTTCGAGTTTGTTCATGGAGGATACTTTCAATGTCCATCCCTGGACTCCATACAATAAAATCGAGAAAACGTAACACTTTCTCCACCTGATTTTGAGTGATAG
This sequence comes from Lordithon lunulatus, assembly GCA_963942505.1. NCBI lineage: Eukaryota > Metazoa > Arthropoda > Insecta > Coleoptera > Staphylinidae > Lordithon > Lordithon lunulatus. Next base: position 14,898,205 of record OZ012669.1, read on the forward strand.
ATCCGTGTTACATACTAAGGGTTGCAGTTTCTGAAAGATGCTTCTGGCTATTTCAATTCGTGCTTTGGTGCTGTGGATCGGATCCCATTGTTCATTGAGTTTCCCAAATATTTGAAGTTTTGAACTCGATCAATTGGTTCACCGTTTATAGTCACCGGAAAAAAAGTAAACGGAAGAACAGTGAATAACGTCAAATACGTGGATGATTCTGTGATCTTAGCCAACACTATTGAAGACTTGTTCTGAATATGGACTCAAAGTAAACATCATTGCAAAAACAAAACTAATGATTATTAGCAAGAACAACGTAGCGAATAACGCTGCTATTCGTTGTTAATTTTCTATTTTTTTTTCTGATAAATTTTACTCTTAGTAAAGCATCATGATTCATATAATTTCTTAATCGAATAATTTACTGCCGAACATATCAACAACTCGGAAACTGCATTTATAAATAAACCGCACATAATATACATCTTGAATTAAATAAATATATCCACACTAATACTAAATTTATTATGTTCCCATATTTATTGCATAATGGCCCATTTGCCTATATTTAGATAATCAGTTAGTTTATTGAATCCTTTTCCATATAAGCACTTGTCCAGCTCAGTCGGCGGCACGGTCACGAACGCGCCCGTGCTTCCTATGCAAATTGCACTAGCGGAATCGCCCCGACGCGCGAATAACTCAATAATAAAACGAGGCCGGCCTCTGAGATGCACCACGTGCAATATTTATTTAAGCGCGATAAATAAAGAACATTTTTTGAGATCGCCGAGTGTTTATATTATGCAATGCGCGCCGCAATAATTGATGACGGCCATTTGAAACAACCGGTGTACGCTTGTTTGCGTTTTATTGAATGCACAATTTGTTGCAGGACTTTTAACAAATGCAAGATGTGGTTGCTGCTTACTCATACGGGTATTATTTTAATGCCTTGTGGGTGTAGTGCGCATCGATCTTGGTAATCATGTGCTATAGATCAAAAACACCTCGTGTGTCCAGCACTAACGCTAACTGTTCTTTTATTGTAACAATACTAATTTATCAATCATACTGAATTTGAGAATGAGTCAATTGTCTACTCAAATTTAGTATGATTGATACATTAATATTGTTACAAAAACAAACGGTTTAAGTTGTGCAGGTACTGATTATGCAGGTTTTGAGTGTGTAGATTCGGATAATGTAAGTTCTGATAACGCAAAATTAAATTCACACTTACTTTTCTTGATAATAGGTATGCATTGGGCATTAGCAAATATAAAAAAACATTAAGGGCCGGTTCTACAATTGACATTTAACTGGAGAATAAAGCTATTCGTGGAATAAGTTTGAGATATTAACGCCAATATGTCAAACTTATTCCACGAATAGCCTTATTCTCCAGTTCAATGTCAATTGTAGAACCGGCCCTTAGTCTGCTTGTCGATTCTCGAAATCTTCCTGGCAACTTAGTTATTATATATATATATATATATATATATATATATATATATATACTTAGTTATCGGAAGCTTTTAAACTATCACGTAAAATATATCGATTACAGTCGTCTAAAAACTATGGATAGTGTGAAACCAGCGACTAAAGCTTCGATAATCTGATATGGAATAAAAACTATCGATGTTTAGATACTATCCACAAAATTCGCTGCAGTATTCAAACATAAAATGTTTTTTTTTTAATTAAGAATGAAAAATAGTTGATCGGGTTGAATGGATTGAATAACCCTCGATATCTCGAAATCAAATAGGGAAATCGTTTCTTATCGTATCTTAAAATTAAATTGAATGCAAGAACTCCTATTTCTATGCTCTTAATGTAAAACGTCCTGTATACATAAAAAACTAGAAAAACTTTACAATACAAAGAAGAAATTTCTATATTCATATTATTAAGGTATTTTTTTAATTAATGGTTGAATGAATCCCTTTCCATTCAACTGAAGCCGAAAATTAATTACGCTCTATTTACAGACAATGTTGTCATTTCTACAATTAAAAGAACTAAAGAACTTTCCCCGTTTTTTTACGTTACACTGAGATGATTCTACAAAAATAATTCGCCAGTCATTTACAAAACGGCATTTCAATTTTTCGCCCGACATCATTAATTACCGTTCGGCTTCGCGGCTCGCTTGCTGGTGATTGATTGGTTTCTCTCGGTTTTTTTTTTGTTAATGGATGCTGACTGATTTTTTGCTAGACAGAAAGCGGTGCTGCTTATTAGTTACTATTGTTAAATTATAATTGAAATCTAATATAATACATTATATCATTAATTTATTATTATTACTATACTAATATAAGGTATCTAATTCATAAATTAAATTATACATATGATGCTAAATGGTAATTTATGGTAACTATACACAGTAAGTACAAAATTGCACATTGCCTTTTCGGTATATTGGCCAACAAGTCGATCGCGAAGCCTATTTTCGTCGATCGCAAAGAATATTTTCGTCGATCGCGAAGCCAATTTTGTTCAATCGCACGCAATGTTTTAACTTAGAGGACGATTAGACCACTTGACAAATAGAGCACTAATGACAATAAAGGCGCTTTCGATTGGCATGGTTTAACATTAATAGTCGCCCCCGTGGCGTGCAGTATCGCTCAGGTCTTGCAGTTGTGCGCCGCCGGTTGTAAGGGCCGAGGTTGAATTATTCGCATCGGAAGCGGCAAATAGAACAAGAAACAATAGCTCGTACCAGCCCAGAGTGATAAACGAAAGACACTTAAGTCGATCGTGACACATGTTTATGATAAAAAGTCGATCATATGTACACACAAGTTAGCCACCCCTATTGTAAGGGAACACTTACCGTGATATGCGCAGATAAAGTAGAAACTTCTTGTTTTCATAAAGTTTTTAACAACTAGTTTTATAAAGAGTTACGTTTTTTTTATTGTTCTCAACTAAATAAAGTGCAGCAATAAATTTCTTCTAAATTTTGATTTAGAAATTCGAGTTTTTTCTATCAAGGTGCTATGAAAACTGATCAACGAAATGATTTTCTTTTTGGTCATTACTAAATATTTAGGTAGATTATAGATGCATGAATGTTAATAGAATGTGAGTGAATTAGTAAACTCAGATTCTATCAACATTCTTCTACAACATACAGAATATTAATTGCGCCATTTTATACCCACCGTGTATACAATAAAAGTATATCTAGATTATTAGTTATTAATGTAGATATACTTTACTTACTTACTAAGTAATTTGAAATAAAGGTATATCAAGGATTATTAGGTATTCTATATGTATGTAATTGCTCATCTGTAAGGTCAATAGCTTTGAAGTTTTCGACAATTTAAAAAAATATAGACAGGAGGACCCGAAGGTCGATTGCCAGTTACAAATTTTAACAAATACAATAACTACTACTATCATATGTACATACCACAGAAATAGTTTGTATGAATAAACCAGCAACCGTACTATTAATAATAATTTTTAAAATAAAAAAACCTTATCAGCCATGATTTCATTCGTTTTAACCTATTAACGTATTTATAATTAGAAATGATTAATTCACTCATACCGAAATTTAACGAACAAGTTATCAGTACATGGAATAATTAAATTGGTTACAATTCGGGCGCGCATTCCGCGTACGGCTCGCATTTCGGCGAAGCCCACCGCCGTTGCAGGCGACTCGAATGTAAAAAAAAATCATATTATTATTTGTCTCGGCAACCGCAAACGCTATGGCCTTGCCGTTTCGGTTAAATTGACCAGAAACGAACTCAAGGATTTGTTTGTTGTTGCGTTGTAATTAGAAAAAATAAATGCAAAAAATAACGCGCGCGTTGAAATTCAATCGTTAGAGGGGATTGGAAGAAAAAGCGGTTTAATTTCTGTTATTAAATAACAATTTGCGGACTGGTAATGGTAACTGGAGGGTGTCTGTGTTTGCAATGTAATGTACTCCGGGCATTAGAGGTCACATAAATCACGATGTTTGTATGCTAGCAGGTTGGGTTTTGTCTATTTTACTTGAGGTTGTTTATACAACTGTATTGGCGATGTATGTTATTTGTATATGTGCTATTTAGTGCGTTTCCTGTACTTTATTTGCGTTTTTTGCAAAATTCAAAATCTTCATCAATTTTATATGCTTTAGAAACAATATATGCGGCTAATTATATATATATATATATATATATATATATATATATATATATATATATATATATTATTTTTTTATTTTATGTTTGACTTACATTTTCTACTTTAAATCTTATTGTATTCATTGTTAAATGTCTAATGTTTTAGCTGTGCAGAAAGAGTTTCTTATTTTTATTTTTTGCCTTACGCCGCATACTCAATAGTTAATCTCTACGTAACTATTTTTCGGCGAAAAAATACCCTATATACATATATATATATATATATATATATATATATATATATATATGTATGTGTGTGTGTGTGTATATATTAGTAGTAGTAGTTAATGTATTTGTTACAATTCTGTAACTGGCTATCGACCTTTGAGTCCTTCTGCCGTGTGTTTGTGTGTGTGTGTGTATGTATATATTAGTAGTAGTAGTTAATGTATTTGTTACAATTCTGTAACTGGCTATCGACCTTCGAGTCCTTCTGCCGTGTGTTAGTGTATGTGTATGTGAGTGTTAGGACTTGCTATTTCGGAAAATCGTCCCCGACTTTTCGAAAGTGTCGTTAATTGTATCCCAACGACAGATGGAGTCGTTACCACTGTCGTTGGGATACAAACCTCGGCTGCCCGTTCGTAAAGCGTATACTACATGCGTGTATATATTTTATTGTCATAGTATTCTGGTATTGTGTTTGTTTACAACCAACATTTTAATGAACATGACAAAGCAAACAAAACCATTCAATTGTCTGCTGTACATGGGCATTAGTTAACTATTTGTTTATGTTTCAAAGTACCGCCAAACGTGAGATAAGAATCGTTAGCAAATATGTACAGCAACTACACATAAAGTGCAACACAAACATATATTGCTCACATATGATTTTATTATTAATAATTATTACGACATTTATATTTTTCATTTAGCCGGTTTCTACCCTCAGAGTATAAGCCTCCCACTTGTCTCTGTTCTGGGCCACTTGCTACCAATTTAATCCTGCCATCGCTTCATCTCATTACGACATACCTATGCCAAATCTCAAAATTAATATGAACATTTGAAATATGTAATATAGACATTCCTTGTGAAAGCCTGTATTAGTTAAATGTCCTCCCGTTAATTGAGTTAAGGTAAATACGGGGTGATTACACTCCTCAAAGCTTCTCCCTTTACCAGCGGAAAACCCCTTGGGTTCAGAGCTATAAAGATAGAAGTTTTTTGTATGTTACGTGCATATATTTTTTTAAATTTTAGCGAAAATCCACTGTTTAAGCTCCTAAAACTATCTGGAAAATATCGTTGAATTGTGATATAATTTAATGCCACATTTTTGAAAAAACTGCGTTATATATTAACACCAAGTATTGTACATAGATGTTATAGCACATAGCTGCCTCATTCATACACAAAAGCCGCTGTCGTTTATTATTCCAGAGCTGTTCCGAGCTGTTCTAAGCCAGCTAAGACCAGCCCAGAACAGCTCTCGTGCGATAAACGAAAGTGGCTGAAGTATAAGGATTAATACCTAAGATATAAAGTTCGGCATACGGCAAAACCGTAGCGTTCATAGACGGAATAAGGAATAACACTTATCGTCTTATAGACTCTATAAGACGATAAGTGTTATTCCTTATTCCGTCTATGAACGCTACAGTTTTGCCGTATGCCGAACTTTATATCTTAGGTGTTAATCCTTATATCCTCTATAATATAGAGGACCGGTGTGAAGTTAAACAATTCTCATAATTCCGGGCGGCCCGTGAGTTGGCGCGGCGTTGACTTTTTGTCGGTGCATTGTTACTAAACGGAGTGTTAAAATAAATTCTACAATTGGTTACTTATGTCTTTGTAACCATAAAATAAGTAAAAAAACAAATTAAAGTTAATTTTGTCAGCTGTTATTGAATAATATTTGCATCACTATATTGGTATCAAAAAAGTTAAAAAGTTGCAAGTATTTTGTATAAGCCTGTCATTGAATAATATTTGCAACAAAACAAATTGCAATTTTTATTAATGAACCATCCAAATTTTTTTTTGAAACTTTCGAAATATTGTTTAGAATTTAACAACAATCAATCAGACATATTTTCGAATAGGGTGCTGGTCGTTAGTTTTTTTTTTAATATTTTTGAACATAAACATGCATGTAAGTAAAATATTTGTATAATAATTTTTTATTTATAACAAATGTAGGTGCCTATACACCAATGTTTTTATTTCACAATTTTGTTTCTAATCACTTTAGTGGTATCAAAAAAGAACAGTTAAGAAAGTTGACAGCAAGACTATAGACTATAGACTATAGACTATAGACTATAGACTATAGACTATAGACTATAGACTATAGACTATAGACTATAGACTATAGACTATAGACTATAGACTATAGACTATAGACTATAGACTATAGACTATAGACTATAGACTATAGACTATAGACTATAGACTATAGACTATAGACTATAGACTATAGACTATAGACTATAGACTATAGACTATAGACTATAGACTATAGACTATAGACTATAGACTATAGATTATAGACTATAGACTATAGACTATAGACTATAGACTATAGACTATAGACTATAGACTATAGACTATAGACTATAGACTATAGACTATAGACTATAGACTATAGACTATAGACTATAGACTATAGACTATAGACTATAGACTATAGACTGTAGACTGTAGACTATAGACTATAGACTATAGACTATAGACTATAGACTATAGACTATAGACTATAGACTATAGACTATAGACTATAGACTATAGACTATAGACTATAGACTATAGACTATAGACTATAGACTATAGACTATAGACTATAGACTATAGACTATAGACTATAGACTATAGACTATAGACTATAGACTATAGACTATAGACTATAGACTATAGACTATAGACTATAGACTATAGACTATAGACTATAGACTATAGACTATAGACTATAGACTATAGACTATAGACTATAGACTATAGACTATAGACTATAGACTATAGACTATAGACTATAGACTATAGACTATAGACTATAGACTATAGACTATAGACTATAGACTATAGACTATAGACTATAGACTATAGACTACAAACTACAGACTACAGACTACAGACTACAGACTACAGACTACAGACTACAGACTACAGACTACAGACTACAGACTACAGACTACAGACTACAGACTACAGACTACAGACTACAGACTACAGACTACAGACTACAGACTACAGACTACAGACTACAGACTACAGACTACAGACTACAGACTACAGACTACAGACTACAGACTACAGACTACAGACTACAGACTACAGACTACAGACTACAGACTACAGTCTACAGACTACAGTCTACAGACTACAGTCTACAGACTACAGACTACAGACTACAGTCTACAGACTACAGTCTACAGACTACAGACTATAGCCGTAGGTTATTTTAATTTAATTTAATTTATTTTTATTTAAAACGCAGAGACAGAAAGGTATTAAATTTAATTTATTAATGCTGCTACTCTATAATTTAAGGATTTTAGTTTTTACAGCTCAACAAATCAAAAAGCAAAATGCAAAAAAACTGTGTGAAAAATTGTGGATCCTTTTCACGCCAATAACTTTTTTCTTTTTAAAGCTAGAAGGATGATTGCAAAGGTGTCGCTTTTAAATACTCAAACCCAACAAACGGCCCTGTGGATTTTCCGCTATCATTTCTCGCATATTCAAGAAACTATGAAAAATGTGTTTTTTGTATCCTTTTCGTGACTTTTCGTCAAAAACGTTTTATTTTTTTAAAACTAGAAGGTTGATTCAGAATGTTAAGTTAAATGTACGTATTTTATGTAAATTAGCAGCTGCTTCAAATAACTTTTACTTTTGTATATTTTATCATGTAATAAATCACATACCAAATTAAATATTTTATTGCTCGATGTTTATGGAAACAATAAAAACAAGTTACACGAAATTGTGAGTAATCAAGAAACAAAGATAGATACCATTGTTTTCACTAAACAAAGGACAACTTGAATGCTTTTAGGAATGAAACACATTACCAATTTAGCCTTCAGCAAAATTAATCATATGTTCTTCTTATATAAAAGATGTTTTTGGTTTATGTTTATTTATTTTTAAATTAATAATTAACATGCGTTTTTCTCTTACTTAATTACTAAATTTTCTTTTCAAGGTTCAAAATGTAATACCGTCATTTTGAAAACTAAGGGCTTTTCCCTTGACCGTCGGAAAAGCCTCACGGCTGATATATTTTGTCAGGACTGTTTTGTTGCGTGCTATTTTGACTGGTCACTGCATTTCGATTAAAATAGGTCTGTACTTATTTAAAGGATAAATAAAACGATGTTTTTCTTTGTTTTTGATCACACTTCAGTTACACTTTGCAACTAGTTTCGGCTAAGCTCTAGCCATTTTAGCCATTTTAGCCATTTTCGAGCTCCTCCGAGTCATCGAAGGAGCTCGAAAATGGCTAGAGCTTAGCCGAAACTAGTTGCAAAGTGTAACTGAAGTGTGATAAAAAACAAAGTAAAAAATCGTTTTATTTATCCTTTAAAATGAATTATCACAAAGTAGACGCCTTAACAATCCAATATCTGTACTTATTTATATTATTGTAGGAGTATTATTATTTTTATAACAGATTTATTCCCTTTTAATTATACTGATGAGAAACATCGTTACATAATTGACTAACAACATTCCATTTATTAATCAAACACTCTGACTCACGCCTCGGTACTAAATAAGAAAAAAAAAAGCTGCCATCACGCGCCAACATCAGTGCTATTTACACTTTAAGTACTTATTTGTATCCGCTTATAACGCTAATGTTTACGCAATGTCCATAATTTATCATTACTTGCCATAACACCCGTATTTATATTAAGTATGCAATTTATTAGAAACGAAGCCGCTTTTGGTCGATTAATATGTTAATACCAGACTATGGCACTGCAGTTATGATTTGTTAGATAGTTTGTATTATACTCCATTTTTAATTTGTTTATTTTTGTTTCAGGTAAGCATCGCATCATTTTCAAACGTTCATTTGGTATCGTAAGTAATTTTAAATAAATGATATGGTTGACAAAACGGGTACGAAAGCGTCAGGTGCAGTTAAACCTTGGTTTCCTAGGAAGCGGTGTCGGCAAACGCGGCCGCATTTAACGTCATTTTGATGTTACAAATTTCTTAAGGTCGTTTTAGACAAGACAATTTCTTAGCTCAAAAGTTGTTCAAGAAATGAATTCATATATCCTCCACCCATACAATTTGTCCTTGACTAATAGAACGTGTTATATTTTTCCATTCGATCTACCATCCAATTCAATATTTCAAATAATTTGCTGTATGATACGAGACAATTTAGATTGTTTCGCATCTTGACTAACTTTTGAGTCAAGAAATTGTCTTGTCTAAAACGACCTTTATACGTATATTTAAATCAATCTGGTAATGCACGGAGCGGTATTCTTTAAAGTATTGGGAAAATGTCATGAATTACACTGGAATCTGGTGAGTTATTCAATTACATGTTCTAAAACGTATCTTGTAATGTGTAAATGACGTCAAAAACGGCCGTTTTTATCGACACCGCTTGCTAGGAAACCAGGACTTGAAATTGAACGGTTGTGGCGTCTATTAATATTCAATGAAGGGGATGAATAAAACTACTCTGTTTTTAACTTTATTTATTGTTTAAAACAAATAGTGTCGCCTAAGCTCTAGGAAAGTTTCCAAACTTGACAACGTCTAAAACTTAGGCGACACTTTTGTTTGCATCCTCAAATCTTTGCCCCCATTCATTCCAGAAACAAATCCTGTGCTACTGCTACAGCCTTATGCATACATACCGTTCATACTGCCATTTTGTTCATTCCCAGATATTTATATTTTTTGACTTCTAGTTCTAGTTTACCCCCCCCCCCCCCCCCCCCCCATATATCAGATAAATTGCTTGAAATTGAAATCGACGCACAAAGTAACCACACTATATTTAAAAATAATAATAATTCTATATATATACATATATATATATATATATATATATATATATATATATATATATATAAAGACTGCAATACATATTCATAACGAAAAGAAAAAAAAATTAATAGAAAAGACAAAACCAATAACATGTTTATGGGAAATAAGGCGCAGTTCTAATATATGCTAATAGATTTTTTTTTAATAATAAAGTAAATCTTAAATAATTGGTTAATTGGTGCAAATTGAATCATTCAAGCGTACATAGTAATTGTGTTATTGAAATGCTTCGGGAAATGTAGGTCCCATTAAACACGTTCCTGTCGCTTAGTCATATTTTAACATCGAACTTCTGCGAATACAATCATAACATGTTGAGCACTCTATAATTGTATGAGTAATCTTAAAATAAAATTTTATATCCGGAACAACTTGAATTGTACATGCAATACATTATTAAAAATATTCTTACTAATGTGTAAATAAAAAAAGACGTAGGTTGTTGAGTTCCAAATTAATCTTTCTTGTACCGTGACAATTGTTTCGCAATTCTATAACATCATTATACGGATGAAATAGGTTTTTTAATAATAATAATGGAAGGGTGTTATACTTTTTTTATTCTGAGTTAAAATCTTCCAGACACCCATATCTATAAGTGGTAGACATGGGTAGTGTCGAATTCACACCGGTTACTGCAAAAACAGGTTTGCGCAGGCAGGCCGGAGTAAAAACCTAAGCGTCTGAGCGGGGCTTAGCCCCTCGCGACAGTTTGTTTGTCTTGTCTCTTTTTCTTGCCTAGTTACTTTTCCCGTCTATATCAGTTGTGGAAGTCTTCCTGGAATCATTAATTTTGCCTCATTGCGTGCCCCGCAAATCTAGGCACGACACTCCAGTGTCTGTCAGAAGCTGCCATCGATGTCCCTAATCATTGTGGAGTCGATCCTTCCTCTCCCAGCTTCAACCACAGTATTGTCCGCTCTCGGTACCACCGTTGGCATTTGTAGATCGTGTGGGTAGGATCGCCCGGTTGATCGCAATGCAGTCACGTAGGCGTTGTCTTCTTCTTCTTTAGGTGCCTTCTCCATTACTGAAGGTTGGCAACAATCATGGCAAATTCTGCACGGTCTTGTGACGCTCTAAACAATGAGTGGGAGTCCAGACAAGTCCATTCCTTTATGTTCTTTAACCAGGAGTATTTCCATCGTCCTGGACCACGGCGACCCTCTATCTTGCCATCCATTATTAATTTTAGCAGGCTATATTTTGTACTTCTGAACATATATCCTAGGTATGCTGTATTACGTTTCTTCACAGTAGCCAATAGCTCTCTGTCTCTATCCATGCGTCTAAGAACCTCATTATTCGTGATATGCTCCGCCCAAGATATTCTCTGTATTCTTCGAGAGATCCACATCTTAAACGCTTCTATTCTCTTCATAGTATTGATCTTCAACGTCCAAGCCTCAACACCATACAACAGTATCGAGTGAATGTAGCAATTAACGAACCGGTATCTTACTTTCAGGTTTAGCCTTCTCTCGCAAAATACTTTTCTCATCTTAAGGGACGTTGTTCTGGCCATTTCGATGCGTGTTCTTACTTCCAGATCTGGATTCAGGTCTTCGGTGATCCAGCTGCCCAAGTATATAAATTTAGCGACCTGCTCTATTTGCTTATTGTATTCTTGCAAATTGGCTTGGATATCTGGTGTTCTACTGATAACCATTGTTTTAGTTTTGGTCGTATTTAATTTTAGCCCAAGCGCATCACATTTTGCTATTATATGGTTCATCAAACATTGTAGGCCAGCTGCAATTATAGCCGTATCGTCCGCGTACCTGATGTTGTTCAATAATTCACCATTGATCTTGATTTCATCTGTAGAGCTTTCTAAGGCTTTCAGGAGTATTTGCTCCGAAAAGATATTGAATCACAATGGTGATAGTACACAGCCCTGACGTACTCCACGTTTACTAGGAATATCGCTGGTCGTATCGTCCTCGGGTCTTACTGCAGTAGTCTGGTGTTCGTACAATTTTTTTATGAAGGAGATATCTTTTTGGTCGACGCCTTTAGTCATCAGAATGTTAATTAGGACGGACTGTTTTAAACAGTCAAATGCCTTTACATAATCAATAAAACAGATGTACATGTCCTTCCTTTGGTCTTTACATTTTTGCATGAGAACTGACAGCTCAAACAACGCTCTCTTGTTCCCAGTCCATCTCTAAAACCGAACTGTTCCTTGCTTAGGTCTTCTTCGCATTTCTTACGTATTCTATTATGTAGGATTTTTAGGAATTTTTTTAATACTTGGCTCATCAATCTTATCAGTCGGAATTGATCGCACTTGTTTGCGTTTGATTTCTTTGGTAGGGCAATGAATACTGATTTTAGCCAGTCTTGCGGTATGTTTACGGATTCATATATTTTGTTAAAGAAGTTTATAGGAATCTCGGTAGTTTCCTCTTGTATAAGCTTTAGGATTTCTATGTACATGTCGTCCGGTCCTGCAGCTTTACTTGATTTGGTGGATTTTATAGCTTTAATAACTTCTGATTTCATGATGTTCGGGCCAGTGTCTCCACCTTGATTTGGATGTGGTCAATTAGTTTCGCCATAGAACACATTTTTGATATACTTTGTCCACTCTTGTTTCAGTTCTTCTTTATTTGTCAAAAGTTGATTGTCCGCATTTACTCGTCTGGATGGTAGATGGTTTCTGGTATTTCCAGCTATTTCTTTCACCTTTTTGTGGAGGTTGAACAGATCGTGTTTGTCTTGTAGTTCTTCAATTTCTTGGCATTTTTCTTCCATCCATTTTTCTTCCTATGTTTGAGTTCAGTTCGTTATATTTCTGCTGATACACATTTTTGTATTTTTTTCGTTCATCCATTAAATTCATGATTTCTTCTGTCATCCTCTGCTTTCGTTTATTAACCTTTGGTGCTTTCAATCTTTCTTGAATATTTTTAAATATTTGCGTAAGTTGATCCCATACTGCCTTAACCGTTTGCTCTTCTGACGGACGGATCTTTTTTAGTTCAGTGTTGAGCTTCGTCGTTAATATCTCTTACAGGTGTGGATTCTTGAGTACCTCCATGTTTGATCTTCTGATGATTTTACGCTTTATCTTTTTAAGGCGGAATCTTACTTAAGCTATTACGGGGTTATGATCTGACCCAATGATCAATGCCCCCGGATACGTTCTCACTCTATGTACACCATTGCGATATCTCTTGTCGACTCGTATAAAGTCTATTTGATTTCGTACTATGTGGTGTGGCTGATGATATGGAGATGTCCAAGTTTAGAATCGTCTATTAGGTAATTGGAACAAGTGTTACTAATCATAAGGTTCTCTTCTTGGCAGAATTGCACCAGCAAGTCGCCTCTGTCATTTGTATCACCCAGACCATGGTTACCAACAACATCAGAGACTCTTCCTTTGCCCACTTTCGCATTAATCTCCCATTATTATGGTAATTTCGTTTTTCTTCGTATATGATTTTAGTTCTTTTAATTCCGCATAGAAATCTCATATTTCTGAGTCCGGTTTGTCAGCTGTTGTGCATAGACTTGTATGATATTAATGTTTGTGGGGTTTGCTTTTAGTTGTAGTTGCATTGCTCTGTCCGAGTGCGGTACATAGTTCAAGCCTGATTTGTTTGCGTTTTTGTCTAGTATTATTCCAACACCATTTGAGTGGTCTACCAGGTCTTTGCCAGAGAAATAATCCTCTGAGAATCTTCTTTTACCAGTGGAAACCCCCTCTGAATCTCTGAATAGTTATAAAAATAGTAGTTTTTATCCTTCTTCGTAATTCCTTGGTTTTAGTATACATTTCATTAAAATTGTGTAATATTTACTATTTAAAAATGCAACAAAAATAATAGCACAACAAACTTTTTAAAATCTACTAGGGACAATGATGGGGTTCAATCATTGTCCTTTAGTAGATTTTAGAAAGTTTCGTATGCTATTATTTTTGTTGCATTTTTAAATCATAATGTACTATTTCAATGTGTTTTTTTTTCTTTGTAAAATCTTATTACAATTTCTGTTACAATACGAATTTATTTTTATTACCATGCATAATTTATAAACACATCAATTGAAGATCTTTTATATACAAAGCCTAATATGTAATACGATTCGAAGTAGAATTTAATCGCCATCACCAAGCAAATTATAGATTCTGCTGCATCGGCAACTCCCTATTACGAATTCAGGGCAAACGTAATTTGCAATTTGTCATAATAATAACGCAATCTTCTCTTGGTACGGTCCAGAATGACAAGTCTACCGCGCCAAATGCAAATGTTTAATAAACTTTCTCTTTATTGTACTTTGTTAAAATAATAGTTGACACAAAGGAATGATTACGGCTCGTTTGTATGTAAATGTTTGAATTCTGTCGGGGGCGGCGGAATGTAAAATGCTCAATGCTAAGGGAAGACGACGAAAAGGAGCCACCAATAAACTATACTGGTGGGGTTGCACGCAATGTGCGGAAATTTATGTAATATTAAGTTAGTTGTATACTAAGTGAGATTATTTATGGGTGTAGAGATTAGAATATTGAATTTAAAACAATCCTACAGTGAAATTTCAAAGTGAAAATTATTTTTGTTAGCTCAAACACTTTCAGGAAACATAACGCAATTACTATGATAGTCTAGTGCCGTTTGCACCGCAGCCAGTTAAAGTTTTAATCGTCAGTTAGTCCCTAATCCGTTTGCACCGCCATTTAACTATTCGTTAAGGTCCAGTTAAACGCCTAATTTTTAACTGCCCAAACTGAAGCAGTTAAGTCCCTGGTTAAGGATATGCACATGCGCACCAGGTCAGTAGTTTTTAACTGGTGCTCAGCGAGCTTCTTTCAAGTGCTCCGCGAAGTTATTAAAGCCGAAATTGAATGTTGGCTCATCTACTGTATGTGATTGACTCTTTGATTTTGGTACTCCGCAAGTATTTCTTATGATCAAAAGTGCTCCCTGATTTCAAAAAGGATAAGAATTACTGGGCTAGGATGTTTCCTCCCCGCCATTTCATGGCCATTCCTTTCATCCGGCTGCTTATCAGAAAAAAGAATTCGATGTTGTTTTTATGACGGCTAAAACCTGGTTTCTTCTATTGGATTGGAATTTATGTATATAAGTCTCCTGATTGTTTTAAGACCATCACTGGAAATGTATGTCCATCGTACGTCATATGTGACACATTTGTTGTCACTATATTTCCAATTCTCATTTTCTCTAAAAACTAAGCATAGGACCATCATATTTTTTTTAGTAAATCCTAATATTCCCAAGCAAATTAACAAATTTGATGTCACTATAATTCAGATTCTGATTTTTTGTAAACAAAATATATGTTAGTCCAATTGTTAGTAAATCCAAATATTCCCAAGCAAATGTTTCTATAAATAGCACAAATTAAACGGCTTGACATCTCTATTACTTTAGCCTGCCCTTTAGTTGAAACCAAGCAAGTTCGCTACTGTAAATACCATCTGCAATTAATATATCGTTGCGTTAATTACTTTACTTATAAAATGACATTAATTACTGCACACAAACGCTGGCACTAATCTGTTAATTGGCGCTCATTGTGCGCACACTTGATGGCCGCAGTGTGTTTGCATTTGCAAAGTCAACAAGGGCCGTTCGAGAGGAGATTGTTGGAGTGAGATTGGTTTTACTCGGCGGCCGGGGTCTATAAATATTTACCGTCACATATATACCCAGAAACGGAAAAAAGTCACGCGGGGGAATTGGCGACACAATAAAATCGGATACGTGTTTGCAGGAAGAAATTGAGTCGTGTGTTTAAATTAGAGTACTGGGCAATTCTAAATACGTACGGGTTTAATAGAATAAAAAACTTTTTTAGACCAGAAATTGAATGGTTTTGGCGTCTACTACGTGGTAATTCATCTCCTTTATTTTTAAGACCACTCAGTTACTATTGATGCTGCAGTAAAGCATGAAACAAGATAACAATTTTATTTAAGTTTTTGGTGTTTGAACTAAATGGTGGCTTATAAGATTATTATTTCATTTACGTTCAACATATTTCATAAGATCAACTATAAGCTGCATTTGAAAATATGAAATAAGATAAGATTTATGTCAATTATGCTAGAAAATAGAAATATGCAACATTAACAAAAAAAAGCGTTTTTCAATAAGGACGAGTCGATGTTGAAATGGAATTAAACAAGCTGTGTGTGAGGTATTAACGAAATTCTTTTTTTATTTGAAAGGTTCATATTTGCCATTATGTATTATGTTCAAATATCCGCCGCTACTTCTCACGGTGGCACGGACCCCCATTTTCTAATAATGACTCTACTCATAGATCCGCCTGAATTTGAGCGAGGGCATTGGTTATGTTGGCTTTAAGGGCATTTCAGTCACTTCAGGAAACCACACAAGGAGGGCTGTCTCCATTTTCCCGGCTGCGAGTTGGAGACAGTGCTCCATATTCCACTCGTTCGTTCTTCGCATCGCTTCCTCCATCCTGCCTCTCAGCTCCACCATGTCCTTGCCGGTCCCCTGTACATCTATATCGCCTGCGAACGCAATGGTTCCTACCCCGTCTGGCATTGCCCATCTTAGGGCCCCGTTGTATATGAGGTTCCACAACAGGGACCCTAGGACTAATCCATGTAGCACCCCTCCTGTCATCTCGAACTCTAGGCCGCCCGAAGTTCCTTCGTACGTTATTTGTCTATCGCTCAGGTATGCACTGATAAGTCTCATCATCTGGTGCGGGATGCTTAGTTCCTTAGTGCTGCCTTGACTCAGCCCCAAGGGATGGAGTTGAAGGCATTGCTCACGTTCAGAGTGACCCTCAGACAATGCTTTCTATCCCTTAGTTAGCCATTGTTGCACTCCTTTATGGTGCTTATTACTGCCAATATCGCATCTGTGGTGGATCGCTCCTTCCGGAAATCGTATTGTGTGGGCGAGAGACCTCCTGCCTCTTCCACCATTGTATTCAGTTTATTAACAATTAGTCACTCAGGATGATGACAAACTTGGTCCTTTTCCACCTCTGGGGGAACTTGCTCTCATTCAGGTTGGCTATTTCCTTCAATCAGGTGGGGCCTTCCGGTTCTGTAGTCTTAAGATCGCCTCCTCGACCCCGTCCTTCTCCCAGGGCGGTACCTCAGCTCGCAGGACGCACCTGTCTACGGTGCGATGGTGAGGAAAAGGCTTTGATTACAAATGTTGGGCTTGCTCCGTCGTTGCATGCCTCTAGGTTAAGTTTTGCTGCCAGTTTCCTTACACATCTTGAATCTTTACGACCTTGCATTACCTACTATCGCTCTATAATATGTTTCTGCATTAAGCTCTACCATTATTTCTCTAGTGTGTACAGAAACTGCCTCATTCATTAGATACGCAGTCATTATATCTCTACCTATTATAGAGTCGTACGCATCGTCCAGATCATTGAAAAGCAGAACCCTTCTGGTGCAGGATTTTTGTCGATCAGCTGCAGTGTTTTTGATGGTCACCTGTTGATCTGCCTCGTCGGAACCACATTGCACGTCGTGTATCAACTGTCCACTTATATCAGCTTCTACGTCCAATCTTTATACAATGAAGTTTGTATGCACTTTATAAATTGTGTCTATGTATACAATTCTTCTGTATTTCTCTGGGCTGTTGTCCGCTCCGTACTAAATTAGAACGGGAATAATTAATCCCTGCCCTCAGCTTCCTGGTGTCCTTACTCTCCTCTCCAGATCATGTTTATTACGTAGGACCACTTCATTTACCCCCACGAGTTTATGCAGCTTGCACGCAAAACTGACTGGTGGGACGAGTGAACAGCCTTAAAGGGAGGTTTCACAATGGGCCCATTTTGAGGCCTATGTGTCTGTAGCTATTGCTACCCCTCAACCAACTATCCAGACCCCCACGATTCAGCAGGAGCCTCATTGTTTATTCCCTCTGCCCCAGCTGCCCTTCGGTTTAATACCTGTTCCAGATTCTTCAAGGTGTAATCTTTCTCGCCTACATACTTACCATCTTTTTCTAACCCTCACCATTCTACCTCACTTCCCAGTAAGCTTTTAAAATAACCTTTATAGTCTAATTTATTTATATCTTATTTATCGCCATGATTTTTAATCCCCCTTCTTTGCGCCTCAAAATTCTATCATTTTTAATATTTTTAATTATGGCTATTTCCTTTTTCTTTTTCCTGTTGCAGCACTCTTAAAGCTAACCGGACTCATCTCTATGCCTTGTACACTTGTTTCTTCGACTCACCACTTGTGTACTGATTGTTTCCATCGCATCATATAGCTCTCATATTCCTCCTCCATCTACCCCCTCCTTTTTGTAGGCTCCTCCTCTTCGTAATATCAAAACACTTGTTGTGATATACTTAATCGATTGTCTGGGTAAATAAGCTGATCTATCGTTAAGTAACAACGAACCCGTAATGACCCATCAGTCCATTGTCAGCCAGTCATTACGAACCGGTTAGAAAGAGTGATTAGAACGATACAGAATAAGAACAGTGGCAATAGTACCCACAGAAGAGACAGTCGCGAAGCAATCAAGGAGCCCCACACACCACCACAGTCTTGACCCACACAACATCCATAACTTTCAACGGCACCTAACATTCTCATGCTCCAAGAGGTAAACAGTTGGTATCCAGCGGTGGTTCCCCTCAACTTTGGCGGCATCGACTAGGCCTGTACCTGACGCATTGGCGTCATCGACAGGGATTTTCCACATCGATACACATCATTTTGGTAACAGCGGTGGTTTTTCCAACATTACACCCTTCACTATTAATTCGTTAATTGATTGAACCTGATCCAAATCCATGCACTCTGCGTCGCCTCTATCTAACTATATCGCTGTAATGTTTCAATATTCTTCTCCTCGCTCTAAGGTAGCTGAGATAGGGAATGATCCGATATCCCCTACATTAAAACACTCTATTATATTAGTGAATGTATCCTTCACCAATATGTACTCTTTTACTCTATTACTGAATTTCATCTTCCACCTGCATAGGTATATGACCCTTCCCAGTCACTCTCTGCCATGCCATTTAGGATTATTGGATTCTTTTGCTCCACCTACTCCGTCAACGTTCCACCTTCTGTGTTCATAATTTTATCCTTCGATTGACACCCTCCCGCTCACCTCCACCGTTCTCTTCTGCAATTCTCACATTGCAGATAATTTCCACTAATAGTGAATTGTGCATTCGTGTACTCACTTCTTCTACTACTGATTTTTCCCCTTAATTCTTATCCTCGCCCATTATTGTACATATTGTAAAAATCATGCAGTTCGTTGCTCCTGTTCTTACTGCCCTATTCCGTAGTCCTTACACCGAGCCCTCTGCGTTACTGGTATGCAGGAACTATTTTCTCACTCCTGCTATAATAGTCGGTATTATAGTAGGGACAAAAAAAGAGAATGACTCATCCATTCTTCTACATTCTTCGATGGCTATCTCAACATATTCGATAAAAAGTACTATAACTCGATAACTAAAACGAATCGGAACTATGTTCATATAACATTTTTTTCTTAGAATCACATCAGCTTTCACTTGTTAGAGTTTGTTATAGAGCTAGTAGTTCATCCTGTATATGCTTCTTGGCATCCCCATATGAAGTTGTTTGGCATTAATTTTTCTATTTTTCAGTGTCTGAACAGAGTTAACATTGTATTCACCATCGTCCTTAATTTTTGTATGCATTTTCTCCAGCTATGTTCCTAATTCTACTCTTTTTTTCTTTATCACATCGCTTACCCTTTCTCCATACCGTGCTTAAATGAAAGGCCTCTGGATTACCTGGGCTGCTCTGCTGAGTGCGCGTCACTTTCTTGGCAGCAGCCACCATCTTCTCTAGCCTCACCTCTAGCCTCACATCTAGCCTCACCTCTAGCCTCACCTCTAGCCTTACCTCTAGCCTCTTGGTTTGCTTTCGAAGCTCGTCCTGGCCGCTCTTCAGGGCCTTATTTTGCAGCCAGCTGCTCATATATTCTTCTCTCCACCCCGGGCATAACGGTCCATCCCTTTTTTGTTTTCTTGCCTGTGCGAGCTTGTCGCAGAGAAACGGAGCGTAAATCTACGCCAAAACAATGATAACCAAACAACAATGTTGTTAGATATTCTACTACGATTTTAATATATATATATATATATATATATATATATATATATATATATATATATATATATATATATATATATATATGTTTGTGAATCCACCTCTTGGTAATCTACATATCTAGATATCGATCTTGTTAGATCTCGACAGTGTAACGTAGCTAGTGAGGATGAATTCACACCTGTTATCTGGCTTTTATTGAGACTGACTGTTACATCTATTTACTCATATCTTGAATTGTGACGGTTTGGGTTTGGGTTAAACCTTCCTCCTTCCCCTAGGAGGAAGGTTAAACGCCATCTGGCAACACTACATCAATTAACAATAAATACCCATATGATAACAACCGTCAACATGCTCATGCCATCAGGATCACCGAGTAGTGCCCTCTATTGGAATAAAATTCCAACAGAGTGTTTGAAATATCAGCACAAAGCCAATCTTATGTAATATATAAGTGTGAATTCACCTCTTAGCAATCTATATATACCTAGATTTCGATCTTGTTAGATTTCATTATTGTAACTCATCAGTACCGCCAGATGGCATTAAACCTTCCTCATAGGGCGAGAGTTGTATCATTTTTATATATAACCACTCGAGATATTGTGTGAATTCACCAAAGAGGGCTTAAAAGCCAATAATCAGAACCAGAACCCAAACCGTCACAATTTTTGTATCATTTTTCTACGATTTTCATTTAAGTTGTCTTCTATTTATAGTTTTTTGCTTAAACAACATTTTTTCGGTTTAATTGGTTTATGCAGGAGTAAAGTCTACTACTAGGACTACTGATTTATAATCGAGCAAAAGTTGGTTTAGGCTGTAATAAAATAATTATATAATTTTATATTATTAATATAAATAGATATTTTCTATTATGTTATGATAAAAGAAGTAATAAACACTAAATATGTGAAAACTTATATTGTTTCATACTATACTATACTATACTATACATCTAAACTCCTCCACGTTCAATATTTTGTTTTAAAATCATATTAATATTGAATAATTCCACCATACTAGTTCATTACAATCCTGAATATTCGCCCTGATACAGCCATAATATCGTTCGTTAATAATAAAAAATACTATCATTAATTGCCGATTATTTAATGTATTTTTCTTGGCGAAACGCCAATTAAATACCAGGGTACATGACAATAAATTACAACCGAAAGGTTAAAGTAATTACATGTTTTCCATAAGATGCAATCTCTGTCAATGTGTGTGTGTGTGTTGTTTTTTTTGTAATTGTATAATAATGGCTATAAAATTATCTTTACGGCATAGCCCCACGGTCGCGATACGAAACGCATGCAAATGTATGCACTTAAACTTGTTGCATAAACGATAATCGAAATCTGTAGCGTAATGGACGTTTTTCGTGCGGTTACCGTTATGGGCTGAGCGATCACCAATTTGTAAATTGATTGTAAGTTGATAATTATAAGGAACAGGCACGGTAACAAATTGCCCATGGTTTTAACGGTTACGAATTTAGCGCAGCGCTCGGGTGTAAATTTACATTTTAATTAATACTTCGAATTGGAAATCAACAAAATTTAATTTATGTCATGTCAGAAATGCATTATTATAATACGTGTTACCGGTTTAGTATATGCCTGCGTCCTATGCGTGTTTTTTTTATCTAGTAGGATAATATTTTCATCAGTGTCTCGTACTGAGGCATTGGGAAGCGTGAGTTCAAACCTCATTGGGGGCAAAATTTCGCGAATCCTTTCACAGAGGGTTTCTGTGGGGAAATACCGGGTGATTGAACTCCTCTGAGGTTCTCCCTTTATCGGCGGAAACGTCTCATGACTAATAGCCTTATAAAGATAGAAGCTTTTTAATTTATATTTTCAGTGCAAGTATCATTGTAAATTGGTGATACTTGCACTGAAAATATAAATTAAAAAGCTTCTATCTTTATAATGCTATTCGTCATGAGAATTAGTCATGAAACGTTTCCGCCGATAAAGAGAGAACCTCAGAGGAGTTGAATCAGCCGGTATTTATCCGCAGCAAACCTCTGAAAAACTGTGACGGGATTCGCGAAATTATGCCTCCGATGAGGATTGAACTCACGCTTTATTTAAAAAAACTTCTTTATTGGGCTATCAGCCGTGAGGCTTTTCCGCCGTTCAAGGAAGAAGCTCAGAGGAGTTTAATCACCCAGTATTTCCCTTAACTTCACAGGAAACCCCTGAAAAACTGTGAAAGGTGATTCGCGAAAATTCGCCCCGCTGGGGTTCGAACTCAGGCTCCCCAATGCTCAGTACGAGGCGGACGACGCCTCTAACCACTCGGCCACTGAGCTGGGTCGCTTTATTTATTTTCTGAAATACCAACAATTATCCTCCTAGAACTTCATAAAAGTGCTTAGTACAATTAGTATGGTCATGTACTTAGTCCGGTAAATCCAGGACCTGCTCTTTGGAGAATAATATTCAATATACAATAAATTAATAAGCCCTTTCCCACAATCAACTAACAGATTTTATTAAAAACTGAGTAACTAACTTAAAGAACTGATTATACAATAACTGATAATTATCTTAATTGACAAAGTAGTCTAGACGCAAGGAATGTATGCAAGACGACCCCCCATATTCTGTTGACCAATCCGACGAAGGAAAACATTTGTCATCATCGAACATCGATCTAGCAGGAATATTTGAATTGTATGGGGCAGCACAGTGGGAAATTAGCGGAAATTAAAATCTCTGTAGCGTTGGTAATATGCAAAACCCAAGGACTGTAGTCCTATTG
Source organism: Lordithon lunulatus (assembly GCA_963942505.1). Classification (NCBI taxonomy): domain Eukaryota; kingdom Metazoa; phylum Arthropoda; class Insecta; order Coleoptera; family Staphylinidae; genus Lordithon; species Lordithon lunulatus. Next base: position 14,921,308 of record OZ012669.1, read on the forward strand.
AAATTGCATAAGCACATTAGACACGTAACGCCCATTTTTTCTGTTGGAAATTCTCATATTTACCATGTTGCCATCCACATGTGTGTTCCGATATAGTCCACTTTGTTCTACTTCCAACAATACAGCAGATTTTAATTTGCTGCTAATTCCCCTTCCTATTGTGTCGTGCTGCCCGATATACAAGCACGATCTGGTCCAATCGCAATGATATTTAAATTTACTGTCTGTCTGTCATCGTGAAAAAATTGACAATACTGACTTGATTAAATAATTCAGCTATACCACAGAAAACTGCAATTCAACAGTTTAAATAGGGTGCCATAGAATATGAGATATGGTTAGTGATTTAGGAACTATCGAATAAAAACTATCGATGTATGCTGTATCACTGAAAACTTCAATTAAACATTTGAAGTAAGGAACCAAATAATACGAGATATTTTTAGCGATATGAACTATCGAATAAAAAATATCGAACTATCGATAGTCGGGAAACTATAGGACTATCGAAACACAATTTAAATATATTTCTTGACTAGGGGCGTGAGTACAAATTTGTAGAGTCTGTCATCGTGAAAAAATGGATAATACTGACTTAATTTAATAATTCAGCTATACCACAGAAAACTGCAATTCAGCAGTTGAAACAGCAAACCATAGAATATGAGATATGGTTAGTGATTTAGGAACTATCCAATAAAAACTATCGAACTATCGATGTATGCTGCATCACAGAAAGCTTCAATTAAACATTTGAAGTAAGGAATCAAATAATACGAGATATTTTTGGGGATATCAACTATTGAATATAAACTATCAAACTATCGATAGTCGGGAAACTCTAGGACTACCGAAAGACAATTTAAATATATTTCGTGATTGGGGAAGTGAGTACAAATTTGTATTGTCTGTCACTGTGAAAAATGGACAGTACCGACTTGATTTTATAATTCAGCTATACCACAGAAAACTGAAATTTAACAGTTGAAACAGGGTACCATAGAATATGAGATATGGTTAGTGATTTAGGAACTATCGAATAAAAACTATCGAACTATCGATGTATGCTGTATAACAGAAAACTTCAATTAAACATTTGAAGTAATGAACCAAATAACACGAGATATTTTTGGGGATATGAACTGTCGAATAAAAATTATCAAACTATCGATAGTTGGGAAACTATAGGACTATCGAAACACAATTTAAATATATTTCATGATTGGGGAAGTGAGTACAAATTTGTATTGTCTGTCATCAATTAAACGTTTGAAGTAAGGAACCAAATAATACGAGATATGTTTGGGGATATGAACTATCGAATAAAAACTATCAAACTATCGATAGTCGGGAAACTATAGGACTATCGAAACACAATTTAAATATATTTCCTGATTGGGGAAGTGAGTACAAATTTGTATTGTCTGTCATCGTGAAAAATGGACAGTAAAGACTTGATTTAATAATTGAGCTATACCACAGAAAACTGCAATTCAACAGCACCCTGTTGCCATGGAATATGAGATATGGTTAGTGATTTAGGAACTATCGAATAAAAACTATCGAACTATCGATGTATGCTGCATCACAGAAAACTTCAATCAAAGTAATGAACCAAATAACACGAGATATTTTTGGGGATATGAACTGTCGAATAAAAACGATTAAACTGTCGATAGTCGGGAAACTATAGGACTATTGAAACACAATTTAAATATATTTCTTGACTAGGGAAGTGAGTACAAATTTGTAGTGTCTATCATCGTGAAAAAATGGACAATACCGACTTGATTTAATAATTCAGCTATGCCACAGAAAACTGCAATTCAACAGTTGAAACAGGGTGCCATAGAATATGAAATATGGTTAGTGATCTAGGAACTATCGAATAAAAACTATCGAACTATCGATGTATCACAGAAAGGTTCAATTAAACGTTTGAAGTAAGGAACCAAATAATACGAGATATTTTTGGGGATATGAACTATCGAATAAAAACTATCAAACTATCGATAGTCGGGAAACTATAGGACTACCGAAACACAATTTAAATATATTTCGTGATTGGGGAGTACAAATTTGTATTGTCTGTCATCATAAAAAATGAACAGTAAAGACTTGATTTAATAATTCAGCTGTACCATACAAAACTGCAATTCAACAGTTGAAACAGGGAATCATAGAATATTAGATATGGTTAGTGATTTAGGAACTATCGAATAAAAACTATCGAACTATCGATGTATGCTGTATCACAGAAAACTTCAATTAAACATTTGAAGTAAGGAATCAAATAATACGAGATATTTGTAGGGATATGAACTATCGAAAAAGCTATCAACCATCGATAGTTGGGGAACTATAGGACTATCGAAACACAATTTAAATATATTTTTTGACGGGGAAGTGAGTACAAATTTGTAGTGTTTGTCATCGTGAAAACTGGACATGATTTAATAATTCAACTGGACCACAGAAAACTGCAATTCAGCAGTTGAAACAGGGAACCATAGAATATGAGATATGGTTAGTGATTTAGGAACTATCGAATAAAAACTATCTAACTATCGATGTATGCTGTATGACAGAAAACTTCAATTAAATATTTGAAGTAATGAACCAAATAACAGGAGTTATTTTTGGGGATATAAACTATCGAATAAAAACTATCAAACTATCGATAGTCGGGAAACTATAGGACTATCGAATCACAATTTAAATATATTTTGTGACTGGGGTAGTGAGTACAAATTTGTATTGTCATCGTGAAAAATGGACAGTACCGACTTGATTTAATATTCAGCTGTACCAGAGAAAACTGAAATGAAAAATTTGAAACAAGGAACCGGAAAATATGACATATTTTGGATATGAACTATAGAATCAAAACTATCGATAGTCAGGAAACTATAAGACTATCGAAACACAATCTAAAGATATTTCGTGACTGGGTGAGTGAGTACAAATTACTAACCACCTTTTTAGATTGAATTGGCCCCGATCCGCAAATTAATGGCGTTTTGTAAAATTTTAAAATATACTGTCGGATATACTGCAAGCCTTAACAGAGAAAAAACACTACTTTTTGGAGCGATACTGCGAAATTTTGTCGGTTCGCTGCATCGCTTCGTACGTATATGTTTTCAATAACAATAATTGTTTTCTTTTTTATCGTTGTCATTAGAAATAAACATCGTTACGTGTTACGGAATATAATAAGTACATAAATTTTAATATAATAATACTATTTTAAAATTTGCGTTGGTATATTTAGTTCAGCTGATTCTAGCTTGTAGGTAATAGAGTCAGCCAACTGCAGCTGAACATTGATTTGATCTTACGATGTAACAACACAATAAATTGTTATAGTAAACCTAGTGTATTTGTAGCCTCACGGTGTTTCCAAAGTAAAAATCACGAGTTATTAGCAATCCTTCCCCCTAATTGAAATCTCTATCGCTGGCAATAAATACGCCGTCGCCTTTTACTACACTCCATGTAGATTTATATCGGTGCAATGACTGTAGTTAATTCCGTGTCGAATGGGCAGTTCTCTTAATTTATATATCGGCCTTCCGTTCGCGCTAGCAGTGGATGGAGCTACGGCCCCGTGACTGTTTCTTGGCCCGCAAAGGCGCCCCCGACGTGCACTCTCTCAGCGATGCGGACTTTATTACTTCCTAATATGGTCCTCCAGACTGCATGCCTCTCTCATTGTATCTGATCGCCCATATTAAGATCGCTATAAACAATACCGGGCAGCTTTTTCAATTTGTTTTGCGCGTTTTTGCGTATACGGCGAGTGGTTGTCCCGATAAGTATCTTACGTCTGCGAAAAATGATTTATTAGTGGTTCATTTTAAAAGGAACTCGGCCCTTTGCCCATTGCAAGTCGTGGGAAAGTATTTTGAAAAATAACGCATATGAAATATATTCGATGATAATCATAATCATCTGTTAGTTTGAACACTTAGCTTATATATTGTGTAGATATTGCATTGTTAATAGTAATAAACACCATATTGTAAATAAATGTTCAGAATCTCGGCAGTTCTCAGGAAATGTTAACATTAAATAAGAAATAAGACAAATGAAATCATTAGAAATAAGGATTATTTTAGACAGTTATATGATTACAAAATAAGAAATATCTGGTGTGGGCACCACACGATTTTCCGAATTACATTACCTATTTTTTTAATATTTATAATATAAATAAATATAAATATATATATATATATATATATATATATATAAATATGTATATATAATTAGAAGAATTTAAAAATTTGCTGAAACATTTATTGTTTAATATAGAACCGTATTCTATTAGAGAATATCTCAATGCAACAATAAATGATTACATTAGTATGACGTATTTTCCTCCTTGTGCTTTACTTAATTCAGGCTACATTGTATTATATATGTTTATATAAATGTATCAACTGTATTGGTACTTGTATATATTGAATCCCGTAAAGGTGCGGATCGATAGATTAAAAGTATAGATAGAATAGAATAGATTGTTTTTATCTATATATATATATATATATATATATATATATATATATATATATATATATATATATATATACATATATATACATATATATATATATATATATATATATATATATATACATATATATATATATATATATATATATATATATATATATATATATATATATTATATATTTATTTATATAGATAAAAACAATCTATTGTATTCTCTCTATACTTTTAATCGATCCGCATTAAATACATATAAAGAAACTACAACTACTACGACTAATTTCCAAATAATGTTTCTTAATAAACCTAAGCCTTTAACATCATAATATATTTAAAGGAAAGTACAGTAAAATAAAGAGCGGGAACCAAGTTTTTATTTTACTCAATACAATATCTTCTATTTATAAACTTTGTTAGAATAAGAAAAATTATGTTTTTTTTACTAATAACTTGAGATCAGTTCGTTATACTAATCTAGCAACACTATACAGAAAACACTATGGGCTAAACGATAAGCGTGTCAAATCCGCACATTATTAACTGGTGACAGTAAAATTAACAGAATTTCTTTTATTGCAGTTGGACAACATCAATTTATGCCTGAGTGTGCTCAGGGTGCAGCATGTTGCCGGAGTGGAAAGCGTATCCGGGCAGGACCTGCGGGATGGCCGACTAAAAGCGATTTTGGCCTTATTTTTCGCGCTTTCCCGCCACAAGCAAGCGACGAAACAGCGCGCGCAAAGCAACCAACAGACAGAAATGACGCCTAACAGGTATGTAACCGAAACTACAACGCACCGCATTGCTGGTTGCATAGGATTGAAGTGTACAATGTTCCGGTAGAAAATAAATCGGTGACCATCAAACAAAAATTAACGAACATCGTAAAATTTTAAATATAATAAAATAGATAATTCGGCGGTGCTTCTGTAATGGGATAATAAAATTTATAACAAATCAGTAGCAAATTTTAAAATATTACAAATATTTAAAAAATAGTTAATACTTCGTGTCGATAGAGGAAACTATATATGAGTTTTCTTCATCTGGAACATCACTAGTAGTCATATAGACCTAGAATATATTTTTATGAGCCTATCATTTATTGCTAAATAATTTTCTACAAATGTTGCCACCTTATACCAGGCTTATACTGCAATATGAGTAGCCATACTTACTACTATATGAGGCAGTGGGCTAACTCTCAAATTTAAAAAAATTAAAATCTATTTTTATGTTAGTACTATTAATAACAATAACATAAAAATATTTTTTTTATTTGAGTCAACTTTTGCTCTTAATGCCTAATGTAATTCGGTTGGTCGTCTTCAAAACATTGTCTTCTTTTTTATATTGTACAGATTTCTATGGTGTCCACTGTATGTTTTTGTTCGATATGCCTTTATTCCATAGAATTCAAACATAGTTATTGCTCCTCTACCTTGTACATTTATGTGTTATCTACTATTCTGTCGCTGGTTATCTGTGCTCCTATATATTTTTATTTCTTTGTTTCTTTTATACGTCTTCCATCTTCTGGGTTGAGATCGTTTTCTTTATATTTACTTCCATATCCCATTTGCTATATTCTGATATGATTTTCCTAATTATATATTACATATCTTAAGGTCGTTTTAGACAAGACAATTTCCTAGCTGTATAGCTATATTTACTTCCATATCCCATTTGCTATATTCTGATATGATTTTCCTAATTATATATTACATATCTTAAGGTCGTTTTAGACAAGACAATTTCCTAGCTGAAAAGTTGTTCAAGAAATAAATTCATATATCCTCCTCCCATACAATTTGTCCTTGACAAATAGAACGCGTTATATTTTTCCATTCGATCTACCATCCAATTCAGTATTTCAAATAATTTGCTGTATGGTACGAGACAATTTAGATTGTTTCGCATCTTGACTAAACTTTTGAGTCAAGAAATTGTCTTGTCTAAAACGACCTTTAATTTGGTGCCATTTCAATTTGGTCTATGCTTATGGTTTGGTATTTTCTTTTCCACGTTGTTCAAAATATACCTAGAACAAGCATCTAAACGCTTGTTTAACGTATTAAACGTATTAACGTGTTGTTAAAACGTATATTTTGAATGTCTTGAATAGGAAACACCCTCACTTAAGACTTTGTACCCAAAGCTTCGTAAATCTAGGCGTTTCTTAGCAAGTTAGTTATTTCACATACCCCCCACATATATGTTAGCCATCACACTAAAAAGACGTTGGCGAAATCGGGCATTAGTTATTTTATCTTTGTCCAAACTTGATTTTAGCTGCTGCTTTCTGGTGTATAAGCTTCTTATCGCTTTATAAGCTTAACAGTGATGTTTGTTTTTGCTAGTGCTTCCCATAGTTGATTTTGTGGAAGACTGCCATATGCTTTTTTGAAATCTATAAACACCAGATGGGTTGCTTGGTTTTAGGCAGTTTTCATTTCTAATATTTGCGAGACGGAGAACGCTGTTACGGCGAACATTCTAAAATCCGCGGACTGCTCCAATAAGGTATTCTGTCTTTGCCCTTTCATATTAATTGATATTGTGGTATATTGTTGGTATTCCAACCCGAAATCCTGTCTATTTCTCCGCTTTTGCTTGAAGATCTTAGTTTATGTGTACGGTGGATACAAGGGTGGTGTTCCATTCTTCGGTGGTTGTCTCTCCGTTCAAACAGTTCTAGAATAATGTCATTAGTTCCTTGTGTGTATGGTGAATGCAAGGGTACTGTTCCATTCTTCGGTGGTTGTCTTTCCGTTCAAACAGTTCTGGAATAATGTCATTAGTTCCCTAGGTGTATGGTGGATGCAAGGGTGGTGTTCAATTCTTCGGTAGTTGTCATTCCGTTCAAACAGTTCTAGAATCATGTCAATAGTTCCTTATGTGTATAGTGAATGCAAGAGTGGTGTTCCATTCTTCGGTGGTTGTCATTCCGTTCAAACAGTTCTTGAATAATGTCATTAGATCCTTATGTGTATGGTGGATGCAAGGGTGGTGTTGCATTCTTCGGTAGTTGTCTTTTCGTTCCAACAGTTTTAGAGTAATGTCATTAGTTCCTTGTATAATTTTGTTGTTACATATTAAGTTCTGCTGGAACATTTCCAGGTGATGATTCACGGGCTTGTTTCAAGCCCGCTATATCTATTCTGATTTGTGATAACGTTGTACATTCTTCCTTTGGATTCTGCTGTTTATTCTATATTCTGTTAATAACTGTTAGTAAGTATTCATCCCATTTGTCTACTGATATTGGGGATACTAGCTCTTTTGTTTCTCTTCTTCTTATAGGCATCTGTCATTGTTTTCCATGCTTCTCTTTCTTGTGCTGTCCTGGACCATCCCTTTCCTGCTATTTCTTCAATGTCGTCTAGTCATCTTTTCGTTGGTCTGCCTCTACTGGGGTTTATTTGATTTACCCACCCATTGCCACTTGAGCTCTGTGATATATATATATATATATATATATATATATATATATATATATATATATATATATTATCAATTGCCTTTTACCTTTCGGTGTAGGCTTTTACATTAACATTATTATAGTTTACAATTACTGTTGTATACATTTGTAAATTCTTTCCACTTCTTTCTGTTCTTCGCCAGTTCTCTTGCTTGCTTGACTGTTTTTCCTTTCTTGATTATTATGTCCTCTATTATGTTGTCCCACTCTTTTCTTGGTCAACCTCTTCTTCTTTTATTTTCAATTCTTGCTTCCCATGCCTGTTTTGTTTGATTCTTTTTGTCCATCCTAATTAAATGACCCCACCAGTTTAGTTGTTTCTTTTCTATATACTTATCTACAGCTTCAATTCCCAGTTCTTCTCTGATGTCATCATTTCTTATTCTGTCTCTTCTCGTAACTTGTTGTACTCCTCTGAGATATTTCATTTCCATTGCCTGTATTCTACTTTTGTCCCTCTTCGTTTGCTTCCACGTCTCGCTTCCATGTGTCAGTATAGGTCTATATATGCTTTTATATATATTTATTTTTGTCCTTCTGCTGATCTCTTTCTTGTTAATCAGTATATTGCTCAATGCGTGGTATGTTTTAGCTGTGTTGTTTATTCTGTTACTAAGTTCGCCTTCCATTTTTCCGTCTTCTGTCAGTGCTACTCCCAGGTATTTGAATTCTTCTACTTGTTCTATTGTGTGTTGTTCTATCTTTATATTTATTTGTTCTTTCCGGTTTCCTGTTACCATCACTTTTGTTTTGTTATAGTTCATTTTCATGTTATACTTTTCTAGGTGTCTGTTCCATACTCTAGGGTTGTGCTGCAGATTACCTTCATTTTCTGCTATCACTACGACATCATCAGCGAATGCTCCTTCCGATATTTTCACTATGATTGCTTTATGGTTTCTGGTTTCATGCTCTTCATTATTTCATCCATGTATATGTCAAATAATGTAGGACTGAGCCCGCCTCCTTGTCTTAGTCCAGTGGTTGTCTGAAATGTTCTTGATGTTTGTCCCTTGCGTATTATTGCATTGGTGTTGTTGTTGTATATGTTTTGTATTAATTCGACTGTCTTTCTTTCTACACCTCTCTCTTCCAGGATTTTCCATAATTTATTTCTTGGTATCATGTCGAATGCTTTTTCCAGGTCGATGAATCCTAGGTATGTGTTTTTATTATTTGCAATTCTTTTTTCTGTGATTTGTTTTATCGTGAAAATGTTGTCATGTATGGATCTTCCTTTCCTAAATCCACATTGCGATTCTTCTAGCGTCTGCTCTATTTTTGCTAGTATTCTTTTGTTAATTGTTTTTTCTAAGATCTTCATAACTATGCTTATTAGTGTTATACCCCTATAGTTTGAACATTTTGTCTTATCGCCTTTCTTGTGTATCGGTACGATTAACGATACTTGCCAATCTTTGGGTATTTTATTCGTCCTCCATATTTCGTTTATTAATTTTAGTAGTATTTCGTTACCTGCAGGTCCCATATGTTTAATCATTTCCGTTGTGATCTGGTCTTGTCCTGGTGCTTTACCTATTTTCATTTCCCTTATTATCTCTAGTATTTCTTGTCCATTGATCATCTCTATATCTGCTTCCGAGTCGTTCTGGTCTCTTGTCTTCTGTTCATTTCCATCATTTTGTGATAGTAAGTCTTCAAAATATTCTTTTCATCTTTCCAGTATTTTTTCGTTGTCCTTCAGCAATATTCCTTGATTGTCTTGTATATAATTTACTTCTTCGCCTTTTTCTTTTCTGTTTAGTTTTAGTGTTTTATAGAATAATTTTTGGTTTTCCTTTGCATTTTTCTCCATTGTCTCTCCGAACTTTTCCCATTCCCTGCTCTTTGCTATTCTGACCTTTTCTTTTACTATTTTCCTCTTTAAACTGTATTCTTCGTAGTTTTTACTATTTTTGTCATTTAGGTATCTTTGCCATGCTTTTTTCTTTTCCTTTATTTTCTCTCTTATGTCCTGCGACCACCATGCTGTCTGCTGCTTCTTGTTTGTGTTTTGCTTTGTCCCACATGTCTCTTGTGCTGTCTCCAGTCTATTTTTCTTTAATTTATTCCACATTTCCTCTACTTCTTGTCTATAGTTGTCCTTTACTAATTTCTCCTCTAGTTTCTCTTTATAGATTTTTGCTATTTCTTTTTCCCTTAGTTTGTATATTCTTATCTTGTTGTAGTTTATTGCTATATTTGGTCTCTGCTTTTTTTATCGCTATCTTGGTATTCTTCCTTTATTTTCGTCTCTACTAGATAGTGATCACTTCCAATGTCGTAACTTCTCTTTACTCTTGTGTCTATTATTTTGCTCCTTTTCCCTTGTTCTGCTAGTACATAGTCTATTATAGATTTTTCGTTCCTGCTTATCACTTCCCTGGTGTATTTGTGTATGTCCTTGTGTTTGAATAGTGTATTCGTTATTACTAGATTATTCATTCTACAATAATCTAGCATTTTCTTACCATTTTCGTTGAGTACGATTTCTCCATATCTTCCTCTCATCGCGTCATTATCGTTTACTTCGTTGCCAATTCTGCTGCTGAAGTCTCCCGCCACGTACACTTCTCCTTTGGCTTTTTCTGTTGTTTCGTTGAGCTGCTCCCAGAATGTTTCTTTGTTGCACGCAGTATCATCTTCGTTTGGTCCATACACTGCTATGATAGTTTTATGGTAGCCGTTTCTTTGATCTCTAACTTCGATAGACAAAATCCTCTCCGTAATTGCATCCCATTATTATATATATTCGATTTCAGTTTTTTATGCACTATACATCCTACCCCTGCTGCGGCTCTCCGATTGTTATCTACACCGCTATATATGAATATATGTTCCTTGTCCATTTTGTACTCTCCCTTCCCCTTCTTTTTTGTTTCTGTTACCACTGTCTAGTTCAGCTTTCTCAAATTCTTCTTCCAGCTCTTTTTCCTTTCCATTTATACTCCTGATATTCCAAGTACCAATTTTCCATATTTTTCTTTTTTTTTACTGTACTCTTTTCTTTGTTTCCGTTTATTGTGTGTTTGTTCTTCTTTCTTATGTTCGTTGTCCCTTTCCTCGCTGTATTCTTTGTATTTTGCTTCCGTCCGTTTTCTCTTTGGCTAGTAGTTTTTTGGATTGGTTACTTTCACCCTATTATCTTTGGCTACGACTCCTTTCTCCTTTTTATCCCATATGTATATTTCATTATCTACTATTATCTTTCTATAACCTATTTTTACGTGTTTTCTTTTTTCTTTTTCCAATTTTGCTATGTTTCTTATTTCTCTTTGTATTTTTCTCTCCTCTTCCGTTAGATCATCGTCTATATATATCGTTGTATTTCTCAGTTTATATTTTGCTTTCATTATTTTTTGTTTTTCTTCCCAGCTTGGGATTTCCACTATTATTATATTTCGTTCTGGGCCTGTGTTTATTTTTTGTATTTTGTTAACCCCTGCCTCCACTTCCAGTTTCTCTTTGATGAGGGATCTTACCTCTTCTATGTTATCTATCTTGTCTAGACCTCTCATTGCTATGTTATTTTTTCTTCTTCTCTTCTCTTCAATTTCTGCTTTATTTTCTAGTTTTTCTATTCTGACTTCCAATGTTCTCTTTTCTTCTTTCCATGTTTCTTCCTTATTGTTCATTTCGGTCTTCATCTCTTTTATTTCCTGTTTTATTTGTGACATGTTTTCTTCCATCTTCCTCATTAGTTCTATAATCATTTGTTTTAGTTCTCCCATTGTATCTTTGTCAATGTTCGTTTCACCGTTGCAATTTTTTTCTGTTTCTTCTAATCTTCTTTGTGATGCTGGTTTTGACTTACTAGCTAAGTATCGTATCTCTTAAATCTTCCTTTAGTTCTTCTTCCCACCAATACTGTATCCTTCTTTGTCGCCTTTCCTTAAATCCTAGTGCTTCTTTGGCTGATGCATGTAAGTTGGTAGACATCTTCGTTGTTCTTAAAGGTCGTTTTACACAAGACAATTGACTCAAATACTTTATAATATTTATTAATTTGAAATTACAACATAAATACAAAAAGATGCATCTCTATCGATTTGGGTGCGCTAGAGTGAAGAATCATCATGTGATTTTTCACTCAACGCTAGAACTAAAGGATTACATATTGCAGACAAAATACCTCATTGCAGTATTCTGTCTGCTGATTTTAGAATATTCTTCTCAAACTCAACGTTGTCCTTTTTGCTCTTCTATAACAATATCAATATATAAGTCTATTATTAACTAAATAAACTGTATGTGGAATTTCCTGAAATTGTTAAATTTCTAGCGATGGCCAAAACGAAGACAGTTGAAAGCTTTCATTGGCAAACAACAAAAACACAAGTAATGAGTTTGCAATCCTTCATTTCATATTTCCAAATTACTCAGTAGTCAGAGGCACCCACCCTCTCATACTTAATATTTATTAGCGTGAGTTCAAATCCCATAGGGGTGAATTTTCACGAATCACCTTTTCGCAACATTTCATAGGTTTTCCTGATTAAACTCCTCTACCTTTTTTCGGCGGAAAAGCCTTACGGCTACACTGATAAACGTTTTTTTATCCCAATCAACTTCGGAAACATGTTGACGGTCACTGATATTTCTCCCCCGTCGGCGGAAAAGCCTTACGGCTGATAGCTCTACACTGATAAACGTTTTTTTATCCCAATCAACTTCGGAACATGTTGATGGTCACTGGTAATTCTCCCCCATCGTGCGTGTCGCGCACACGAACTGCGTCGGGGGGTTGTGTGTGGCGTAATCAAAATTTTCGCTCCCGTGGGACGGATAAATAACGTTAACGGTCGCCGCGAAAATTTGCCAATCTCGTAGCTTGCCGCCCCCACCGCATCCGAGTGCGTACACAGCGCACGTATTTCATAGTTTTGTTTTGAGCTCGTTCCACGTACGGGGGCTCGCTGGTCTACAAACTGCATATTTTATTGCGACCACCTTTGCCCACGGCGTTGACATTTAAATTATGAGTTACGATTGCGAAGGCGAGCAACGTGGTGTAATTGAGCCGGATACATTTTTACATTTCATGAGCATATTATATAGAGTATAATTTTTAGCTAGAAGCTAATTAGTTATTTTGTTGTTTACAATATTTATTAAAGTATAAAGTATGCCACCAAATTAGTAATAAATAGGAAAATATATTGGTGTATGATTTCTCAAACAAACAAAAACTTGTATTTTCATACAATCATAGCGAAAACATTATGAAGATTCTATTACTTCTACTTTTCTTCCGTCTATATGTATTCCCAGTTCTTGGGTATCTTTCCTGTTATCCATATTTGAGTTAGTTCTTGTAGTTTTCTCCTTTATAGTCTATATAGTAGATTTTATGTTATGTCTAGGGGGTCTATTGTGTAAGTAGACTGGTCTCTAAAGCTTTGGTTTCCTAAGAAGCGCTGTCGACAAAAACGGCCGTATTTCACGTCATTTTGACGTCACACATTTATGTTATGTATATTTAAACAAATCTGGTAATCCAGAGAGCGATATATTTCATAGTATTGAGAAAATGTCATGAATTACACTGGAATCTGGTGAGTTATTCAATTCCATGTAGTTAAAACGTAGCTTGTAATGTATAATGACGTCAAAGACGGCCGTATTTATCGAGACCGCTTGCTAGGAAATCAGGACTTAACCCATGGCAACTAAATAAACAATTGGTATGAGTTGATATACCACGCTCTCCGAACGCTAGTGTAATACTGCCGTATGCCAAATGACACACGCAATGAATGTATCGAGTGTGACACGATAATAACTTATTTCATTAACTTTTTTTTGTCAAATTTGGACATTTTATATAAGCGTTCGCAGGTGAAATACTGAATTTTGTAATATACAGCTCTATGAAATAATATTATTAATTAAAAAATATAATATTTTATTTTTTTAATTATTAATATTATTTCATAGAGCTGTATAGTAGAAAATTCAGTATTTCATTTTAGAAGCAGATCAGTTGATAAATGAAGCTTATTAAATTTAATCTATTGATTGATAGATTGAACATATTTTGTTGATAATGTTTCAATACATAATAATGTTTTCAACCTATGATATTAAGACGGTAGTGGAAAGTAAATCCATTTATTGACGAAATATACGTCCGCTACACATTATTAATAGCTAACTAAGTATAAAACTTTATTACAAACCTAGTTAGTCATGAAACTCTAGTACTAAATTGCCTGGTAACATACGAGCAGCCAATAAAAACATTACGACTTTTCAATACGTCTGAATGAATAATAAACCCCCTATGCACCCCACTTTATCGGCACCCTGCCGTTCTCCAATGTGCCCATAAATCTCGCTAAACGGCCATAAGAGTGCCGAACGTATATCACAGTTCTGATCTAACCCTTAATTCCGTCCGCCATCGTGCTCCACCTGCGTTTTTTCTCCATTTGCATGACAAACTATACTTGAATTTAATCGAATCTAGGGGCGTAATCACGTTCACTTATATAATCAGGCTTATGTAATATATCTCGTGAAACTAATCCACTAAAAAAAAACGAGACCCATGTTCAGCGCCCGGCAAACTTCTGTGAGTTGCAATCAGATCTAATGGCATTGCATTTAGCTGTGTATTTTTTTATATACGTATTTGAAACTTTATTTCTACAAGTCTGGTTTGGCAGAGCTTTTAATAATGTAAAATCGTGTTAACTGTGAAAACTTTCTGGAATACGAAAAACTTCAATAAGCTTCTATATGTAACACAACTAAATTGAAATAGTTATTGGTTTACGAATGACATAATTTAATCGTAACTATTACTTTATCATACAAAAGAAATAAATAAAAATAGTTATCAATAAATATATAAAATCAGGAGTATAAATGGAAAGGAAAAAGAGCTGGAAGAAGAATTTGAGAAATCTGAACTAGACTTCTTAGTGGTAACAGAAACAAGAAAGAAGGGGAAGGGAGAGTACAAAATGGACAAGGAACATATATTCATATATAGCGGTCTAGATAACAATCGGAGAGCCGCAGCAGGGGTAGGATGTATAGTGCATAAAAAACTGAAATCGAATATATATATATATATATATAATTGCAAATTCTCTAAAAATTTCACCCTCCGGTGGGAATCGAACCTACTATTTGGCAATAATAACAGTCTTATATATATATATATATATATATATATATATATATATATATATATATATATATATATATATATATATATATGGGATGCAATTACGGAGAGGATTTTGTCTATCGAAGTTAGAGATCAAAGAAACGGCTACCATAAAACTATCATAGCAGTGTATGGACCAAACGAAGATGATACTGCGTGCAACAAAGAAACATTCTGCTCCCAGAAACAACGAAACAAACAACAGAAAAAGCCAAAGGAGAAGTGTACGTGGCGGGAGACTTCAACAGCAGAATTGACAACGAAGTAAAAGATAATGACGCGATGAGAGGAAGATATGGAGAAGGCGTACTCAACGAAAATGGTAAGAAAATGCTAGATTATTGTAGAATGAATAATATAGTAATAACGAATACACTATTCAAACACAAGGACATACACAAATACACCAGGGAAGTGATCAGCAGGAACGAAAAATCTATAATAGACTATTTACTAGCAGAACAAGGGAAAAGGAGCAAAATAATAGACACAAGAGTAAAGAGAAGTTACGAAATTGGAAGTGATCACTATCTAGTAGAGACGAAAATAAAGGAAGACTACCAAGATAGCGATACAAAAAAGCAGAGACCAAATATAGCAATAAACTACAACAAGATAAGAACATACAAACTAAGGTAAAAAGAAATAGCAAAAATCTTTAAAGAGAAAATAGAGGAGAAATTAGTAAAGGACAACTATAGACAAGAAGTAGAGGAAATGTGGAATAAAATGTGGAGAAAAATATACTTGAGACAGCACA
Organism: Lordithon lunulatus; assembly: GCA_963942505.1. NCBI lineage: Eukaryota > Metazoa > Arthropoda > Insecta > Coleoptera > Staphylinidae > Lordithon > Lordithon lunulatus. The sequence continues at coordinate 14,937,241 of OZ012669.1, forward strand.
AGAGACATGTGGGACAAAGCAAAACACAAACAAGAAGCAGCAGACAGCATGGTGGTCGCAGGACATAAGAGAGAAAATAAAGGAAAAGAAAAAAGCATGGCAAAGATAACCTAAATGACAAAAATAGTAAAAACTACGAAAAATACAGTTTAAAGAGGAAAATAGTAAAAGATAAGGTCAGAATAGCAAAGAGCAGGGAATGGGAAAAGTTCGGAGAGACAATGGAGAAAAATGCAAAGGAAAACCAAAAATTATTCTATAAAACACTAAAACTAAACAGAAAAGAAAAAGGACAAGAAGTAAATTATATACAAGACAATCAAGGAATATTGCTGAAGGACAACGAAAAAATACTGGAAAGATGGAAAGAATATTTTGAAGGCTTACTACTATCACAAAATGGTGGAAATGAACAGAAGACAAGAGACCAGAACGACTCGGAAGCAGATATAGAGATGATCAATGGAAAAGAAATACTAGAGATAATAAGGGAAATGAAAATAGGGAAAGCACAAGGACAAGACCAGATCACAACGGAAATGATTAAACATATGGGACCTGCAGGTAACGAAATACTACTAAAATTAATAAACGAAATATGGAGGACGAATAAAATATCCAAAGATTGGCAAGTATCGTTAATCGTACCGATACACAAGAAAGGCGATAAGATAAAATGTTCAACTATAGGGGTATAACACTCATAAGCATAGGTATGAAGATCTTAGAAAAAACAATTAACAAAAGAATACTAGCAAATATAGAGCAGACGCTAGAAGAATCGCAATGTGGATTTAGGAAAGTAAGATCCACACAGGACAACATTTTCACGATAAAACAAATCACAGAAAAAATAATTGCAAATAATAAAAACACATACCTAGGATTCATCGACCTGGAAAAAGCATTCGACATGATACCAAGAAATAAATTATGGAAAATCCTGGAAGAGAGAGGTGTAGAAAGAAAGACAGTCGAATTAATACAAAACATATACAACAACAACACCAATGCAATAATACATAAGGGACAAACATCAAGAACATTTCATACAACCACTGGACTAAGACACGGAGGCGGGCTCAGTCCTACATTATTTAACATATACATGGATGAAATAATGAAGAGCATGAAACCAGAAACCAAAAAAGCAAACATAGGGTACAAAAACATGAAAGTTGTAAAAATATCGGAAGGAACATTCGCTGATGATGTCGTAGTGATAGCAGAAAATGAAGGTAATCTGCAGCACAACCTTAGTGTATGGAACAGACACCTAGAAAAGTATAACATGAAAATGAACTATAACAAAACAAAAGTGATGGTAATAGGAAACCGGAGAGCATAAATAAATATAAACATAGAACAACACACAATAGAACAAGTAGAAGAATTCAAATACCTGGGAGTAGCACTGACAGAAGACGGAAAAATGGAAGGCGAACTTAGTAACAGAATAAACAACACAGCTAAAACATACCACGCATTGAGCAATATACTGATTAACAAGAAAGAGATCAGCAGAAGGACAAAAATAAATATATATAAAAGCATATATAGACCTATACTGATATATGGAAGCGAGACGTGGAAGCTAACGAAGAGGGACAAAAGTAGAATACAGGCAATGGAAATGAAATATCTCAGAGGAGTAAAACAAGTTACGAGAAGAGACAGAATAAGAAATAATGACATCAGAGAAGAACTGGGAATTGAAGCTGTAGATAAGTATATAGAAAAGAAACAACTAAACTGGTGGGGTCATTTAATTAGGATGGACAAAAAGAATCAAACAAAACAGGTATGGGAAGCAAGAACTGAAAATAAAAGAAGAAGAGGTAGACCAAGAAAAGAGTGGGACAACATAATAGAGGACATAATAATCAAGAAAGGAAAAACAGCAAGAGAACTGGCGAAGAACAGAAAGGAGTGGAAAGAATTTACAAATGTATAAACAACAGTAATTGTAAACTATAATAATGTTAATATAATAGCCTACACCGAATGGTAAAAGGCAATTGATAATATATATATATATATATATATATATATATATATATATATATATATATATAATATCAATAAATAATTCAGAATTAGAAATGATACAGATTTTAATAACAATCGCATGAACATGATAAAAAGTAAAATGAGCTAAAATATTTTATATACTTTTATTTATTTATTTATTTTATTTTATATATATTTTATTCCTTTAAAACAATATAATGTTATTATTATGACATATATTATGATGATGCAATGACAGCAGTCCTTTTTTTCAATTTACCGGAAATATTCTTTGCTCTTTGATGGACATCGTTGTCTGTGACACATTTTTGGGGCTACGGTTTCGGAGAAACTTACTGTATATATATATATATATATATATATATATATATATATATATATATATATATATATAAAACTTCTATCTTTATTAGGCTATCAGCCATGAGGCTTTTCCGCCGGTCAAGGGAGAAGCTCAGAGGACTTTAACCGCCCGGTATTTACCTTAACTTAACAGAAAACCTCTGAAAAATTGTGAAAGGTGATTCGCGAAAATTCGCTCCTCGCTGGGGATCGAACTCAGGCTTCCAATGCACAGTATGAGAGAGAGGACACATCTAACAACTCGGCCACTTTGTTGGGTTATATATATATATATATATATATATATATATATATATATATATATATATACATATATATGTATATATACATAACCAAATATTAATGTGGCTATTACCTCACGTAATTTAGTTTTGATTAGGTGTTGAGGATCTGTCGGGACCATGTTTACAAATTGTAAAATATTATTGTTTCATTTAAAAAAGATTTTTTTTTTAAATTATACGCTACGTATGTAATGTGTACTGGCTACATTTTTTTAAATGTTTTTCACTTTAATTCGGTGCTTAAAATGAAATGTCGTGCAATTTATATGCAACGGTTTTCTCAGGTGCGACTTATCTGATCAACCGGCGGCCTAAAATTGGCGTCGAATAAAATTTGAATACGAGAATAATTTATGTTAGCAATTATCGAGAAAAATAACTGTGTAGGACATAAATTCACGCCTGAAAGGGAAGGGCTGGGTGCGAGGAATGAGAGGGCGCGGGATTTCGATGAAAGGTCGCATCTGGCGCATGAAATATGATTATTGTAATTATTTGTGATTTTACGGATGCAGACTAAAATATTACAACTACACTCTAGATGGATTGTGAATGTTTAATTAGTTCTTATTACTGTACATATTTTTACAATCTATAGTATTTATTATTTTGTAATTAATTCATAATTTGTTTAGATTGGTTTTTTGTTGGTCTTCGGTTTGGTGTGGTATAGATTATAGATTTTTACCGACTTCGGCTAACCGACTCCATTCTTGAAAAATCAACTTCCGGCTAAACTAGAAATCATGATCTGTTATCACACTATAAGCTATAAGTTTTGAACGAGTGAAGAAAAAAAATATTAAAAATGTTGATTTTACGACTCTTTCGTGATCCCCAAATTTTCATTTTTTTTTTCTTTCATAGTTATAGCTCCGGGACTTTTGGGAAGGCCTGTATAAATAATAATATTATATAAGTATAAAAAAAGACCTTTATTGGCATTTTCCTCACAAAAAAAACTGTTCTTCAATATCACCAACAATAATATTATGTAAGTAATATAAATAATAAAATATTCTATATGAATTATTATGATATGTATGATAAACTAATGTGCATTGGCATTAGTTATTGGTGCTCGTTTTTTATAAATTTATAATGATATACTTTTTTTATAATTTATTTTAATGGAAATCAGATTCATTAAAATTCATTTATACTGCACCACCACGAAAAAAAAATCAATAAACTTAATTTCTCGGCGCTGAAAAATACAAAACAATTCTAATCATTAATTAAAAAGGCACCTTACACGATCAATATTACTGTCAATATTTTAGAATAATGACAGTATCACTGTACGATAATATATTTAAAATGTTCTTTATTCTAAAATGTTGCCAGTATTACTAATCGTGTAAGGTATAGTAATGATGTAATGAAGAGAATACTAATCTTTATCCGGATAATTGATTACTTGATAAATATAAAAGGAGGATTGAAGCAAATATTGACAGTACTAGGATTGACAGTATTATTGATCGTGTAAGGTGCCTTAAAAGTGTATAAACAAAAAACTTACACCTCAATAATTTATTCTAGAGTAAATACTACATCCCCATTTGATTTCATTTGCATAGCGCAGGCACTCATATGGTAATAAAGAAGTGGGAAATTAATGCTGTCTGAAGTGGGCACTTAAATTTAAAACAATACAATTGCTCTCGTAACCATTGCATATTATTAATGATTGTTTAATTAATATGGAACAAGCTCTTCTTAAAACCGGCTGCTGTCTTCGAGAGGGTTTATATGTTTGAAACTCGAGCTCGGGGCTTGAGCTCCCCATTTAACGAGACAAACAATTACCGGCTTAACGAGTTAAACGAGCGCGGCATTCTTAATTATTGCGAATTTAAGTTTCTCTATTTACATAGAATCGCCCATTGGAGATTACGCAAGCCGGAGGGAAGGCGCAGGAAATTGTGTTTAATTTCGGTTTTGTTTTAGTTGTAGGCGCAGAATGTGTTTTAATTACTGGTGGTGGTGTAGGGTGCAGTTGCACAACATTAAGTTTTGTCTATAAACTACGAATGGAATTCTATATAACACAAATGATAAACAGTAAACTGTATGAGATGGAATTTATACAAATAATAATAATCTGTAATAATAGCTCGGGGAGGGTAATCAGCTGGTATTTACCTTATCTTCACAGAAACATCTGAAAAAACTGTAAAAGATGATTCGCGAAATTTCACGCAAAAATCTCGCTTCGATTAGTATTATAAATTCCTTCACATACAGATATATTATGTATGAATATGATTATTTCTTATTAAAGAAAGCATAGAAATTAAGAATTTTTGAGATGGTGGAGTATAAATTAATTATACTCCACCATCTCAAAAATTCTTAAGTTCTATGCTTTCTTTAATAAGAAATAATCATATTCATACATAATATATCTGTATGTGAAGGAATTTATAATACTAATCGAAGCGAGATTTTGGCGTGAAATTTCGCGAATCATCTTTTACAGTTTTTTCAGATGTTTCTGTGAAGATAATAATATTCATATTCATACATAATATATCTGTATGTGAAGGAATCTATAATACTAATCTTCATTAATTAATTCGTTACGATTTTATTTAAGCCCTCTTTTTAGTCAGTTAGCGATTATCTATACAATAAGCCTAAACTTGATATTTTCGGGAAAATTACATTTTTAACATTTCTTAAATTGACATTTTTGACGTTTCTTGACTTTATTGTTGACATTTTTTGACTTTTTTGACATTACTTTTTGTTGACATTTTTGATATTTCTTGACTTTTTTGTTGATATTTTTGACATTTCTTGACTAATGACATGTTTGATATTTTTTTACTTTTTTGTTTGTCTTATTATCTTCTCGTCAATATCTTGCATTTGTCTGTCAACATTGTCAAATTCTGCTATCAGATCGGCAAAGAACAAATATAGCTTACCTTTTTGACGTTTCAGTTAATTCTGGGATAGCCAATTGTCTATATATAAGAGTGTTTCCTCTTACTTGAATAGCACTGTATTCAAATAAGAGCGAACCCTCTGTAATTTCTTAACTAACTTAACTTAACTAATATTTTTTTAATTCGGTATCACGTAAACTACTTTGTGTGTGGCATATTTAAAAAATGACATTCATTTCCTCTTTGGCCGGAAGTGTATACAACTTTTGTTTCTCAAATGACACTATTTTTTGTAGTTTTTATATTATTCGTTTAATTGTCTTTACGATCGTATAAAATGTCAAAACTTCAAAACCTTGTCTTCGTTTTATATTATAGGGATAGTAACTATTATTATTTCATCTGCCACGATCATAGACTCGAGAAATAATCCAGTGCCCAAACAAATCTAGATATATGTGTAAAAAACATCATCATCGCCCGAAATTTATACTTATTGCGAAAGTTTTGGTACAGCACACCCCACATGTGTCTGTCTATTTCAGCAACAACCCCCGCGCGAGCTTTAATAACGCGCCCAGCATCTCAATACCGTTCCCTCGTCCCTTTCAATAAGAAAGCGCCTGTGATGGCCTACGTTGCACCACCGGTGCAGATGCGATAATAAAAATGTGATATATACGACCGTTGCTGCTATGTGAGAAAAGTTACAAAGTCACGAAAATGAACGGGGGAGAGAGAAAATTTACGCAGTATATCAGTTCTCGATACACGCAACTTCATAAATCCAACAGGAATATATCGGGAGATTTATCTATAAAGTATGGAAGTTGTTTACCTCCTGAATATATGATTTAGATAAAAACTATCTAATCGGAACTTGCCACCGCAACTGAAGAAGTAAACATAAAATGTATCTCGGTTAGCCATGGTTGATTTACATGTTTATAACTAGAAATGATTACATTAGTATATTGTATAGAAAGCTTAAATTGAGTATGCAGTAAAAAGAAGACCTTTATTGGCATTTCCCTCTCACAAACCACAACAAAAATATACAAAAATAAAAATACAAATATAAATAAAAGTAATACTCCGCAAAAAATTACAAATTACCCTCATCTTTGCACCTTTCTCTGCTTTCACACCCTTACATTCTTCGCTAAGGTGCCACCACGTGTCGCTTCCCTTACTACACAGCGCACACGCGGTGTACCCCAGACCCATCCACACTTTCCTCCCTCTCTCGTCTGACCCACACCTCGCTCTTGCCATGCATACCTTGTCCTCCCTGCTCCACTCACCCCTGGCTATGTAACTCGGGAGTTTCCCACGCACTTGCCACTCTACGTAACCAGGGTTGTAAGAGCTCTCATTCATTCTAATCTGCCGTTCTAGCCACTTAAGATCTCTCAATCTCTCTCTTACCTCAGTTCGTAGGCTTCCCATCTACCCACACCTCAGACATACCCACTCTTTCATACATCCTTTGTCTATCCTTTCTCCAAGCACTCTCCGTCCTACTCCTACACCTCATCCATACCTCCCGGACCAGTCTTTCCTCGCCCAATTCCTGCAATCTTGCTTCAAACTTCACAACCCTTACACACGACTCCCACCACATACTCATACGATTCGTCTCCTGCAACAGCACTGCTCTCGGTGTCGACCTTTCGAGACCTAGCAGACTCTTCAGGAGCAAACCTTGCTCTCTCTCTCTATCACATCCCACTCACGCAATCCCCACACTTCCACTCCATAAAACAGAATAGGTTTTACACACGCATCCCAGATCTTGCACGCCATTACGAGGTTACCGCCCCACAACCTCTCCCATTTCCTTCTCGCCAAGCCATTCTCGCTTTCGCTTGCAAACATTCCACATGCACCCTAAATCCTCCTCCACTGTCAAACCAAAAGCCCAAATATTTAAAGACATTCACTCTCTCAATCATCCTTCCCTTCCATTTCAGCTCTTCCACTCTACCCCTTCTATCCCTATTCCTAAACATCATCCATTTAGTCTTCTCCACATTCACCACTCTCCTATCCAGGTACCATCCCATTCTTTTCAACATCTCTTGCATCTCTTCCATTCTCTTGGCTACTAATACTATGTCATCCGCATATGCCAACATCCACACGTTGGTTCTCCCCACCACGACCCCTTCAGCCTGTCCTCTCCTCAGCACCGCCTCCAACTCGCTTGTATATAGATTGAACAGAAGGGGGCTTCGCGGGCACCCTTGCCTTACACCCACATTCACCCAAAACTTCTCAGACACTTATCCATTCACTCTCGCTTTTGCCCACGCCTCTTTATATATACTTCTAACCCACTCCACACTTTCATCTTCCATGCCCAATCTATCCATACACTCCGCGAGCTTTCCTCTAGGAACTGAATCATACGCCGCTTTCAAATCCACACCGCATACACTCTCCCTTTGCACTCCAACGCTTCCTCCACCATTTTCGCAAGCGTGAAAATAATCTGCTCCCTCGTCGGTCTTCCCTTTCTGAAACCCCCCTGGCATTCCGGCAGCAGCCCTTTTCTATCCACTTCCCTCTCTAGTCTATTTTTCACAATTGTTATCATAACATTGTACCCCACAATATGCGGTACTGAATACTATAACTGTAAGAATCAACAGTCAACTATATAAGAAAATAATGATAAATATCTGGTGTGACTTTCCGAATTAAATGCCCTATTTAATATTTTTTTAACATTTTCAGAATTAAAATTCCCCAAAATCCTATGTAAAAAACACAAATGATTTAAAGGATAAATAAAACGATTTTTTACTTTGTTTTTTATCACACTTCAGTTACACTTTGCAACTAGTTCCGGCTAAGCTCTAGCCATTTTCGAGCTCCTCCGATGAAAATGGCTAGAGCTTAGCCGGAACTAGTTGCAAAGTGTAACTAAAGTGTGATAAAAAACAAAGTAAAAAATAGTTTTATTTATCCTTTAAAATGAATTATCACAAAGTAGACGCCTTAACAATCCAATATTTGACAAATAATTTATATGTTACTATGAATTTTTAGTCAAATTTACTAGTAATAAATTTGATTAAAAATTCTTGTTCTTATTGAATGCCGCTCGGCTTGTGATAACGATATTTTACTCTTGGTTCCGCTGTTCCTGGATCATCCATGTTTAGCTAGTCTTTTATGGTCTTCCCAGAAGTCTGGCTGTGTGTATTTTGCCATCCACTTTGCCTTTAATTAAGTCCAAACTAAATAAAATTTGGTCGACAATTCTTATTTTCTTAAATTCTTTATTGATTATTATTCTTTCTTTGGGTTGCAATTTCCATGTTGGTGAATATAATTAACGATACACAATATTTTCGCATTTGATTTTGTCAATCGAAAAAATAAATTCATAAAAAAACAATATATTTCAAATTAGTCCAAACTAAATAAAATTTGGTCGACAATTCTTATTTTCTTAAATTCGTTATTGATTATTATTCTTTCTTTGGGTTGCAATTTCCATGTTGGTGAATATAATTAACGATACACAATATTTTCGCATTTGATTTTGTCAATCGAAAAAATAAATTTATAAAAAAAAACAATATATTTCAAATTATATGCTTCAATTTATCTGATTCTCATTTCTGCAAACCAATTTGCACGACCGCGGCGCATAAACACATCGGCATGCCAGTTTTTTTAGTGCCTTCGCATTTTCCCGCCAAGGCTTAATCTCCGCAGTGCAATACAGCACGTACCGTTCGGTTTTTTGTTTGTTTTTGTTTATTATGTAAATTGCAGCCTGTTCTTCGTTGTATTTTGCGCAATTACGCACCGGTCGTCCTTTTGTGCTTAACTCATCCTCGGCTCAGGATTCATCATGCAAATTGCAGTAACGATCCTTTGTTGCTTCCATATATACACGTTTAGGGCTCTTTATACAAATATCCTTCTACGAGTTGGAAATTATACTCATTTATGCCGACGCAATTTCTCTTTAGGTTTAATATAATTGCATTCGCCCCGGAGTGCTAAAGCGTGCGGCGTGTTTTACAGCTTCGCGTTGGGGGACGATGCGCCTCAAGTCATATTTTTATAGAGATTATATTACTCGTAAAAATTACTGTTTAAGAGTGCTGAATTAATTGGTACTTTATTTCATAAATACATTTTTAAAGCTATACACATTTAGATCATGTCGCCTGAAGGACAATTTTATTTTACTATAAAAATATAGCTATTTAGTATATTAATTAATCGAGAAAGCCGTAGTTGTGCAAGTCACCCATCGGAGTGCGATTTTTGAGAAAATTTATATTTCTAATACGTGAGTTTTTCAATATCTTAAAATCGAACTTAATCAATTAAATTTAGAACAAATAAATGGGCTGAGATGCAAATGGTTGGCTAGCTAGTTAGCTAGTAGGACAGAGGTTGGTAGTTACCAAGCTCTGTCCTACTAATAAAACTCACAAGTAGTAAGGTAGTTTTTGCCAAAAAATACTAGTCGGGAAGTGTATATTTCACTGCCTTTGCTGGTTTCCCTATAATCTACTCTCCCTAGCTAAATATATTTATAGAACCCAGCCTAATGGATAAAGTCGTAGTCCGTCTCGTGCCGTTGTGGATACATTTTCGCGAATTACCTTTCTTAGTTTACTGTGAAAATATATACCGGCTTATTAAACTCCTCTGAGTTTCTGAGAATTTTCGCGAATCACCATACATAGTTTTAGAGGATTTTTTCGTGAAGTTAAAGTAAATACCAGGTGATTAAACCCTCTAAGCTTCTCCCTTGAACAGCGGAGAAGCCTTATACAGATAGAAGTTTTTTTATTAATAAACGTCATAAATATTCCATTTTTAATTAAAGGAGTAGCAGAGCCTTATAAAGTCTGTAGACCAGACAAGAAATTTGCATTTAATTATTTATTTAGCCAAATTAATAATATGTATATAACACCGCTAAAATAACTCACTACAGCATATTTTATTAAATAAAATATGCATGCAACTACTTTTAACCCATTCATCATTCATATAATGCTTAGTGTACACGCAATCACCGCTATAACAATTTACATTGTGTCGTACGTGCCTTAACCCATCGATGAAGTCTCCAGCGCGGCCGCCGTTAGTAGACTCTCGTGTATCGTATATACCACGGTAAATTATGCTCTATTGAAAACATATCAGCATTAAGCACGCACAACACCCAATGTTGAGCATCATGTGTCCATTGAGATGCAAATGTTGCGTTCGGGGAGCAAGAGCAAGAGCGGGTGCTCTGGGGTTTGCGTTGGAGGGGGTTGCGGGGCAGATGCAGTTTCCCATTGTTGGGGTGAGCCGGAGCGCGTGCATGGGCCGGATTGCAGCAACACACAGTGTTGAAGTGGAGCCGCCATGGGCAACAACGGGTCTTCGGCGACGCGGAAATCGCGCTCCTTGCCGACCTCCCCGGAAGTACGAAGGTGCGTGCATGTTGTTTGCGTGCGTAATTGAAGTAATGATGCGTTTGTGGCTGCGCTTCCAGTGCGTGATACCGGTTACATAACGGGTTACATCTTCGGCGGCCCGAGTGCCCCGACGTGTTTTGCATTATGAAAGCGCGCCTCGTCCTCGACGTGTGTGGATATCTGTTTTATTGATCAGTGAAAACAATGCGGGTGCTGATTTTAATCACACACGCTTTCAGTGCGATTTTTAATTAATGCTAATCAGAATGCGTTCTTTTCTGTTTAAGTATATCTCAACAATACAAACGCAATCAAAAGTACTTCAATATTCTATAATAAATAAATATAATATTGATGAACTAATTTATGATTATATGAAATAATTTGTGATATCTATTGAAAATCACCTATAATTAACTATAGGATATTTGCAGGAGCAATTATCTTATTTAGAGATAAATTATTGAATCAATTGTTATTGAAAATAAAAATATGACTTCAGTCTATTTTATATAAGCAATCGTTTTTCAATTCAATTTTTGATCTGTCAATCACCTCCATTAGGCTTCTCCTTCAGGGTAGGATCATGATTAAAGAACATTTCTTACATATTTGACATAGTTATAAATTTAATAAATGAGTCCTCTCTACATAATAAAAAGCGAAAGCCAATTCATTGGCCCAGTGGTTAGAGGCGGCATCAATCTCGTACTGAACATTGCGAAGTGAGAGTTCAAAACCCATTTTTCGAATTACCTTTCACATTTTTTCAGAGGATTTCTGTGATGTTAAGGTTAACACTCCTCTGAACTTCTCCCGTTACCAGCGGATAAGCCCTCAGGCCTATAGCTATAAATATATAAGTTTTTGATGTGAAGTGAATGTTTTTAAGCTGACCGACCTGTCATTGGTCATTGATCATTGATCATTTAGTGCGCTGTCATTGCAAAAGCCTAGTCATTTTTAACTTATAATTTTATTGATGTATTATGAATTTCATCCAATTTTTAGAAACCATTATATAAAAACATACATTTGATTTGTGATTTAATTGTAATAAAATTTCTCTAACCCCCGTATCACCAACGTTCTATAAATCTATCAATAGCTATTGAACCCATAAGTATTCGTTGTTTTAGCAACAATAACTAAATTATGTATGGAATGTAATTACTTAAGATTCGTTCTATTGGAAACACTGAAAAAATAAAGAAAATGTGTCATCAAAGCCCCAATCACAAGCGCTATTCAAGGTGTTGACATTTATTTTGACCATTTCTGTCATAATGACATTTTTAATTTATACATTCAATGGCTTATGGGACCTATAAAGTTTATGGGAAGTTGGTGAATACGGGCATAAGCGATCCATTTATTAAATTTTAAATTGTCGTTACAGTTTAATCGCTAATTTGAATCAAGTTTTTAAACACAACGTAAATCCTTCGGTCACACCAACAAAAACAAGGATTGGACTGCGTTCTGATTGGTAAATAATGCATTGGCACTAAATCACCGTTAGAATTGTCATTTTGAACTAATCATGCAATATACTACATAGACACAGTTGCATAAATATTTTTAACTGACACGACTATATAGTACAGTGGTTAGCACCCCCGCTTTAATGGGCAAAATTGTTAAACAAAGCATAAAGCTTTTTCCAAAAACTATAAACAAAATCTTATATTTTTTTCGAAAATTATGTATGTACGAATATACATATATCTACGCGTTTTTTCTGCGAGAAAAGTATATACATATTAAATAGAATTCTTTATATCTTACTTTAATTTGCACCAAGGATTATTACATAGAAGAGTTGAAAACAAGCCTCAACTCACAATTACTTTTAAAATATTGGTAACCACACCAAATTTCACTACAATGCTATAACTGTCAAATGGAGGAGGATAGCAATTACAAAAAATGGTAACACATATATATATATATATATATATATATATATATATATATATATATAGCAATACTGTACCAGCTGATAATTTGATTATTGATTTTATAAACGCAACCCCATTTTAAATGAATTCAGTATGGGTTTAGGATTAACTTGCCTGCTAATATTTTTTAAAGTAGGGGACACAACCCCATGCAGCTTGTAGTTTGCACTCAAATTAAGGTTTCTATTGAAAAAAATAAGTATTGTACTCAAAGTTATTGAATTTTTAGGGCAGCTGTGTTTAATATTTATGTTTTCATCAAACAATACCTACGCTTTTTAAAGAGATTTCTAGAAATAGAGCTGTTTAAGACTATTTGGTATAATGATGAGTTGGCCCTTGATTACAGGTAGTCCATTGATAAATGTTACAGACATTGATATTCACTGTCCATTTAATTGCATCATGTGCCTCTGCTCCATTTTCCATTGTCATTTTGTTATAAACATTGTGTAAGATTTTCAAATCAATTGCATGGCGAATCAATGGTCAAAAATAATAATAATGAAAAATGTTCGATTTGGTCGCCGAAAAAAAAATACTTGTAATCAAAATTTTCCGATTTCCTTCGGGCATATAGTACACTGATATGTTTTGCACTAAGATCAGTAAAAAAACTAAACAAAATATGTTGCATATTTTTTGTATCGACCCAGCTTCTAAAATCGGCATATCGAGATAGGACAACACCATCTGTATATATTTTACTATCGGTGGTGTTGGATAGGAGCGTAAAAGTTTAAATTAAAAAAAAATAGATCGAAAAATCCGTAGTCATAGAGACTTTCCATTTTACATTATCAGTTTGTTATATACATTGTGTAAGTTTTTCAAATCAATTGTATGGCGGATCCATGGACAAAAATTATTTTTTAGGGCAGCTGTGTTTAATATTTATGTTTTCATGAAATAATACCTGTGCTTTTAAAAAAATATATAGAAATAGAGCTGTTTAAGACTATTTTGTATAAACGTGAGTTTGCCCTTGATAACAGGTAATCCACTGATAAATGTTACAGAAATTGATATAGACATTGAGACCTCTGCTTACATCGCTTACATATTGTAAGGTCTATACAGAGACCTTACAATATGTAAGCTGTTTGGAACTTTGACATATACATGTCAAAGTTCCAAACAGTGGCGGTTTTATTACGGCGCCATTCCAGCTTTAAGAAGAAGAAAAAACGGAAACCCCTTGAAATAGCTGATTTTTAAGCTATTTCAAGGGGTTTCCGTTTTTTCTTCTTCTTAAAGCTGGAATGGCGCCGTAATTAAACCGCCACTGATTGGAACTTTGACATGTTTCTATTTTCCGTGAAACGGCAAAAGTAGCGGAAAACATGCAAAGAGCCTTTTTTAAAATTATCTATCCAATTTGAAGTATCCTTGTAGCTTTAAAAAACAAAGTTACGGCTGAAAAACCGAAAAATGCCTCAAAAATCATATTTTTCACATAATGTTTGCTGTTTTCCTAGAAAACAGTAATAGATAGCGGAAAACATCCAAACAACCGTTTGTCGATCTTGAAATTCTCTGTAACTTTCCAATTTGAATTATCCTTCTAGCTTTATAAAAAATAAAGTTACGCCCGAAAAACCGCAAAAACCCTCAAAAATCATATTTTTCAAACAAATTTTGGTGTTTTCCGAGAAAACGGTAAGAGATTGCGCAAAACATTAAACGGCCGTTTGTTGGGTGTCAAATTCTCTATAACTATGCAATTTGTATTATCCTTCTAGCTGCTTCATGCGCGATATATTAAATACAAATAGTGCAGGTACTGATTTACTTGGACATCGATTAATCTTGAAAAATTAAATTGGCAAGGATAATACAGTCAGAATCATACCGGTGTGAAGTTAGCCTCTAAGATCTCAGCCCCTACACCGAGCGCACGACGGATTGTTTGCGGGTCTGTACCAATTGGGGAGACCAAAATATCCAAATTTTGAGTAATCTTTTGTTTATATATATATATATATATATATATATATATATATATATATATGTATATATATATATATATATATATATATATATATATATATATATATGTATGTATATATATATATATATATATATATATATATATATATATATATATATATATATATATATATATATATAATTTTTATAAGCGTTGTTGTATAATATATGTTGTAACATGAATTATTATTTTTGACAATGGATCCGCCATACTATTGATTCGAAAAAATTAAACAATGTTTATAACAATATGACAATGGAAAATCTCTATCTCTACGTATTTTTCTTTCTATTTATTTTTATTTTTTAACTTTTACGCTCCTATCTTGATAATCCTATTTTAGAGGCTGGGTCTATAAAAAAAATATGCAACTTAATTTTGTTCAATGTTTTTAATGATATTGGTGCAAAATATATCAGTGCACCAGATGCCCGAAGGAAATTGGAAAAGGAAAACGTAACAGTTAAAAATAAAAAATAAATACAAAGAAAAATACGTAGAAAACATATTTTGTTTATTTTTTTTACTGATATCAGTGAAAAACATATCAGTGCACCAGATGGCCAAAGGAAATTGGTAAATTTTAATTATAAGTAATTTTTTTCCGGCGACCAAATCGAACATATTTAATTATTATTATATTTGACCATGGATTCGCCATACAATTGATTTGAAAAAATTACATAATGTTTATAACAAACTGACAATGGAAAATTAAAAGAATTCTCTATCTCTACGTATTTTTCTATCTATTTTTTCTTTTTAATTTTTAACTTTTACGCTTCTAATGTTGTATAATATATGTTGTAACGTAAATTATTATTTTTGACAATGGATCCGCCATGCAATTGATTTGAAAACATTAAACAATGTTTATAACAATATGACAATGGAAAATATCTATCTCTACGTATTTTTCTTTCTATTTATTTTTAATTTTTAACTTTTACGCTCCTATCTTGATAATCTTATTTAGAGGCTGGGTCTATAAAAAAATTATGCAACTTAATTTTGTTCAATGTTTTTAATGACATTGGTGCAAAACATATCAGTTCACCAGATGCCCGAAGGAAATTAGAAAATTTTGATTACTAAATATGTTGCATATTTTTTTATCGGCCCAGCCTCTAAAATCGGCACACCGAGATAGGAGCGTAAAAGTTAAAAAAAATTTAAAAACATAAAGTAAAATACATAGAGATATTAACTTTCCATTTTCGATTGTCATATTGTTATAAACATTGTATAATTTTTTCAAATCAATTGCATGGCCGATGTATGGTCAAAAATAATAATAATTAAATATGTTCGACTTGGTCGCCGAAAAAAAATACTTATAATCAAAATTTTCCAATTTCCTTCGGGTATATGATACATTGATATGTTTTGCACTAAGATCAGTAAAAAAAGTAAACAAAATATGTTGCATAATTTTTTATCGATCCAGCCTCTAAAATCGGCATATCGAGATAGGAGCGTAAGAGTTTTTATTTAAAAAAATAGAAAGAAAAATACGTATAGATAGAGACTTTCCATGTTCCATTATCATTTTGTTATAAACATTGTGTAATTTTGTCAAATCACTACTCATAATCAAAATTTTCCAATTTTCTTCCTGCATATGGCACTGATATGTTTTGCACTAATATCAGTAAAAGAAAAACTAAACAAAATTTGTTGCATATTTTTTTTTATCGACCCAGCCTCTAAAATCGTCATTTCGAAGCGTAAAAGTTAAAAATAAAAAAAAATATTAGAAATAAAAATACGTAGAGATAGAGACTTTCCATTTTCCATTGTCATTTTGTTATAAACATTGTGTAATTTTTTCAAATCAATTGCATGGCGGATCCATGGTCAAAAATAATAATAATGGAATATGTTCGACTTGGTCGCCAAAAAAAAATACTTCTAATCAAAATTTTTCAATTTCCTTCGGACATATAGTACACTAATATGTTTTGCACTAAGATTGGTAAAAAAAACTAAACAAAATATGTTGCATAATTTTTTTATCGACCCAGCTTCTAATATCGGATTATAGATAATGAGCGTAAAAGTTAAAAATAAAATAAAATAAAAAGAAAAATACAAGATAGAGACTTTCCATTTTCCATTTTCATCTTGTGATAAACATTGTCTAATTTTTTCAAATCAATTGCATGGCGGATCCATGGTCAAAAATAATAATAATGGAATATGTTCGACTTGGTCGCCAATAAAAATACTTCTAACCAAAATTTTTCAATTTCCTTCGGACATATAGTACACTGATATGTTTTGCGCCAAGATTGGTAAAAAAACTAAACAAAATATGTTGCATAATTTTTTTATCGATCCAGCCTCTAAAATTGGATTATGGATATATGAGCGTAAAAGTTAAAAATAAAATAAAATAAAATAAGAAGAAAAATACAAGATAGACTTTCCATTTTCCATGTTCATCTTGTCATAAACATTGTCTAATTTTTTCAAATCAATTGCATGGCGGATCTATGATCAAAAATAAAAATTTACGTTTACAACATATATTATACAACAACGCCTATAAATATATATATATATATATATATATATATATATATACATATATATATATATATATATATATATATATATATATATATATATATATATATATATATATATATGGTTGGCAAGACATAAAGAAAAGATTCCTCAAAATTTAGATATTTTTGGTCAGTACAGACCCGAAAACAATCCGCCGCGCGAACGGTTTTGAGGCTGGGATCTTAGAGGATAACTTCACACCGGTCGTAATCATCTTGTCAAATAGTAGAATGTGCATATCGCGTTCATTCATTGTAATTAATTTACGATAGTACTTTACAGATTCAAAGCGCTACTATATAACTAAATAGTTCATACCACTAAGACGATGTCTCTATTTAATAAATATTTATATAAATTTCCTTTTAGAGTTTGATCCCTGTTAATTAAAATCCATAATTAATGAAGAAAGGAAATATATATCATATAATTATTGGTTACAACTTTTAACTGTAATTTCTTACATAAATACAGGATGTCCCTAAAGTATGTAATAGATCCGATAAAACCTTTATTTATGATATTGGATAGTTAAGGCGTCTACTTTGTGATAATTCATTTTAAAGGATAAATTTATTTATCCTTTATTTATGATTTTTGCAAACATTTCTTAGACACATCGATTATTAATTCTGAATTGTCAATTTTTAATGAAAGTATTAATTATTTCGACTACTTTTGAATGAGCAATGATGTCACCGACAACTTTTTCAAATGACAATCCAATTTTTTTATTGTGGATTCTAAAAGAGATTTTTTTCTGTGACCAGGGATGTATATCATGATACGGGTGACATAAGGATATTACCGAGAAAAATCATTTCAAATGTCATAGTGAAAGAAACACAAAATGCGAAATAATATTTAATAGCTGATTGTCAAGCTCTAAATGGTGCACAGTAAAAAACACACAAAACGCGAAATAGTATTGAATGAAACAATAAAAATTAGAAGTAAATGCTCAAGCTATGCACCAACTGAATGCATAGTTTTTTGTATTCGCGTGGCGGCCAACTACCTAATTTAACGAAATCATTGCTGACACCATGTTTTGTACTGATGACTGCAATGTGTCATGTTTTTGACTATTCGAATACGGTAACCCTAATAAGGATCTTGAAAGAAACTTCATTTGTTAATGGTGGGATCACGTCTTATATCGAGCCAACTAGGTAGTGGAATGGAATATAAAAAGTAATATAGCCATAAACTCAAGGTTTTTTTTTTGCTGGTAAAGAAAGAATCTCAGAGAAGTGTAATCACCTGGCATTTACCCTAACTTTACAGAAAACCTCTGAAAACTGTGAAAGGTTATTCATGAAATTTCATCCACAACGGGATTTGAACGACGGCGCCTCTAACCACTTAGCTGAGTGAAAGGAATAAAATATATAGTAATTGATAAAATAAATATATAAAAATATAATATACAGTAATTGATAAAATAAATATATAAAAATATAATATATAGTAATTGATAAAATAAAAAAAATTTGTTGACACGGAAAATGGAAGATTCGGCTCCAGTCGCACCTTCTACATTCTATAACAGGTTTCAAAGTGTTGTTATTAATTTGCATACATTGTATGCCATTCTATTCATATTTACTAAAAGCTCAATATAATTTTACTACTCACACCATAAAAATAATATATACAGGTGCTTTTCCGTCGGAAAAGAGAAGGAATTCAATTAATAGTATTTACTTTATTTTTAGTATTTACACCTTAACTTCACAGAATATCTATGAAAAACTGTGAAAGGTAATTAGATAAAATTCGCTTGCAATGAATGGGGTTTGAACTCCCACACCCCGCAATGCGGACTCGCCTGTATCCAATAGTTCACTGAGTTGGGTGGCATATTATCCGAAAGTATGTAATTATATGTACAAAAATAGAGGCAAAGCATGGGAATAAAAATAAAATATACATTGCGCGCATATTTACAGATTTGTGGTAAAAGCTCTCCTATATTTATATACATACATACATGCAGAATTAGCAAAAAAATATATAGGTGGATACAGATTAACTGACAACTATAACCATATTATGAACCTACATCATTTATAATCTCATCTGTTGAAAACCCCATGTGCACGTGATTTCAACATCAATCATACCCCGGCAAGGTGGCGAAACAAAGCAAAATTATTGCAATTTGCATGACGCAACCCCACATTATTCAGCGCTGCAACCGCACAAAAGAACGCCTATGGGGCATAATTGCAAGAAAGGGTGTTGATAAATGAAAGTAATTTCCGCGATACAAAAAGATAAAGTAGCCACGTGGGCGGTGCATGGGGATGCTTTTAAGCTGAATACAGCTTCCTTTGGCTGGTAATCTAGATAAATTATTGTTTGCAAAGAAATGTTATTCGCTTTATTCTTATTTATGAAAGGACTAACTAAATTTATTACAAGAAATTAATATTCATATATAAAGTTTGGTATATCCTTAATAATTTTAAAATTATAACTGTATGAGAATTATTATTGTTTTATTCAGTACAATTTTCTGAAAAAACAGTACTATTTATTTAATTTCGTCGGATAATACAATATAATAGTACATATAATATAGATAAATTTAGGGTTCAATTCAATTTAGGGCTGGTTCTACAATTGAAATTTAACCGGAGAATAAGGCTATTCGTGGAATAAGTTTGAGATATGAATACTAATATGTCAAACTTATTCCACGAATAACCTTATTCTCCAGTTAAATTGTATGACCGGCCCTTAATGATATATCTATCTCAGTGATTTCCAAAGTGGGGGTCGCAGGTGAATTTTTATACAATTAAACAATGGATATCAACTTCTTCTGAATTTTAATTACTTATTATATTATAATATTAATTATTTTATAAATTAACAAATTTCTAAATCATACTTTGTAGGATTCCCCAATATACTTATTATACATATATTTGCACATAGTAAAGCAACAAGAGAATTTACATTAATATGAATTCGTAATTCTTAAACTGTACCTTATTTATAATAAAAGAATATTGTTGATATTTCTTACAATATAAAATGCAAATTAATAGATAAAATACTTGCTTTATAAATCACATCAACACCTTGATGATCCTATCTTCAATTAATAATAAATTATCCCTCTTACTGCGCCCACGACTAATTTATCTTAACGAGCTAATAAACCGTCGACTTTATCGAGTGCGCCCGCTCGCTCCAAGAAAGTTTCGCCCGCTACTAAAGACTTATTGCCATCCATTATGCACCCACAAGTGTACTCATTAGTTACTAACTACGGATTGGATTATATCGTTTTCCGTTTTCGGTTCGAAATTGTATTGCTTGCGGTTATTATTAGCCCGAATGGCCCGCGTTTATTTCCAGTCCACATTATTTGACATACCCGGAACGAGTGTGTTTGTGTGCGTGTGTGTCGCCTACATACATACATACATATTTTACGAGCGGGGTCCTCCAGTTTCATTCCGGGGAAACTTTATCCGAGCACATGCCCGCCCTACATCAAACCGATCATAAAACTTCATAAAAAAAGGACTTTGAATTTTTAGGGCTCGTTTAAAAACTGCACGCGTCAAACAAATCGCCGCATGAGGGCACACAGCTGAATTTCCATAATGGCTCAATTTTATGGGTTTTAAATTATGAATATTAATATTGCTTTGCAAGAAAAAATCTTAGTTTTCACATTACATTTTGTTATATAATAAACTGTCGTATATCGCCTGTCATAAATGTAATGTAATGTCAGATTGCAAAACTTGGAGCCATACAGCACACTATGGGGCGACAAGTAATGTTTAACGAAAGCATCTGAGATAATAATCATATGCAAAATTTTGGATTGGAAATATGCAGTAGTTTTTTCGAAAACGTGGAGTAAAAATGTATCACGTACGAACGGACAGATATTTTTCAAAAATGATTTTAAAATGATCAAGGATCATAATAAAGATGATTTTCGCTAACAAAAAATTCCCGCACTTTTCAGTAGGTGCTGTAACATTACGTTAACAGACAAAAAAATCTAAAATTTCTATTTTATTTTCCTTAAATAAGTAAATAAGCTACTGTCCTCTAAAACATACTACAACAACTAAATGTAATTTTTGAAATAAATTTATTTATATTCCTATAAACAATTATAAACAACTATAAACAACTACAAATAGAAACAACTTGAAACCCTATAGTTGATAATTGTACTAAAACTGCAATACACTATTTTGAACAACTACGATAAAGCGTAAATATATATCTGTATATAAACTAAACTAAATATCGAAATCAATTCGATATGAACGCATGGTAAACACTTCGGGAAATAAGATAAAATGTATCTATAATCTTCCGTCTGGTAGCGATACGGTTGCGTCTTTCATCCCAATATTTATGTACATTGAGGGCGTCTCTGTTTACAAAATTCCATGTTTATTTTCGCAGATCCACGGCGATCCCGCACAAGGGTGGCAGCAGCATCCCCCTCCCTGGCTCAGCGCTGCCGGCTCGGAGATGTCCGCCAGACAAAGTGCGCCCCGTCGCGGGTTCCAGCCGGGCGTCGAGTCCTGCGTTGTCGATGATACCGCGTGCGCCGCCGACGGCTCCGGTGAACAGTCCGTACCAAACGGCGCCCCAACAACAACAACACCAACAGCAGAAGAACTCAATGCTGGACAAGCTGAAACTGTTCAAGTCGGGGGATCGTCCGACCCCACCGACCACGGGCAAACGCACCAGCAGCTCGAGCGGCGTTTCCTCCGCAAGAAGTGAACGGTCCGACAGCAGTATCAGTCTGGAACCGTGCGCGGACATAAAGCCGGTGCGAAATAACTCGCGAATAAAACAGCAGCGACCCGCGAAGAGTGCGCCCGCAACGAAAAACAGTCCAAACTCCAACAAGAAAGAAATAAAAGTAACAAAAACATCCGTCGAGGTGGAAAAGCACGCGAATAAAGTAGCGAATCTTCAATCGTCCAAATTGTTAGAACCGAAAGTAAAAGTGTCCGCGAGTAAACCCAGTAACAACACGGACGTGGGTAGTAATAAGAACGCGTCTCAAGGCCCGATGCCCACACAACTGCTCCATACACCTGGGACGGGTATACCAAAACCCACCGCCGCTGTTAAAGGGACGACGAAGGTGGCTCGCGATGAAAAAAACTCAGCTCGACCCCAAGTCTCCCGGGAGGCTTCTCAAGTGAGCCTCACTCCACCCAAGCCCACCGTCGGCATCGTATCACCAATGAAAAATGAGAAAGAAAACATATTATCAGAAAGCAGCCACAGTGCATCAACAGGCCAACACAGTAACTCCAGCGAGAGCAGTGTGATATACAAACCGTCCAGTGAGAGTGGGTCCGAGCACCATAATCTAATTCCGAATAGGAAGGAGCCTATCGAATATATAACGGAAGCCCCCATTCCGGAAATCAAACCGCCCGAGCAGGACCCTGAAAAGCCTTTAAACACCCAAATTAATCACACGAAGGAATCTTCTCTGGGCGACGAAGAGGCCATGAGCGTGGAGCCTATGCGACCGCTTTTCCGTGGCTACTGTAGCACCCTAACCCTACCATCCAGACCACGGCATTATCCCAGGGTCCAACCGGATGGCGGCTCGGATTACTGCGAGATTTCCCTTACGAACGGTTATCTCTCCGATGGGGAGGTCCTCCGAAATCCCCCCGGTACGGAGATATGTGATGGATACATGTCCGAAGGTGGGAATGCGCTGTACAACAGGAGGCTGCAGACTATGCCGGCGCATATACCTAATGGGTAAGTCATTACCGACTCTATTATCACGACCCTCCTACCCCCCCGCAACAAAGGGTCATTAACTAAATGCATGCTCTGTATTAATTTGTGAACGCGCATAAATCAGCCTTTCATAAACTGTACTCCCACAATGCAACTTTTCACCGAACTTTACCTACAAGCACTCACTGGGGAATCGGTGGGAAAATAAGGTGCGAGTTTGTAAATGAAGGAGGCTAACGTTTCGCCCGGGTGGACACGATTTATCTCTATTTAGTTTAAAAGTTTTGGAATTAATAGATTATCTACACTTTACAAGATTGCACGAAATTAAATTATAGAACTTGTTGGTGTTTTTGTGTCAGTCTAGACCAGTGATTTATCAACATATTTTTCATTACGGTTCACTTTTCAGAAATTTGGCGGCATACAATAAGACAAATATTAAATGTTCTTTTAATATTTATTACAATTATTTTTAAAGTCAAATTTGGCGGCACTGGTTACAACATTGCTACTGGTTTTGATGTTTAACTTCTTTCTAATTAGATAGTTAGTTGGCAGATAACGAAAAGTCTACGATATTTATAAAGCACAAATAAAACTTTTTTTTATCACACTTTAGTTACTAGTTACGGTTAATCTCGAGCCATTTTTAAACACTACAACTAAAGTGTGATAAAAAATCATTGATGACAATTAAATTAATATTTAAAATTCTGAATGTATTTCACACATATTTTCCGTTAAATCCGGAACACTAACTCTAACCCTCTGTTCACAGTGGAATATGTAAGCGTAAAGAATACCTGAAAAATACAATAGTCGTAAACATACATTTTACGGTAATTCAGACCATGTTCTCAATGTTTAGCCTCTAAAATTAATTATCATAAAGTGGACGCTGTAACAATCTTTTACATTACGATATTTTTGTTTCCATTAATATTACTTTTATATCAGAGGCACCGAAAATTTAGTATGTTTAACAATTTTAAAATGAATTGAAAATGGGAAAAGTTTCACCGCATTTGGAATTAACATAAATAGCAGAAAATGAGTCTTTGTGTATGGATGCTGTGAAATTAACTGTTGCAAATTATTTGCAAATATAAATGTTGTTAAATATAATAAACTGACAAGGATGAGAATAGTTGACGCCGAAAATGTCGATTCGCCTAGAAATTATTTAAAGAGGGTGTGTAGAAATAACAGGTAAATAAGAAGAATTGACATTCTTACATATAGTTCTGGATAGTTGGTTGGAGGGTAGCGTAGCTACAGAAACTTAGGCCTCAAAATGGGCCCATTGTGAAACCTACCTTAAAGTCCACTCAATTTGGACGAGTCCACCAGTCAATTTTGCCTACGAGCTGCAAAACTCTGGTGGTTGAGGAGTTGCCAATGCTGGCCATACTAGGCCAGCACTCTAGTATTAGACTTCTTACATATGCTTATAGTCACTAATATTTGAAATATTTCGGTAAAACTGGAAACAACCCAGCTCAGTGGCCTAGTGGTTAATGTCGCGAATCACCTTTCACGGTTTTCTGTGAAGTTAAGGTTGTTGGTTGACCAGGGTTTATTTAGGGTGCCATGAAGGCAGGTCCTCTCAGTATTTCGCTTTTCTGTTAAAACCCATGTTTCGCACCTATATATCCTTGTAGATATTCATCTTGGTTTTCCTTGCCACTTTTCCTATAAATTTGGTGTTCATACCGTAATAGCATTGCTTTATCGATTCTGATGTTTATTTCGATCTTCATGGCTTTCTATGGTAGTGCTTTCTATATGGAAGTCATCTGTACCAATGTTAATATTTGGGTTTTCTCTATATTTGGTTTCATTTTACTTTCTTGTAGCAATATTTCCACTGTAAGGCTTAAGTACTTCCAGCTACTAAACGGCAAATGTTTCTACAGAAATTTGTACATGTAATTTTCTGTAATACGTAATACGGACTTACAAACTAAAAGAGAAATCAACAAGGAAAGAGTACCAACAGATAATCGAAATAGAAATCTATTAACAGGCAAGAATTAGACATAGAACAAATAAGGGACGAATTTAAAACAATAAGAAGAACAGCAGCGAAAATAACGTGCGGGATGTCGCACCAAATGAAGAACCGAAAACAAACGAAGTGGTGGAGTCTACTTTATCTGTTGACTCCACCATTTCGTTTATTTTCGGTCACAAAGTCACAATAGAAAAATGTGAACAAAAATTCTACAGAGGGGACTGTCGTAAATTCCAAAATATTTTTTTTGTATTATATATTATTTTATTATTAAGGTAGTTTTAGACAAGACAATTTATTGACTCAAAAGTTAGTCAAGATGCGAGACAATCTAAATTGTCTCGTATCAATAGCAAATTATTTGAAATATTGAATTGGATGGTAGATGGAATGCAAAAATATAACGCGTTCTATTTGTCAACGACAAATTGTATGGGAGGAGGATATATGAATTCATTTCTTGAACAACTTTTGAGCCAAGAAATTGTCTTGTCTAAAACGACCTTTATATAATAGATTGCAATAGTTCCAGTAGTTTTACCATTGAGTTTAATGTTATCTATTTTTTGTTTAAATAATAATTTTGTTATTCTAAACGCAAAAAAGGATTATAGGAGCGTTAAAAGAATTCATAAGAATCATCAAAACAAAAAACAAAACCTGAAAATTCATTTGGGACGTTACGACGCTTGTCAGCTCAAGGTGCGATATGAGGAATACAGGAAACACAGGAAAAAGGCAAAAGAGGAAATTCAAAAGGCCAAAATAAACGTGGGAAGAGTTTGAATAGAAGGTGGAGGAAGATAGCCGAGGTGATCATAAACCTATCTTCAGTTTTGAAAAATTTAAGAACGGAAAAAAGATGATAACTACAACAAATTAAGAACAAACACGGAGTAATAATCGTAGTGGATGAAGAGATAATGGACAGGCGGAAGGAACACTTCAAATAATTGCTAGACGTAGAGGATACACTCAAAGAAGAAGATGCCAAGAAAAAAGCGGAACAAGAGAAGGCAGAAGATAGAACACATGAATCTATAACAACCAACGAATTACAAAAGGCAATAATTATAGGTAAGGCAGCCGGATATGGCGGAATGACCGCAGAGAAAATCAAATATATGGGAGAATATGGCGAAGAATATATGCTCTACCTGTGCAATATGATATGGAAGCGCAAAAGAATACCGAAACACAAATAAGTAGCTGTGATTATTCCAATACACAAGAAGGGAGATTACCTGAAATAGGAAAACTACAGACGAATATCATTGCTCAGTGTGACTAGAAAAGGATACGAGAGAATTCATAGAAATTCATGAAGGTGAAAGAAATAATTGAGTCTAACCTTGAAGATTCATAAAGTGGTTTTAGACCAGGACATAGTTCGCAGGACCAAATCTTCAGAATCAGACATATAGGAAAAAAAAACGAAATAATATAACAAATTTGATATATTGTTTGCAGTTGATACGTAATTGCTAGTTTCTCTGTACAGTGCTTTTACTGCTTTTAGAAGATGCTTTTTTTTCTGTAGGATTTTCTATACTTCCTCTCTAGGTGTGCTATCAAATCCCTTTTCTAGGTCTAAGTAGCACATATATCCTGCTACTTAGACCTAGAAAAGGGATTTGATAGCATACCTAGAGAGGAAGTATAGAAAATTAAAGCATACCTAGAGAGGAAGTATAGAAAATTAAAGCATACCTAGAGAGGAAGTATAGAAAATTAAAACATACCTAGAGAGGAAGTATAGAAAATTAAAGCATACCTAGAGAGGAAGTATAGAAAATTAAAGCATACCTAGAGAGGAAGTATACAAAATCCTACAGAATTAACATCTTCTAAAGGTAGTAAAAGAACTGTACAGAGAAACCAGCAATTACGGAAGAACTGCAAACAATATATCAGAAGAATTTAAAACAAAACAAGGAGTCCTTAAAGGATGAGTACAGGCCCATTACTTTTTATAACACTAATGAACAATGCCATTAAAGAAACAAAAGAAAAAATCGAAAGAAATTACAATTGGATGTAACAACATGAAAAATAGAGAAATAACCGAGTGTGCATTATGCGCGGATGATAAAGTAATATTTGGAAGATCACAAGAAGATATAAACGATATTCTTCAAATATGGAACGAGGCGCTGGAAAAACGAAAACTAAAAATAAATAGAGAAATGTCCAAAGTTATGGTAATATCAAAAGATGAGAAAAGAATAAATTTCATAATAGCAGACGACAACCTAGAACAAGTCATTGAATACAAATATCTACGATCAATAATAGAGAGTCAGGGCAAGCATGACAGCGACATAAACATCAGAGTTAAGACATCAAGGAAATTATATAATGCCATCAGAACCAAATTCATAAACAAAAGAGAAATTTCGAAACAAACTAAAATTGTAGTAATCAAGACAATATATACACACCAATACTGATATACGGAAGTGAAACATGGGTGATGAACGAGCGGCAAAACTCTAGCATACAAATAGCGAGAGAGCGAATTATCTCAGAAGACTGGAAGGAATTACAAAGATAGACAAAGTCAGAAATACAGATATAAGGGAAATGCTAGGAGTAATAGTAATACAAAAGAAAATAGTAGAAGGGCAACTAATGTTCTCTTTCCTACGGCCATTGCTTCCCATGCTAGCTTTATTTGTCTACCATTGCTCATTTTGTTCTTGATATATCCGAACCATATGAACAAAATGAGCAATGTACAAGTAAAGAAAGCATGTGAAGCAATAGCTATATTAAAGAGATCAAAAGGTAATCTACGAGAAACATGGAATAACACAATTGGTAAAACGCTTCAAATTAAAAGCAAATCCCGGAGACAAGCAAAGCAAGATGCAGAAACAGGAAAAAATGGATAAAATTAAGTAAGTTATAGAAGCTAATAGATACCAACGTCTACACCCAACACAGGTACAAGAGGATAAAGACCAAAACAAAAAAAGAAAGCATGTACATTTTTGTACCCTAAATGCATTTTGGTAATCGAGCTAGAGGTTTTCTTTAATATTTTATCCATAAATATTGTAAATAACAAGCGGGCTTAATCCTTTTCCTTGTCGTAGTCCTTACTTCGTCTCGAATATATCTGATCTCATATGTTAGCTAATACCATAGTTGGTATTTTTATTATATAAACTTCGTATTTCTTTTTCTCTGGTTCCCCGGTTGCTTGGTATTTCCCATACTCGGGCTTAATCTTCCTCCTTGTCGTAGTCCTTACTTCGCCTCGAATATATCTGATCTTATGTTTTAGCTAATTACATAGTTGGTATTTTTATTATATAAACTTTTAATTGCTCGTATTTCTTTTTCTCTGGTTCCTCGGTTGCTTAGTATTTCCCATACCCGGGCTTAATCTTCCTCCTTGTCGTAGTCCTTACTCCGTCTCGAATATATCTGATATTATATTTCAACCAATTACATAGTTTGTATTTTTATTATATAAACTTTTAATTGCTCGTATTTCTTTTTCTCTGGTTCCCCTGTTGCTTAGTATTTCCCATACCCGGGCTTAATCTTCCTCCTTGTCGTAGTCCTTACTCCGTCTCGAATATATCTGATATTATATTTTAACTAATTACATAGTTGGTATTTTCATTATATATACTTTTAATTGCTCGTATTTCTTTTTCTCTGGTTCCCTTGTTGCTTAGTATTTCCCATACTCTATTTCTAGGCACCCTGTCGGACGCTTACTCCAAATCAATGAATGCTAAATATATTACTTAAAGGATGGTATTGTGCATTAGAAGTTTGATGAGAATATATGTAAATTTCGTCCAACCGTATTGTGGTTCTTCTAGTACCATACTCTATTATTGGTGTTATCCTGTTATCAATTACTTTTTCGTATACCTTCAGTACTACGCATATTAGTGTTATTCCCCTATAATTACTACAGACATTTTATCTCCATTTTTTAAATAAATTATTACTGTATGAGTCCTACCTGCTCGTCTAATGGCATTTCTTCCTCGTCGCTTATTGTATTGAATATTTCTAATAATATTTGATTTACTTTCTCACTCATTATAATTCAGGAATGATATTGTCATGTCCTGGCGCTTTGTCAGTTTTGAGCCATTTTATTGCTTCTATAAATTACTCGCTTTTTATCTTATCGTCATCCGATATTACTTGCTCTACTTGATCTTCTCATTCGATGTTGGCTTGTAGTAATTGTTGATAGTACTCTTTCCGGTTTATTACCGCTTTTTCTTAAGTTAGTATATTTCCGTCCTAGTTCTTGATACTAGCTGTTTCAACTCGTGATCTGTTTCCTCATTATCTTCAGTTATAGAATAACTTTTGATTTCCCTTGCTTTCCTTTTCAAGGTCTCCAAATTCTTCCCAACTCTACCTATTTACCATCGTCACCTCTTTCTTTAGTTTAGAACTTCAACATGCAACATGGAGATTTTATGGCAATGTGTGTCTTTTTTCATTACTTTTAAAATAAGGTGAAACATGCAGGGGCTGCTATTTAAAAATGTTTAACGATATCTAAATTCTTGAAAAAAATAAGATATCGAGTTTTGGTTTATGAGGATGTGTTTCTTTTTTCATTACCTTTAAAATAAGGTGAAACACGACAGAGGTTGCTATTTAAAAATGTTGGGGTGGTCATCCCAAAGAATAATTGATCACACCAGACGATAGACGACGGACAGACATTTTCTTAAGATGATCTTAAATGATTAGGTGACCGCCGCTTTCGTTTATTGTTCGGGGTTGCTCTTAGCTGGCTTAGAACGGCCCGGAACAGCTCCCGAACGATAAACGAATTTGGCTAAAAAGTGTTGGCACAAAAATTATATTTTTTTCCGCACGATTACAATTATGTATGCATTATTCGTATGATAAAGAAAAAAGCCTGGTTTTCGTTTATTGTTCGGGGTTGCTCTTAGATGGCTTAGAACGGCCCGGAACAGCTCCCGAACGATAAACGAATTTTACTAAAGAGTGTTGGCACAAAAAATAGATTTTTTCCGCACGATTACAATTATGTATGCATTATTCGTATGATAAAGAAAAAGCCTGGTTTTGTTTATTGTTCGGGGTTGCTCTTAGCTGGCTTAGAACGGCCCGGAACAGCTCCCGAACGATAAACGAATTTGGCTAAAGAGTGTTGGCACAAAAATTAGATTTTTTCCGCACGATTACAATTATGTATGCATTATTCGTATGATAAAGAAAAAGCCTGGTTTTTGTTTATTGTATCTGTTGCTCTTAGCTGGCTTAGAACGGCCCGGAACAGCTCCCGAACGATAAACGAATTTGTCTAAAGAGTGTTGGCACAGAAATTAGATTTTTTTCCGCACGATTACAATTATGTATGCATTATTCGTATGATAAAGAAAAAAGCCTGGTTTTCGTTTATTGTTCGGGGTTGCTCTTAGCTGGCTTAGAACGGCCCGGAACAGCTCCCGAACGATAAACGAATTTGGCTAAAAAGTGTTGGCACAAAAATTAGATTTTTTCCGCACAATTACAATTATGTATGCATTATTCGTATGATAAAGAAAAAAGGCTGGTTTTCGTTTATTGTTCGGGGTTGCTCTTAGCTGGCTTAGAACGGCCCGGAACAGCTCCCGAACGATAAACGAATTTGTCTAAAGAGTGTTGGCACAAAAATTAGATTTTTTTCCGCACGATTTCAATTATGTATGCATTATTCGTATGATAAAAAAAGCCTGGGTTTCGTTTATTGTTCGGGGTTGCTCTTAGCTGGCTTAGAACGGCCCGGAACAGCTCCCGAACGATAAACGAATTTAGCTAAAGAGTGTATTTATTGCCAGACTCAATTACATGCATTAAAAGGAATAAATTGGTTTGTGTTGATATAATAATATTAATAATAACTCTGTAATGATAAAAACAGATATCTAACTATTTATTATTGTTAAGTGCATATTTAATACTTTTCATAAATCACACACTTCGATCTCGCAATGACCCCAACGCTCGAAAATTAAATTTTATACCATCAGAAGCATTCCCTAGTGTTATTGGTGGTTTCTTAAAGTATGTCATTTTCCAAATCGTTAAAATAAAAAAATAAAAATCATTAAAAGAGTCATTCTTTCTTTTTCGGTCCAGTTTTCCGCCGTTTTTAGTATTAATAAAAGCAAATTTTAGAAACCAACGTTGTTGTGTTGAACCAATTTTCGCAGGTTATCAACCAAGACATTCTTCTCATTCCAGGTCCTCTCTTGTCTTCCACTCTGCCCTGCAGGGCATCAATTGCAACTATCGGTATCGTTGATTGTTCCTCATTATGTATCCAGGTATATATCCCGTGATTTTATCGTTAACAGGAGTTATTTCTCGTTGCCTCTTTCGAGGACATCTGTGTGGGTCTCATGCTCTACCCAAGGGATTATCAAGATGCGTTGGTACAGCCACATAAACTTCCAGTTGTTTGTAACTGGCTTCTGTTACCGTTCATGACTCCACCCCATATAATAGTATTGGTAGGACATATCACTTTAGTAAATCGTGAGTTCTGTATAGTTTTGAAATCTTGAGTTTTAGATTTCTCTATTCGGCATTTCATTTCCAGTTAGCCCTGTCACTGTTATTGATTGCTGTTTCAAGGTATGTGTACTTTTTCCATCTCTTTACCGTTCACTATCAGTTGACCCGGATGGCTCGCGTATTTTGATATTATGATGTATTTTGTGTTCTTGATGTTAAGTGGGACTCCATATTTTTGACGTTTCCGCTGTTCTGGTCATCAGCTCCTGGCAGTTCTCGAGACTGTCCGCAAATGCTCTTATATCATCAACTTATATTGTTTATATACTCTCCTTTTATATTGATTCGAGCGTCTATGTTTTTCTACGTTTCTGGAAAAATCTACTCTATCTACTAGTATCTGTTGAATAGTATTGATGATAGTACACATCCCTGTCGGACGCCTTTCTTGATCTTTATGTCTTCTAAGATGTCTCCCTGGATACATATTGAGGTTGTCTATGTCCTATGTTCTAACATAAGTTGCCGATAACTCTTCGATCGCTGCTTTCTAGACCTATGTTTTTTAATAATTCCATAAGCTTGGCGTATTGCACGTTATCGACACCCTTCTGATAATCGATAAAACATGTGTTGACATCTCAACTTGAAGGACTTGAACAGGGCCTACCTTAGTACCTAACGCGTTTCTGAATGCAAACTGTGTTCGACTGATGTATTTTTCGCATATCCTGACTATTACTTGATGTATTATTTTCAGGAACAGTTTCAGAGGGGGCTCATTAAACTGATCGTGCGTTAGTCGCTGCAATATCTGGCACTCGGTATTTTAGGTAGAAGTGTGAATATAGATTTTAACCATGCCTTTGGTATTTCTCCTGTAGAGTATATGTTATTAAATATCTTCGTTAACCGCTTAATACCCTCTACATCATTTTGTTTTTTGTTATATTTACTCATATAACCGTTAATGTAATACAAATGGTTAACGGTTTCTGATGGTTCCAAACGAATACTTGATAAAAATAACTGTTACTGATATATTGTACCATCTCTACTATATAGATGTCGTTTTTTTTTCATTAAAAAAATGTCTATGAATAAACTACTTACGAATGGAGTCAGTGAGATATAATCGCAGAAAATCAACATTTTCGTTTACACAATGGAAAACACTATTCTAATTTATATTTGGTCCGTGGTTTTAACAGTAATTTGAATAAAAATTCTTTTTTAAAAGTGATGGAAACTAATTTAAAAAATTCAGATACCTAGTAGAAAAAAATTTAGACAATTTTGAAAATAAAATTGTCTACAGGTCGTTTTAGACAAGACAATTTCTTAGCTCAAAAGTTGTTCAAGAAATGAATTCATATATCCTCCTCCCATACAATTTGTCCTTGACAAATAGAACGCGTTATATTTTTCAATTCGATCTGCCTTCCAATTCAATATTTTAAATAATTTGCTGTATGATACGAGAAAATTTAGATTGTCTCGCATATTGACTAAGTTTTGAGTCAAGAAATTGTCTTGTCTAAAACGACCTTACCATATATAAGGGTGCACTTATATATGTTTTACAAAATTGGCTTTATGCTGATATCTCAATCACTCTGTTGGAATATTATTCCATAGAGGGCACTACCCGGTGATCCTGATGGCATGAGCATGTTGACGGTTATTACCATACGGGTGTGCATTGCTAATTCATGTGGTGCCGTCAGATGGCGTTTAACTTTCCTCCTAGGGAGTTAGTTGTATAAAATTGTCTACATTTTGTACTACTAGGTATTTGTTTTTGATCATTATGGTTTCCCTTTCAGAAATAGTATCATAGGCAAATGTTCGTGTGTAATATCTGTTATTCTATCAAACTACAAATGATATCAAACGTCTACTATGCAATTGACATCAATAATAAAAATACACACACAACTTTATCATAAAAAACCGAGATTCATGGAATAATTACATATCATGCATTTACGGTTTCCTGTTCATTCCACTAATCCAACTGCGAAAATAAACAACAGCCGCCCCTCGCCCCGTTGTTGCTGTCGTCCTTTTAACACAATAGCTCCGAGCGTTTCCGGCCAGGACGGAAATTAACCTTCGGCCCGACTCCTCAATGCGCGCGATCGCATTCACTTTCTCCACCGTAACTTCAAAAGTGCATATCGTTTCGCAAGACGTGAGCGACGTAATCGGCGAATCGTTTAATACCATCAAACCAGATTACGCGTTGCGCAATTGTTGGCATTTGCGGAACGGGCGGAAATTGAATACAGAAACGACGCGACGTTGAGAAATGTCACTATGAAGTGAATGGTGTGGTTTAAGGACGATTTTCATCAGGAAGTGTTGTAGGCAGGCATTGAATTGCTTTTGTAATTGGGATTCTAATTAAATATAATTAATACACGCGATTGTTATTATATGTTGATTTATACTGATAGAATCATTAATGGTAATTGAGTGCACTCATACTGTTGTAAAATATTTCTTAGTTCGTGCCAATTATTAATAAATATTTACTCGCGATTTTTTTATTATTTTATAAATATATATATATACATATATATATATATATATATATATATATATATATATATAATATTTTGAAGACTTACGAACGCAAAATGATGGAAATGAACAGAAGACAAGAAGAAACAGAGACCAGAACGACTCGGAAGCAGACATAAAGAGTATCAATGAAAAAGAACTACTGGAAATAATAAGGGAAAATAGGGAAAGCACGAGGACAAGATCAGATTACAGCAGAAATGATTAAGCACATGGAACCTGTAGGTAACGAAATCCTACTGAAATTGATAAACAAAATATGGTGGACGAATAAAATACCTAAAGATTGGCAAATATCGTTAATCGTACCGATCCACGAGAAAGGTGATAAGACAAAATGTTCAAACTACAGGGGCATAACCCTCATAAGCATAGGTATGAAGATCTTAGAAAAAACAATTAACAAGAAAATATTAGCAAAAATAGAGCGCAGCTAGAAGAATCGCAATGTGGATTTAGGAAAGGAAGATCCACACATGTATATATATATATATATATATATATATATATATATATATATATATATATATATATATATATATATATATAAACGTCTCGGTAGAAATTCGAACTTGCGGCCCCACCTTTGAACTGACAGCCCAAACAACATAACTGACAGGTCGGTCGGCTTCAAAACATTGTTTTCGTTTTTATATTGTAGGGAAAATATGCGAATTACTGGCTGTTAAACTTGATTTACTTACTTAAATTATTTATTAAAATTAATTTTGTATTAGTAATGTTGTTTCTTCATACAATTATTAACATTGTTGTGTCATTTATAATGGCTGTAATTCATCGCATATAATTTAGAAAGATTGGAATAGTTATATTTTAACTGTTATCATATTATATTACGTTTTCTTTTTATATACAATTCTAGAAACCCGCTGCAGTAAATATAATGGTTTTCTTTTTCCTAGAAAGAACAATTCATAAACCCTGAACTAGATTATATCTATTTTTCTCCTGAGCGTGCAGCCCTCTTAAGTGTACAATAGAATGGACAGTTTACTTACGTATAATAACCATAATTCACGCAGAAGCTTTGTCGCACCCTGCCCGCTCCGTTTGATAAATGATATGCCTTAAATCGGTTGTCCTGACGTTAGCTACGTGCTTTATTGTATACGCACTGGATTATAAGTAATAAATGCACATGCCGAGCACACAGAGAAAATTGCTAGAATCCTGCAATTCATTCAACGTTAATTCCATATCTTGGGTGTTTGCAGAGCTTATAACCTTTCGATTTTATATGATTCTCAATAATAATAATTCATCATAATCACTCATCCTACATCAGACAGTTACGACAAGAATATCTTTGGGATTTTCCACTCAATGGTCCTTGGTGAGCGGTTTCATGAAATTAAACGTCGATTTTATTATTTAAAATACGCTATAATAATGAACGTACTATGTTAATCCGTGAAAGTCACCACTAATCGCAATTCATAAAAATCGAAAAAATATTTAGTACTCATTGGCACTACCGACAATCCGGTTGAAAAAAAAACAATGCAAGAAACAATCAAGAATTTTTCAGAAATATGGAGCGAAACTTGGGTATTAACGAAGAAAACGTCGAACAAGATCCAGTTAATAGAAATGCTAGATAGCTAAGAACAGTATTGGGTATGTAAGACTTGATGAAGATTTGAAATAACACAAGGTTGCGGGGCCTTGTGTTATTTCAAATCTTCATCAAGTCTTCCATACCCAATATTTTTCTTAGCTATCTAGCATCTCTATTCCCTGGATCTTGTTTGACATTTTCTTCGTTAATACCCAAGTTTCGCTCCATATTCCCATATATTAGGATGGGCTTAAAAATGGTTTTGTAGACGTTGATTTTCGTGTTATCTCTTATTTCTTGTTTTCTTATGAATAGAGTGTATAAGAATAGCGTAGTTGCACTTTATATTCTATCTTTGATTTGCATCTCTATGTTCAAATTTTTGTTTAGTTTCAGCCCTAAATATTTAAATATATCTACTTTATCTACCATTTTTCTCAAGTCCTTCCCTGCCGATCGCCATCACCTTTATTTATTAAAAAAAAAAATTATTCTATAAAATAAAAGTTTACACTAAATATACTACAATAAAAATAAAGTCATAAATTCATAATATGTAATAAATTTATTTTTTTAATATTTTTTTATCGATAAATGTCCTGCTCTAAGCGTTTTCACCATATCCTAGTTGACTGATTAGATTATTGTTTTAAAATCGATTGATTTTATTCAATAGTACTCATAGTTATACTTAAAATCTTCAAATCCAGTAATATAACAATACTAATTATTATAATTGATTATGTTTATTTTATTATAAACATAAATTCATAAATTCATAATTTGTAATAAATTTATGTATTTAATATTTTTTTATCGATAAATGTCCTTGCTCTAAGCGTTTTCACCATATCCTAGTTGACTGGTTAGATTATTGTTTTAAAATCGATTGATTTTATTCAATAGTACTCATAGTTATACTTAAAATCATCAAATCCAGAAATATAACAATACTAATTATTATAATTGATTATGTTTATTTTATTATAAACATAAATTCATAATTTGTAATAAATTTATGTTTTTAATATTTTTTATCGATAAATATCCTGCTCTAAGCGTTTTCACCATATCCTAGTTGACTGATTAGATTATTGTTTTAAAATCGATTGATTTTATTCAATACTACTCGTACTTATACTTAAAATCTTCAAATCCAGAAATATAACAATACTAATTATTATAATTGATTATGTTTATTTTAGTAGATAACGTTCACATATTCAACTACCTGCCTATGTTAATTAAACTATGTAGTTTGCTTTTTATCTTGACACCATCGCTGGCACCGTCACCATACCACCCCTGTTCTAATTATTTTCGCGACAAAGGAATCAATTAACTGTGACTCTTTTTTCAAAACCGTACACCAGAGGGGGAGTGTCGTGTTTCTTTTTCGTCATTCGGGGTCGACGGACAACAGCGCGCAGACTGTTGCTTGCATAGAGTGGTGGTGGCGGATAAAACGTGAAGGGGGTGACGGGCGCTGATATATCGCGGTACCGTGTGACTCACCCTGCCTGCTGGACCGGCGAGGTTGTGCGTGCGCCGGGGCGGGTGCCACTTCCTGAAACTCGCAGCTGGCCTGCTGGAATCCGTTCGGTGCGCGTTTACTCCACCACGGTTAGGGGCGTAAAGGTTTGAATCAAATGATTAAAATGTATATGTATATAGAGTGAAAACACTGCAAGGGATGGCTATAAAAGCCCTAGGTTTTTTTTTCAAATCTACTCCCAATAGTCCTGCCCACTCTATGCAGCCGTATTACACTGTACAAGTAAATTAAAGCTTCTTGAGGGATCGCAGGTTCGAATCCCATCGAGGGTAATATTTTTGTATTCAATATTTAATTGGAGTTTTAAGTGTTTTGAATTAATACCAATCTTTTTAGTAAAGTTTTGACATTCCATCCTTTGGAAATTGATTCATGATACCCCGAATGACGGGAATTTCACCTAGTTTATAAAAATAAATATTCTTAATATTGTTGATTAAGTTGTATAGCATCGATTATTTACAACTATTTCGATTGTTGCTGAACTTTCTTTTACAATTTCCACATCTATATCTGTCTATGGCAGTTGTCATACTAGGACGTATGTACGTATGTATATATGTACTATTCCAATTTATGTTCTTCGTCCCAGGACTTTCTACTTTTTTATTTGGTTTATTTCGTTGGTCCGATCATAAATTCATTTCGTTCATAAATCTAAGCAGCTATCATAATAAGACGTACATTTTCGTACTTTTTTTGTCGATGCCCTCGACAAATAAACCAAATAAATCAAATAAACTAAATAAACCAAATAACAAATAACATAGTAGAAAGTCCTGGGATGAAGAACATACTTTGGAATAGTACCTATGTACTATTCCAAAGTATGTTCTTCATCCCAGAACTTTCTACTATGTTATTTGTTATTTGGTTTATTTGGTTTATTTGGTTTATTTGGTTTATTTGGTTTATTTGATTTATTTGGTTTATTTGGTTTATTTGGTTTATTTGGTTTATTTGGTTTATTTGGTTTATTTGGTTTATTTGGTTTATTTGGTTTATTTGGTTTATTTGGTATATTTGGTTTATTTGGTTTATTTGGTTTATTTGATTTATTTGGTTTATTTGGTTTATTTGGTTTATTTGGTTTATTTGGTTTATTTGGTTTATTTGGTTTATTTGGTTTATTTGGTTTACTTGGTTTATTTGGTTTATTTGGTTTATTTGGTTTATTTCTTGAAATTTAAGATCGGACCATCAAAATAAACCAAATAAACCGGTTTATTTGGCTTATTTCGTTAGTAATATAATAATAAAAACCACTTTTGAAATATAATTTGTACGCAATGCAAAAATCATATTTAAATTAATACATATAAAATAAGTTTGTTTATATATGTATACATTTTAAATTGATGTATTCATTACTGTTTGAATCGGTCAAGAGAAGAAGGTATAGCTAAAAAATTGGTGATATGAAGCATACTAATTTTAAACGTATAGTACTTTATTATATAAAATTAAAAGACAATAAATAAGTACTACCAAACAAAGACACTCAAAATAATATGCAAAAATAGTCAAAGATACAAAAGTGATGCTGTGTTTGTGAGTAGTTTCGTTCGTATAAAATATCTATTACAATATTAATCACACTCAGAATATTGGATTCCGCCCATAATCTCGTCGTCCTTCCGAACTTATAAGTAGTTGGCGCCAAAGCGACTACTTCATCGTAATATAATTCCGTAGTAAACCCAACATTTAGATTGCTCTAGGAAGGACATCACGGCCCCGGCATTTCTTCTACATCACTAGGAAAGGAATATTAGTAATCGATACAATATGTGAACAAGGGTTGCTGCTCAATCAAATAAATATTATGGTCTGTAAATGTTTTGATTCAATTTTCTGTCAGTTCCATATTTAAATCTCAATCGAGTGCGGCATATGTATCTGATGGGATATTGGAGAGTTTTTGCGAATAAACGAATAATATCGAGTTTAAATTATGTCCCACACATTGTACTCTGTAACTGTTTTGAATCAAAATCTATTATAAACAAAAACTAATAGAAATATAAACACAGAAATTATTAGAGTAAATGTAAAGGCGCTTGAAAAAGTTATAATAAACTCCCACTATTAAACCTATGGTACCAATTATTGTACACGATTATTCGGTAATCGCACATAATCATACATAATCATGGATATATATATATATATATATATATATATATATATATATATATATGTATATGTATATGTATACGTATATGTATATGTATATGTATATGTATATGTATATGTATATGTATATGTATATGTATATGTATATGTATATGTATATGTATATGTATATGTATATGTATATGTATATGTATATGTATATGTATATGTATATGTATATGTATATGTATATGTATATGTATATGTATATGTATATGTATATGTATATGTATATGTATATGTATATGTATATGTATATATATATATATATATATATATATATATATATATATATATATATATAATTCGTTTTTGAGGCCTCAGGCACAAATTTGGAGTGCCTCGTTGAATATGCGATTTCGGCCAAAATTTAAGAATTTTTAAGGTTTATTAACCCACGTACTCCTCTCTTCTGATTGATAAATCGTAAAAATTCGTACATTTTGGACCATTTGTCTTGAAATTCGCATTTTCGCATCCCGAGTTGAAATATTATAAAATTTTCCCATTTTGAACGAAATTTCAAGCGATTTCGGTCAAAATTTAAATACTCCAGGTATACAAATCTTTCATTCTTAATCAAATAAATACAATACTAGAGATAACCTAGTTCAATAGCTTAGTGGGTAGAGACGCCGTACTGCGCATTGAGGATTGAAGGTTGAAACCCCATTGTGGAGAAATTTCACAGTTGTACAGAGCTTTTGTAAATACCGGTAGATAAAAGTCCTTTGAGCTTCTTCTTTTATTAGTTTTTAGCAGTTCCGTGAGAAGTGTATGCTATGTGGGTTTATTTTTCTGTTTTTCTGGAAAGAAAAAATGGATTGCTGAAAGACACAGCAGCCATACCTTACTTCGGGATCTGAGAGACTGAACCTCATATCATCCCGAAATTAAAAAAAAAGACATTTATTAAGCATACAATTCAAACATCTTCCCTGTACAGAATTCCACCAAAAACCTTAAAATTAAACATACAAATAAAAATTAAAGACTTATCCTTACATAACAATATGTAAACACACTAGACCACCTTTGCCCTCGCTAATTTCTTCTCCGACGTCAACCTCCTGCAGATTTTCACGCCTTTCCCATCCTTTCCCAACCCCCTCTGGGGGTCGTGTTATTACCTTTCCTACACAGCGCACACTGCCCTCGGTGTCGACCTTTTGAGACCTAGCACACTCTTCAGGAATCAACCTTTTTCCCTTTCTATTACATCTCATTCACACAATCCCCACACTTCCACTCCATAAAACAGTATAGGTTTTGCACACGTACCCCAGATTTTGCACGCCATTATGAGGTTACCGCCCCAAAAACTCTCCCATTTTCTGCTCGCAATCCCCCAAGCTATTCTCGGTTTCGCCTGCATACACTCCACATGCTTCCTAAACCCTCCCCCACAGTCAAACCGAAAGCCCAAATATTTAAAGCCATTCACTCTCTCAATCATCATACTTTCCTTCCATTTCAGCTCTTCCACTCCACCCCTCCTGCCCCCTATCCCTAAATAACATCCATTTGGTCTATTCCACATTCACCTCTAGCCCCTTCCTATCCAGGTACCTTCCCATTCTAGCCTACAGCTCTAGCATAACGATTTCTTTATAATTCATCATTTATGTTTGTGTAGTGTTCATGATTTAATTTCCATAAGGAAGGCCATTTTTTGTAAATATTAATTTTGCTATACTTTCTTTTTTTAAGTCTTTACTTTTTTTTATTCATAACTATGCTGCTCTTAAATATTTACAAGTAAAAAATTAGTTCGTGTATGGCTAGCTATTGGGAAGCGTGAGTTTTTTTTTTCGACTTTCACAGTTTCTCGGAGGGTTTCTGTGAAGTTTGGGTGAATACCGTGTAATTAAACTCCTCTGAGCCTCTCCCCTTACCGACGGAAAACTATGGCTTTTCCGTCGATATTCTTATAAAGATAGAAGTTTTTTTATATAAAATATCTTGAATTTTAAACAATGAATACAAGGATACAACATTTGTTCCTCTCTAAACAGTAATACTTAACTTTAATTTCTGCAAATTTCTTAATAAAAATATGGTACCTAGGTTCATTCTAAAACCTTCAACCAATCATGAGCGAAAACAAGCCTTGAGGTATCATATGTTCTACTATAAAAAATTTTCCCGTCAGTCGCCAATATTCTCGTATACACTCATGAACAAGATTACCGCAAATATATGATTTACAAAATGTCTATTTTCTAAAAAAAAATATCTAAATAAATTAAGGATCTCATATTAAAGAAAGAATTTTATTTTTACAATATATATATATATATATATATATATATATATATATATATATACACACACCCTCTACCTCTAAGCAATCTTCATATCTAGATTTGGTGCCGCCAAATGGCGTTTACCTTTCCTCCAAGGGGGTTGGTTGTATCATTTTTGTATATAACCACTCGAGATATTGTGTGAATTCATCCTCACTAGCTGAGCTACACTGACGAGATCTAATAAGATCGAAATCTAGATATGTAGATTGCTAAGAGGTGGGTTCACACTTATATATGTTTTATACGATTGGCTTTGTGTTGATATCTCAAGCACTCTGTTGGAATATTATTCTCCAGAGGGCACTACCCGGTGATCCTGATAACATGAGCATGTTGACGGTTATTACCATATGGGTGTACATTGCTAATTGATGTGGTGCCGCCAGATGGCGTTTAACTTCCCTCTACGAGGGTAAGTTGTACTGTTTTTATTATATAATATATAATAACTAGTCTGTTTCAATTATGATTTTAAAGCTGCACACAGAAATAGGTTATAAGAAGTTTAAATTTTGGATTTGTTTTTCCTTATAACATTTTGCTGTAAGCTCAAAATTTAAACTTCTTGTCTCTTTATCTATTCTCTAAATTTATTTGCATCAGACAAATTTCTCAGTATATTCCATAGCCATGTATAAAATAATTTTAAGCTAATCATCTCACTTTCATGTTTGCTCATTAGAAATAATTCGTTTTCATAATCCCAAAATATAAATTTCGCCTGCTTTCTCATTGCGATACCGTCTACCAATCGGTTTATAAATTGACATAGTATGATTTCGTACAGGTTCCTTCCAATACGGATTACGGTAGCGATTTCTACCCCGATTGCACTATAAATTCAGCTTAAGGCCACAATCCCAACATGCCTAGATTGTATAAAGAACCTGGGATTGCAATACAACTCTTCCAAAGCTATACATTTTTGTAGATGATATAGCTTTCTCAAAATATATTATCTGCATGGTAATATATATATATATATATATATATATATATATATATATATATATATTATTATTATTTAAAAACCTAATAAATGTTTCTATATCTGCATGGTAATTTATATAGAAACATTTATCAGGTTTTTAAATAATAACATAGAAATAAATCACTCTTGACAATGAAAAAAATAGTTGCCATCGCATCTCGTAGTTACATATACTAATTATATATAATTAATTAGATCGGCCTATACTCAATGTATTCTCAAACAATTTTATTTTATGGTCTAAAATAGAATTGATTTAAAATACATTGAGTATTAAAGGATAAATAAAACGATTTTTTACTTTGTTTTTTATCACACTTCAGTTACACTTTGCAACTAGTTTCGGCTAAGCTCTAGCCATTTTCGAGCTCCTCCGATGACTTAGCCGAAACTAGTTGCAAAGTGTAACTGAAGTGTGATAAAAAACAAAGTAAAAAATCGTTTTATTTATCCTTTAAAATGAATTATCACAAAGTAGACGCCTTAACAATCCAACATTGAGTATTATTTTTCATATGAAATTGGTCACGTTAATAGATATATAGGCACTATAGTTGTGATATAAGTATTGATTTTGTTTCTAGTTTTTCTCTCGTTTTAATTTTGTTTGAGGTCGTATCCTTTTTTCTTCTCCCCTCGTGTTTTTAAATCGCTAATTACATACTCGGACATTCCCTATTGTGATAATCTACCCACAGGATGTATATGTATTGCCTCATTACCTTCTGTATGTTACATTTATTTTTTAAATAGACAGGTAGCATATAATATTATACTTACAGGTTAAATATCAACGAACTATAATGAGTTTATTAATAAAATTATAATATAGAAAACATTATGTTATTACTTTGACATTCATCAAATCAAATCTATTAGTATACAGCAACCTGCAGAGAATAATATTTGTCTATTTGTTATTAGTGTTATTAATAACAATATTTATTATAATACATAAACTAGTAATACATAGGATTCTAGTGCCCGCGTTCATAAACGTTCCATAAATCTAGGGCTTACTTAAGATGTTAATATGGTAGGCATCGGAGGATATTTTCGCATTGCTAAATATATATATATATATATATATATATATATATATATATATATATATATATATATATATATATATATATATATATATATAGTGAAGTACTTTTTGCCATTGTCGGCTATCTGAATGATGAATCACCAGATGTATCAATGTTAATTAATAATTTCTCAAAAATGTCACTCTCCGGTGGGACTTGAACCCACGTCTCACTCCGGCTATCGCGGCCGTCGCGTTACCAACTTCGCCACGGAGAGTGGCAGTGGATAGCGCGTGAGATGTTCTTGTCCAATTATTTACACCAATTGACGCATGAACTGCGTAGAGAGTCCAATTGGATTTTTGGATTTCGCTCATACAGCCTTGTCGATGTGTGAATAATTAGAATAATCGACTTGTATTTACCTTAACTTCACAAAAAACCTCTGAAAACCTGTAAAAGGCGATTCGCGCAAATTCGGTCCCCGTTGGGGATAGAACTCCGGCTCAGTACGAAACGAACGATGCCTCTAACCACTCGGCCACTGAGCTGGATCAGATCTTCTATTTTACATGATTGATGATTTCGGATGTCGAATATCTCCACGCAA
The DNA here is from genome assembly GCA_963942505.1 of Lordithon lunulatus. NCBI lineage: Eukaryota > Metazoa > Arthropoda > Insecta > Coleoptera > Staphylinidae > Lordithon > Lordithon lunulatus. The sequence goes on from OZ012669.1 coordinate 14,981,914, forward strand.
ACGTTTTTAGAATGTATTGTATTGCATTCTACTTACCGTCCCTTCAGTAAGACCTGCTTAATCGACGGGTTTCCAATACCCAGTTTCTGAACAGAGGTCCTGGTGTGCAGTTATGTATTAGTTGTGGTCATGTGATATTCAGAAAGCTATTTTCTTTCTGCATGCCTCCAGTCCTAGTAATTCTTTCCGACTTTGACTTGACGAGTCCTTAATTTATTTTAGGGTTAAAGCAAACCCTGAACTACAAAAGGCGAGGACCACCTTGACCTATACCACTCTCTAATTTAATAATTTTTCCTCTATTTTCCACTCTGCTCAGATTAAAATGCATGAGCTGCGCAGTAATCCGCCCCGCCGGCGATCGTAGTCCCCTCTCGCACGCACACACAGGGGGAGCGTTTTGTTTTTCGCCGACCGTGGTGTAATAATCCGCGGAATGTGTACTTAAAGTACATGCGCCCCCGCATCGATTTGCCTGTTGTGCCGTAGACGCTAGACAGACATGGTCACTAGGCCTAACTGAGGCACACGACAACACGCAGACCGGCCACCGACGACGACGAAGTGTTTAGTGAACGTGATGTTAGTAGTATAGTGACCGGGCAATTGTGCACATAGTTATTGCTGGTGATGAGATTTCCGCAACTCGGGGTGGTCTCTGTGTATGTCGGAACGGGAACTCCAACGCCCCGAAGCTTTGGTATGCCACAATCTTTTTCGCATTACACACGCCGTCTCTTTTTGATGTTGTTATTTATTTTATATTATTTGGTGTTGTACATATGTGCATGAGCTAAAGGGCGATTAAATTACTTTTGTCTTGCCTGCTGGCTTTGTTTGCGTGAGGGGCGCGAATTTAAACATATGACCGAACATGCACTTAATCTATTCATGGTAAATAATGTATACGCCGGGGATATGTTTTATTCACGAGGATCAAAAGTCACTATTTATTTTACCTGGAATACGTTAGTTTGCTACACATGAACATTTTGTGTAATCCACCGTGTAAAATTGTAAGAAGCAGATTAAAATCATCTAGGTCAATCCATATTAGTATATGGTTGTGTGGACACAAATAGAATTAGATCTGTCGTTTTAGATTAGGATTTAATTATATTATTTTCCATTTATGGTTGTCGGTAGGAAATGAAACTTAATTTTTTTACGTAATTTTGTTATTAATGCAATAAGGACATTTTCTATTGTGGATTTATTAATTATATTAATGTTAATTGAATGTAAAGAGTACATAAATAATTTTAAAAGTTAACATACAAACAGGCGCATGTTTTGCATTTTATTTTGGTTAATACAAGAATTACTAATTTAATTTCTACTTTAACAGATGAAACTATTAATTAAATCTAACTTTTGTTCTATTCATTTGCATATTGTCATAAAGAAAGTCAGTTGTTGCCAGAGGTGAGCCAAACATATATGTATAAGTACTGTAAGTACTACATACCGGTTGTGGATAGAAAAGTGACACAACAAGAAATCATCTATCTTAAAGTAGAACTATTTTAAAATCGCAAGGTTCTTAATAATGTAAGAATTAACTACATGTTTTATAATATACACAAAAAACACACTAATATATTGTTTTCCACATATGTATGTATATTTAGTATATGACTGTATGCACCAACGTTCTATAAATCTATCAATAGCTATTGAACCCATAAGTATTCGTTGTTATAGCAACAGAAATAAATTATCTAGGGAATGTAGTTACTTTAGATTCGCTCTATTGGAAACACTGAAAAATTAAACAAAAGATGTCTTCAAAGCTCCAATCACAAGCGCTATTCAAGGCTTTTGACATTTGTTTTAGCATATTCTGTCACAATGTCATTTTAAATTTATCCATTCAATAGTTTATGGGACCTATACAGTTTATGGAATGTTGGTGAATACGGGCATAAGTCTAGGATTGATATTAGAACATATGAATATATAAATAGCATTAATTTTTTATTTACTTGTGTCACTTTTCTATCAACGAAGGGATATTATATTAACAAATAGGCAGCTTATTTATTGTGTACTCGCTAAATGTAATAAAACATTGATTCTTATAAATAATAATAACAATTATCATGGTTTGACACGCGACATAATCAATGCGATGATAGCCATATATCGATAGTAATTCTATTGAGTCAGTGTATTATCTGGATATTGTATTTCAATGCTGATATCTACTATATAACTATAGAAAATCACTGAAGCGTGTTGTCCGACAATGTTAGGGTGGCCACTGCTGTAGAACAGACAGAACACCGAATGTACATACATATTACATATAAATAATATTGTGATATATAAATATGCTATTTTGATAATAATGGACATGGAAAAGTTCAAATGGATTCGTAAAGATAAGACAAGACTTCGTAATAAGCAATAACAAAAACATATACAAGATGTAAATATACTAAACGCTATAATTAGGGATCCATAACTATCGGATAGGACCACCGAATAGTAAGAGCAAAAGTGTTAATTAACACATAATTAAAAATATCTGTGTGTGCGAGCGTTTGTGTGTATGTGTGTGTGTGTGTATATGAATTTGTCTGTGAACAAAATTCCGAGAAAATGGCTGAATGGATGGCGAGCATATTTGCAAATCGACTTGGAAACCAAGTTGGGGGCGATCTAGTGAAAATTTTAGTAAAATTGGCCCACAAACAGATAAAACCGTTTCCCAGTAAAAGTCACTTTCCCGCCGGTTGGATTCCACTAACGCCAACACAAATATGCGTGCAAAATAAACAACAGTTCGTTTAACTGGGTTGCCCAATATCTTAATTTTATATATAGTTTAAACTTTAATTGCGCACAAAAGAATTAAAATTAAACAAATATTGTCAAATATCGTCAAATATTGTCAAATATCGACAAATATCGGCAAATATTGTAAAATATCATCAAATATTGACGACATTTAACAACATTTGATGATATTTAATGATGATACTTATATATATTTGACAATATCTGACAATATTTGACGAAATTTTAGGATATTTTAAAATATTTGACGAGATTTGAAGAGATATCGTCAAATATTTTGAATATCCTAAAATTTCGTCAAATATTGTCAGATATTGTCAAATATATATAAGTATCATCATCAAATATCATCAAATGTTGTTAAATGTCGTCAAATATCGTCAAATATTGTCAAATATCGTCAAATACTGTCAGATATTGTCAAATATTGTCAAATATTGTCAAATATTGTTAAATATTGTCAAATATCGTCAAATTCGTCAAATATGGTCAAATATTATCAATTATTATCAAATATGGTCAAATATTGTCAAGTGTTGTTAAATATTAACAAATATTATCAAATATTTTCAAATATCGTCAAAAATGTCAAAAATGCAATGTAATTCGAAAAGTCGTGTGGTCCCACACCAGATATTTTTTAGATTTTTTTGTGTACCAGTTGTACTAGTTTTTATGAGCGCCAAGTTTCATGCTTTCTGCTTTTTCTGATTCTTCATTTTCTCTACTTCGTTATTGTGCTATCAAAGTAAATGTTGCAATCCGATTTTCACATTCATACATTTTGTTGCTTCTTATTTTACCTTGATCCTCATTCTTCCTAGTATTTCTCTCTGTGCTAATTACATATCGCGATTAAAACACCTTTATTAGACATAGTCAACACAGAAGTTCATACAACTTCATTCTACCAAATCACCACAAAAAACAATACAATCTAATAAAATCTGGAGATATAACTAAAATATACAATCCCTTATATAACAGTATATGCCCTCCTCCTCCTCACTAGATCTCTGCTGTCCTCGCCAATCTTCCACGTGCAGATTTTCAGGTCTTTTCCAGCATCTCCTAACAATTCATTCACCTTTCTGCATCTCCAACCCACTCTGCTTTCATACCCTCACATTCATTGCTAAGGTTCCACCACTTGTCACTCCCCCTACTACCTTACTACATAGCACTCGAGCGGTGTATCCCAGCCCCAGCCACACTTTCCTACCTCATTATTCTGACCCACACCTCGCTCTTGCCATACATACTTTGTCTTACTTGTTCTACTCCCCCTTGCGTAAGTATCTCGGGAGTTTTCCCCGCGCTTGCCAGTAAATAGCAAGGGTTCAGCCATTCTCACCTGCCTCTGTCGTTACTAAATATCCCTCATTCTCTTTTTTAATACAGTACCTAGGCTACCCCTTTCTCTCAAATTTTCCTCAACCCACACCTCTGACATATCCACCGTCCTCCTGGCTTTCTACACCCACTATCCATCCTACTCCTCCACCTCATCCATACCTCCCGCACCAGTCTTTTCTCGCCTAACTCCTATAATATTTCTTCAAACTTGACAATCCTCACAAACCACTCCCACCACATACTCATTCGATTCGTCTCATGTAATAGCACTATCCTCGGTGTTGATGTTTCGAGACCTAGTACACTCGTCAAGAACCATCCTTGATCCCTTTCCATTATATTCTTCATACTTCATACAACAATATAGACTTCATACACGCTTCTCAGATCTTGTACGTCTTTCCGAGGATACCACCCTATAAACTCTCCCATTATCTCTTCATTAACCCCCCCAAGCCAGGCTTTCGCCTACATACACTCTACTTGCATCCTAAACCCCCCTCCATATTGAAACCAAAAGCTCAAATATTTAAAGCCATTCACTCTCTCAATCGTTCTTCCCTAACATTTCAGCTCCTTCTTCACTCTACCCCTCGTACCCCTATTCCTAAACATCATCCATTTGGTCTTTTCCTCATTCACCACTAGCCCCCGCCTACCCTTATACCTAAACATCATCCATTTGGCCTTTTCCACATTCACCACTAGCCCACTCCTATCAAGATATCTTCCCATTTTTTCAAGCATCTCATTCACTCTCTTGGCTATCAGCACTACATCATCCGCATACGCCAACATCCACACCTTCGTTCTACCCACCACGATCCCTTTTGAGCACCCCCCTCCAACTCGTGTAGGTTGAACCGGAAGAGGCTTAGTGCGCACCCCTGCCTAACTCCCACATTCACCTTCAGTTTTTCCGAAACTTTATTCTTGCTCTTGCCCACGACTCTTTATACAACCTTCTAACGCACTTCACCTCTTCCGCTTTCATACCCACCCTCTCCATAGACTTCACAAGTTTCCCCTTAAATACTGAGTCATATGCCGCTTTCAAATCCACAAACATCGCATATATTCTCCCCTTGAATTTCATCGCGTCTCTCTTCCCCTTCTGTACCTACCCTTTTCTTTCCACTATACAAACACCATTGTCATCACAACCATCCCGCACTCATCTCAGTGATCCTCGATAGTTCTTCACTTCCGAGGTCACTCCCCCTTTATGGACCATCATCACCATCCCTTACTCGCCACTTTTTCGGCACCTCCTCCTCACCACTCCACATCCTATTTAACACCTGTAACAGCTTCTCACTTCCTTTCACCGGATGTCTTTTGAACGCCTCTACCTTCAACCCATCTTATCCAGCCGCTTCTCCCAGTTTAAGCTGTCGCACACCCCAGCTGCTTCCTTTCTATGTCCAGCTTTATATCAGTTTCGACTTCTATTATATTTTATAGAGCCAGTCCGTTTGGTTACTACTAGTGACTAGTAGTGACAAATGCTGACGTCACGCTATACTATTAGTATGAGCGTGACGTCAGCATGTGTCACTACTAGTCATTAGTAGTAGCCAAATGGACAGATCCATAGTCTTATTTGGAACTTTGTCCAGTCTTGATTGTCACGATGCTATTCAGAATATAATTGAAGAGGATCTTCTTATTCTACTTCCAGAGGTTTTTGGATCATAGGCTTGTGTTTAGGCTGCCGATTACTTCCATCCATTGTTGTATTTCTCGCTCCATCCGTCCATAATTTGTTATTTTTGTACCCAAGTATGTCTATTCTCGGCACGGTGCGATTTAGCGTCTTCGTTCACTTGGAGGGCTGATATTTCATCCTTTCCCACTCATAAGTACTTCGTCTTGTCCTTGTTGACTATCAGGCGTTGTATCCTTTTAGGAGTTTCCTTGTCATGATTTCTAGGTATACTTTATCTTGTGCTAGGATCGCCTCTGAAGTGTAGCGTGTACACCGTGGTGTCTTAGTTCAATTTGAAATCCATTTTATAACATTCTCTTGGCGCTTTGTCGATATAGATGTTAAATAGTGTGGAGGCCAGGCAGCATCCTTGCTGTAGCTATTTCGTGATTTCGAAGCGTTCTGATAGCTGATAGTATCCCATTTATATTCTTGCTGTTTGTCTTTTGTATAGTTGTTGTACAGCTTTTATTATAGTGACGTTTATCAAGCACTTTCCAGAGCCTATTATTAGAGATTGTATGGTAAGCCTTTGAAACGTATACGAATTAGAAGGTGTGATTCCCCATTTCTTGTCACACTTTTTTGGTGTATCTGTGTAATTCTATATAGGTTAGAGTATGAACCCTACGATATAGAACACTACGTTATAGAATAGGCAGGTCACGCATAGACACCTGCTTGTTCTAAAACCGTCTTGCTGTTCTATATCGTAGGGTTCATACTCTTCTTCTATTAGCTATTTCAGGACCTTTCCGTAGATTCAACTCACTGTATTCGTTGTTAGTCTATTTTATATAGTGTTTTTATACTTGGGTGCAGTAGACTATCTGTGCTGTATTTTCGGTCTTGGGTCCTGTCGATGTTCTATGGACTGTTTTTTAGAAGAACATTATGCATAAAATAGAGTCATTTTGGTTGTGGTTTTATAGAAGGATTCTAATGATAAGTTAACTGAAAAGAACCACTAGGGAGATAATAAGAATGAAGAAATAATAACAACCTAATGAAGATCAGAAAGTTGTAATATCTAGAAAATATATAGCTTCATGAAAGGTAAAAAGACGGACAAGCCAGGTATGGAGTCGGATATCCTGGTTGAAAATGGTCCAATTGTAGTTCTACCGATTTATTTCGATCAGGGATACCATAAGTGCGAATCACCGCGTTAATTGCCCAAGCTTCTTAGAGGAGATGACACATAAAGATAAATAAAAAATAATGGAGAAATACCCGCGTTCATATTGCATCCGTCTCTATATTTACTCAAATTTAAATATTAATCTCAGGTAATATTCAGTTATTTATACTCTGAATGAGGCTCTGTGAGTATGGGCATGCCATAAAAATCGATATCACTCTGCAGTTCAATTTTCAACACCATCGAAGTTGATGCGCCCTTGTGGATTTACACAATAAGCTGAATTCTCACCCTAACAGGGTAAATGCACTATTGAATTGTATAAATGCTACTTATTCCTACTTATGCTTTTCTCAATATTCGCAGATAGGAACGAAACAATTTTTTTGTAAATTGAAACCATTCTTACACGAGGAAAATAAAATTGAGTAAAGTATATATACGTTTATTGCATATAAAGCCATAAATAAATGTGAAATTACTTTGATTATTATTATTTATGGAGTGTGAGAGTTGTCTTTATTATCAATTATACCAACTTGATATCGAGCAAAATAGTTTTATTTAAGAGAACATACTATATACAACAAGTAATCCTAAGCACAATATAATTGAAATACAATATGCATCAAACATATTGCAATAAAGGATATTGGTGTAATGATTGGCTCTTGAACATGTAATAATATTTTTTATAATTATTACCTCTAGATGATAACAGACGCCCAATGTTTTAGTTTTGCTCATTTTTTCTGTTTTTATTACTACTGAATATTAAATATTGGATTGTTACGGCGTCTTGTGATAATTCATTTTAAAGGATAAATAAATCGATTTTTTACTTTGTTTTTTATCACACTTCAGTTACACTTTGCAACTAGCTTCGGCTAAGCTCTAGCCATTTTCGAGCTCCTCTGATGACTGTCAGTCATCGCAGGAGCTCGAAAATGGCTAGAGCTTAGCCAAAACTAGTTGCAAAGTGTAACTGAAGTGTGATAAAAAACAAATTAAAAAATCGATTTATTTATCTTTTACTGAATATTAGTATTAATTGATAAAGTAATAAAAAACAACATCTATTGTGTTTAATTAAATAATAACTTTATAAGCTATATATATATATATATATATATATATATATATATATATATATATATATATATAAATAAGAGCTTGTTAATTAAGTTGAAATCTTAATTAAATAATTGAAAGATGTATATCTTAAACACGTTGTAACAAATCGTATTTTCTTCTGCACAAACCATACTGGTTTTATGAAAGTGTTTAATTAAACACGTATTTATTGAATAGGCTGTAACCACATCATCACTAAACGAAGTGACAACATTTCCTTATACAGAATTATTTATGGGGTTCCCCCTAGAAGGAGCATCGATATTAAATTAAATAACAGAAGCGTTTTATGTTCGTGCCGTTGATTGTTTCGTGAAATGTACAAGCGTCAATTACGGTAATTTAATAACAACGTCCAATTTACGTCGATGCGATACCACCAGAAAGCGACAACTGTCAGAATCAATTAATTAGGCGTCGGTTTGCATGCTACCACCCCCCGTCGCGCCTTGATATTGTGTTCGATTAAAGCGATCTCATTAGACCGTGTGTTATCACTTGCAGGGCGCCGCGGATCTCTCCAAGCCTCACCGTGTTGACAGAGCAGACTGGCAGAAGGGGGCGGGTGGAGGAGCCGCCGCCGCCCCCGACGGGTCCGCGGAGGACGTCGCGGAATGGATCGTCGCAGTTCCCCGACAACGGCGGCAAGCACAGCGGACAACAATGGAAACGTTATACGGATTCGCCGGGCGTCGGCAGCCCGCCGCCTCCACCGCCAGCTCCGTCCAGTCCTACTAGTTCGAGGCGGGAGAGGCGCAGCAGTCCGCATGGAAGCAGCGGCAAGGAGAAGGGCTCCAAGGTACGCGGCGTCCCGCAGAGTTTCGGGTATGTTAAAAGGAGTAGTGCCAATGGAAATGGAAATGGGAATGGTGGAGGAGGACATACCAATGGAAGCGCATCACCACAATCAGGTAGACATTATTTTTATATTTACTAGGTAAAATATATGGTGTGAACACCGCACGATTTTTCCAATTAATTACGTAATTAATACTAAATCAAAATTTAAAATATTTCGGTTCACGTTTTAATGTTTTTTTTTACGTTTTGCCGTTTTCAACGTTTTCATATTTACTTATACACATATACTCAGACATTTAAAAAAAAATAAAAATTTCATTCAGAACAAAATAATATTTTTCACCTTAAACTTTTTGTACATGGAACGTTACAAAGTTATAGGCAAGACAATTTCAGATGCATAAAACGTTCAGGTTAGATGAGAAGAGGATTTTGCTCAAATTTATACAGGGTCATCCCAGCTCGAGTTTTCAGCCGATTTACAAATTTGGTCGCTATCCATTGTGCCGTTTTCCGGAAATTTTGTTCACAGACATACACATACACATATACATTTTCCAAAAATAGTCTATTTCGACTATATTAGTCATGAAACGGATAGAAAAGTCAGTCAGTTGTAATTTCTTCGCGATAACAATAACATCCTTATACAGTAGTGCTGTATTTGGAGAATAAAAATAGCAAATACGAAGACGTCTTCATATTTGCTATATATATATATATATATATATATATATATATATATATATATATATATATATATATATTCGTATTTGCTATTTTTGCAACTGACTGAGTTTTATTTTCGTTTCATGACTAATATAGTCGAAATTATATAATTATGAATGTTTCGTTGAAGTAAATTAAAATAGAAGTGCAGTGCGCATCATATTGCTACGTGCTATATTCAGTTTGTACATCTCTCATTGGTCCCTGTGGGGCATAGGACCTCTAGAATAACTTGCCACTGGACACGGTTCTGGGATTTTCGCTTTAAATGGTCCCCAGAACTTTCCGATTCCGCTGGCTTCACTTAGGACCGTCCGTTTCCAGAAGATTTATTGGAGGCCCTCCTACTCCTTTGCGGATTCGAATTCACAACCTGTTTTGCTGTATGATGCTTATCTCTTCTAACCGTATGCCCAATCCAATTTCCTTTTCTCCTACATATTTCTGCTCAGATTAGTTTGTTCCAATTGCTACATATTAGTACATTAGAGATCATTTCTAGCCAATGCAATCGTAGAATTCTACGGACACACCTGTTGACTAATACCTGTAGTTTCAAGGTGATATTTGCCGTAAATTCCCGGGGGTACAGTCTATAAATTCAGACTGGTCTTGTCAAAAATCAAACTAGTTTGTTACCCATGGCAACAAAATAAGCAAATGTTTCATAATTGGTATGCCTCAGGCTGCGCGAACGCTGGTGTAATACTGCGTCATGTTAAATGTTACAGTTTTGTAAAAAAGTGACCGTACAATATAGAAATGTATCCTGTTATACTTACAAATTTGTAACATTATGGATAAGGCACTAACGTTAGCGGAGCCTCCAGTATACCAACGTGGAAACAGTTGTTTATTTAGTTGCTATGGGTAACACACCAGTACGGTCAGAACTTACATAAGAGGCCCCAGGTCACACTACCATACAGTACTACATTACTTTTAAAATTCTTAATTTTACATGTTTGCAAAGTACTTTCGACGACCACACTTTTTTTATTGTCCTGTGAGGTGGAATCTTCGAAAGACACCCATGACTCCATTACCACCACTAGGTGGTGGGCATGGGTAGTGCCTGATTCAATCCGTGTAAGTCCTGGGCCCCTATCGGCTAAACCAAAACTCACGTTCTGTTCACTAGGAGCTTGACCGCCTGCAGCCTAGCGCCGTCTTACGTTTAGAAAATGCCGTGCCCGGATAGGACCTGCGTGGACCAGTGATCTAACTCAGCATGTCCTCGGCCCACCCACGCCTCTATTCGCGAGATCTAGTAATTTCCTCCCACTTGGCTCTGTCTTCTTATATCTGGGCTCCGATCTCTCTAGGGGTGGCCTCCTCCAGTTCGAGCCATTTAAATGCCTCGTTCGCGTGTCCACCGATGACATCGGTATAGATTGTGGACGGGATCATCAGTCCCACAGCAGTATCGGCATCTTGCTTGCGCGGCCGTTCCACAACGATCCCGTCCATATTCTATACCGATGTCATCGTTATAGAGTGTGGACGGGATCATCTGTCCCACAGCACTATCGGCATCTTGCTGGGGCGGCCTTTCCTATCCGAAGCACGTACGTTTTGAAAACGCTGAGCCCGGACAGGACGTGTGGGGTCCAGTGATCCAGCTCATCATGTCCTCGGTACATCCACGGCTCTATCCCCGGCAAAATGCGTCCCGTCCACTCCGTGCTTGGGAATTTCCATCTTCTTTGCCACTTCTATATCGTGTGTTTTCTAGCCTCATTCGGGTCTGCTACCTTCTTAATCATCTGGTAGGCATCCTCTCTCTCTTCAACCAATAGGTCCGCAGGAGTTCTCGATCGTGTGTTGTCTAGCCTCCTTCAGGTCTGCTACCTTCCTAATCCTCTGGTAGACGTCCACTATTTCCTCAACCAGTAGGCCCGCAGGCGCTGTCCCTGCCAGCACCTCTGCCGCGTCTGTAGATATGATACGGTATGCCCGGGTTATCCGTTACGCGCTGGTGCGCGACGCCCTCCTTAACTTGTTTCCGTTGCGCTGAGTCATGGTTGCCCCGACCCAGACAGGTGCTGCATACAGGAGTTGGGCGTGCGACACCGTACTCCTCTCTTCCTGAGTGCTGCCCAGATGGTCACCCGCGGTATCGTGTTTGAGACGTCCATTGTGATCATCAGGCTATGTTTGCGTTTCCTCCATGAGCCGGTGTTCGCCTCGGTGATAATGTTGCGCACCGCCAGTAATTGCGGCCGTAGTCGACCTCCTTTACGGAAGCCGTACTGCCCTCCTGTTGACTCGAGGGCCTCGATTGGGCCGTCAGCAGTTAGTCTTTCCATTACCCTGGCTATTGGCTATCCCGTCTTAGAGACAAATTAGTCAGAATGCGTGGGGTCGGTTACTGGTTTCTCTGACTTAGGTATCATCACCAGTCGTGTTGTCTTCCAACGTCCTGCTTCCATGCACCTGTTGGCCATGTCTCTGATGCATCCCGCGATTTCCGATGTAGTTGCCTTAATGAGTTCGTTAGGCTACCTAACGAACTCATTAAGGCAACTTGGACCTGGGCCCTTGTTTCTGGGTAATCTAGTGATACATCCATTCTCCTCATCCCATCTTGTTGTCGTTTCAGCTTGGGTATCTTGGACTTCGTCGATTGTGTGCTGGTACTAGGCGGAAAGATAGCTGAGACATCCGCCCTCACCCCTCCAGGAAGCGTGGATTCCGGTCTAGGTGGTCGAGCTCCTACCTTCTTCATCACGATCTTATACGGGAAACCCCTTGGGTCTTTGTCCTTGTTCTTCCAGCATCATTCCTGGCTCTTCTTAATCACCATTCTAAACTCCTTCATTCTTGCTATGTAGTGTGCCTGGAGTTGGAGCCCCAGCTGCTCTCGCCCTTTATACTCGTCTGCTGGCCCTGTTGCTCTCCGTGCGTCTCTCCACAACTTCCTGGCAACGCCAGTATACCCTTTTCCGCCTTCCTACTGTTGTTGTTGTTTTGGTCGAGACCGTCTCGCCACACGTCTCTTGTAGCCTTCGGTTTCATTCTTCAGCCATGTGGTCTGGGCTTACTAGCTGTATGTCCTCCATGTCTTCCAGAGTATTATAAGTAGTTCTTGGTCTATTGCCTCCAGAATCCTTTTAATTCGGGGTGGCGGCTGGATGGTTGCCCCATTTGGCTGGATTGGCTTCCCTAATATGGCTTCAGAATAGATGTTAAAAAGCATTGGGAAAATGGGGCTGTAGGCCACTCCTAATCAAGAACTGCCGCGGCTCTTCATAGCTGTTTTGTTGGTTAAAGTATCCTCTGATTATGTTCACCGCTTACATCATTTCATCGTTGATTTGGGCTCTCATGACTGTTAGTGCCGTCTGCATGTCGGTACTTTCCTTATCCTGCGTATCTCCTTGCCATTTGTGGTCTGAGGGGGGTTTCTATTTTTTCCAGCGGCCTTTTGTAGAGTTCCCACATAATTGGTCTCTTTTGGTATGTTGCGTGTTGCCACAGCGGTGTCAGTGAGCCGTAGCACTACCTCATGTCTCGGCTAGGTCTCTGAGGGGGTCTGCACTATCTTCCTCTGTCGCCCATCTCTTCCTACGTGTCGGTACCTCGACTATTTGTTCTGACGGTGAGGTTGCCTTCATCTTAGTTGATACTTGGGGGCTTTCCTCTTCCACGTGCATCATTATGATTTCCTATTACTTCTTCCTCCTCCGACTCTCTAGGTATGTTTGAGGGGGTCCGTGGGGTACTCATACTAGTTCTAAAGGCCTCTCCTTTTCATCTGGTGTTTCATCTAGTTTTCGGTGGTCGTCGGATGACGATCGATGGGCACCCACTCCGAAGCCCTCTCTAGGGCTGTTTGAGGAGCCCGTGGGGTTCTGTTATTGGTCCTAAAGGCCTCCTCTTTTTCGTCTGGTGTTCGTTGTAGCTTTCGATGGTCATCGGATGACGATCGATGGGCACCCACTCCGAAGCCCTCTATAGGGCTGTTTGAGGAGTATTTTCCGTCGTCTAATCTGTCTCCTTTCCGTTCGTCATCAGGATCGGTGGACACCTCTCTGCCGCATGGTGGTATCGTGGTTAAGTGTGAGGGACCGCCGTCCCGAACAGACCACCAGGCCACATGAATTTGATGTTTTTTTTAAGAAGTAGAGAAGAGTAACCGACGACCACCTTTTTTTGTCTTATGAGGTGGACACTCTAAAGACACCCATGCCTACCATCATTACCACTAGGTGTGAGTAGTGTCGGATTCACTCCGCGCTCTGGCCAGGGCACCTATCGACTACAACCAAAATCACGTTCTGTCACCTCAAATGGCGTTGTTTCTGTGGCGCCCACGTACTAATCACTCTGTCTGATAGGTATCTATATAGATCCCCTGCTACCCTCCTCTTCCGTAATGCCGCCAAGATGACCACTCATGGTATCGGATTCAACGCATGTGCTACGTCCAGGGTGGGAATCAGGCACTATATGCGCCTCCGGGTGCCGGTATTTGCCTCCGTGATCAGACTACCGACTGCCAGTATGGCATCCGTAATCGACCTCCTCTTGCCTATCGTGTAGCCCTTCTGTCGCTTCGAGGGCCTCGAATGGGTTAGTTCGCAATCAGTCTCTCTATGACCTTAGAAACCTGTCTAGGAGGCACAGTGGGCGTTATGATCGGGGGTGGGTGGCTGGCTGACCCCGTTTTAGGATAACCACCAGTCGTGCCGACTTCTATCGGGCGCGAAGGAAACCCTCTTCCTTGAATTTGTTAGCTATTGTTGTGATGGCCTCTATATCTGGTCGGGGGGCCTTCAGGACCTCGTTCGCTAGACAGTCCGGGCTTGGGGCCTTCTTGCTGTGTCGCCTGGAGTTGCTCTCTCGTACTTCCTCTTGCTTCTAGTTGGCTGATGTTGCTGATGTGTGCGATTCTTCTTCTACTAGGCTTGTTTTGGAGCCCGGGGGAAAAGGGCTGTTACTACCGCCCTCGCTCCAAAGACGATCACCCTGAGCTTGGCGTAAATCACATACTGATCATGTCTTGAGACTTCCGATGTACACGGTTCAAGTATCAGACTGTTCCAGCTGATACTTGAACCGTGTACATGAGAACAATAAAGTCTCAAGTACTTATTGAATTGCATGAAAGTTATACAAATTTCTTAACAAATCTAGTACAATCTAGTTCACACTTTAAATCGGTAGCGAGATTTTTTACGTCGTGCCAGATTACACCTCTCGTTTGCTTCATCCAAACCATAAAACACGACTTTATATCGACGTAGATAAAGTACAGTATTCTACTCGAATCTAATGGCTATTATACATTAGAATGGCGACATGAGCCGCAGGCGATATATCGATCCTTGTGAGTAATAGCCATCATTACACTGTCGTTGAATAATTATGTTTGTTATTCGTGGCGTTAGTTTATATATGTATTATTTTTAAAATATAACAAAAAAAAACTTTATATATATTTATATTTGTGACTTCAGTTAAAGTAATAAAGATTTGCACCTAAGTATACAACTAACATGCATGAACAAATCTACCTAAACATACAGCTAATATGCGTAAACAACTCATGACTGTTTTAAATTTTAGCAATGCCTAATCAGTCCGGAAAAACAGCGCAGGTATCGGCAGTCCCACGGACGAAAGTGAAAGTGTCGGGCGGAACGCAAACTTGCTCCAGCGATCTCCAGCCGCACAGTGAGTGATATCCCTGGATTCCTTGCGCGCAGGGGCATAAACGCTCCTTTACACTTTCCTTTTTTCCAGAAGCTCCCCAATTCAAAAGCTACTCTTTAACGGGGAACGCCGCCAGTCAGCTCAGCCAGTCGGTCCGGGAGCGCCTGATGGGGTCGCAAAGTCTGCCGAAGGGCACTGCACAGGAGTACAGCCTTATATTGAGACAGGGTAGACCGAAGGCTAGTGATGGATCGCTTTCGGACACACAAGCTATCGACCCATCGAGTCCATACGCACCGTGGCTTAGACATAGGTAATCATATTTTTATAGCCTGTTCATTAATTATTTTTATTGCAATCTTTTGCTCGTTAAAAATCGGGGATGAATTTATTATTTACTAATATGTTTCCAGGATGAATTATTTTTTGATAATAACCGGGCGCGAACCGATATTGAATTTTATAAAATATATTACGCCTATTAATTATTACTACCGAAGTCATATTTTCGAGACATAAATCATTACAATTTAGGCTTTAATAAACAGTATTGCTCGGTTTTGTACCCTAGTGGTCCGTCTCTCGACGGTCATATCCCATCACGGGTTAATTTTCGCGAATCATCGTTCACTGTTTTCACAGGTTTTCTGTGAAGGCATGATAAACAGTATTACACGGTTTTGTACCCTAGTGGTCCGTCTCTCGACGGTTCAAACCCCGTCACGGGTACATTTTTGCGAATCATCTTTCATAGATTTCAGAGGTTTTCTGTGAAATATCGGGCGATTAAACTTCTCTTAGCTTCATTCTTTATCGGCGGAAACGCCTTACCGCTGATAGCCCTATAAAGATATAGTTTTTTGTAAATAGAATTGTTTCTACCCTTACTATGTGGTATTCCAGTATATATAGGAATAATTAATAATATAATAATTTATGCTTTGCTAAAAATCTACTCGTAAACTTTTATTACGACTATTTATATTGTGCGTGAAAAATAATAGGGCGTGATAGTATAAAAATACCTTACATAATTGACTTAACAAGTTATTTTTTTCGATGACAAGTCGTGTATGTGAAGAATTCTACGTTATAACGGGATAACGTCGATTTTTTCACAAACACGACTTGTCATAGATAAAATATACCTTGTCAAAACACAATTATGTAAGGTATTTGTATACTATCACTACCTATTATTTTTCACGCACAATATAAATATTCGTAATAAAAGTTTACGAGTAGATTTTTAACAAAGCATAAATTACTATATTATTAATCAACGGTGATTGAAGTTTTCTTCAATACTATCTATCTAGCTCGAATATTTGAATGAATCTAAATACTACGCAGAATTCATTTTCTAAATTCATTTGTAATTACCCGCAACAATTAACATTTACAAATTTACCAGGAAACAGTAGTTCGTGTAAACTGTATTACGCTAATTGAAGGTAATAGTTATGTACTTTCACTAACAGCACTTGCTCTTGTGTGCTTGTAGCAACACCTACTCCGTAGCACCCAGGCTCTCCGAGACCGACAGCATGGAAAGCCTAACAAGTCTTCCAGGGCACCGAGGAAGCCTCACACACGCCAGATTATTAAGGGACTCGCCTTCCAGACTTAGTCGCAGCAACAGCATTAGGTCAGTTAGTTTTACATAAAAATTACTAATATAAAATAATTTCATGGTAATTATTGTCCATAATTGCATTACTAATTCAATAATATATATTTGATAAATCATTGCGTGTGCTAATACGCTCGCTTAATATGTTTATTTGCATAAACATATCCGTGATTATTGAAACGTGATTATGGTTTTAATGTTTTACTACTGGCATAAATGTGATCATTGATATAATTACCGCTAATAAACGTTCTAATTACTTTTTATTAAAACTGTGTCAAATAATTGCAGTATTTTTTTAGCAATCAAAATGCAAATACTTGCACGTGCTCTTATTAATTAAACTAATTAGAAATAACGTTTCCATATACGTGTGTAATATTTTAAGACCGTTACTTATGTGTTTTAGTATAAAATAATCATTAAATTTGGATGTATTCTTGTTTGTTCGTCCATATAGCTACCTCAGAGAACGGACATTTCCCAGGTACATGAAAAGCGGATGAAAATTGCATTACACTCACACGTTTGTTTATTTTAATCTTTTATTTGAAATCACTGCAGTTTACATTCGCAACACACCACACAAGCTATTATCTTAAATTCTATTGGTTATTCCAAACAAAACCGGTTCAGTTTCAATGGAGATTTTAATTGAAAAGTTTTCGTTATTAAAAAGTTTTATTTTCAGCCTGCATAGAGTTATTCATACGTATAAAGTTACTTTTAATTTGTTATCATTTTGATTATACTACATTATATAGAGAGTGATTCATAAATGAAGTACAAAAATGATTTATCATACAAAGCTTTGAATTCTAAGCAGTAAATATGATCTCTCTAACAAGATATTACACACATATCTGCTGATGAAAGTGACATGTCAATAGATTAATGTACATTGCTTCTATTGCAAATTATTCGTAATTTTTTGGCATTAATACGGTTTTGATTTGGAGGATTCAATAAGGTGCATCCAGAAGGAGAGCGTTAATAATTACTGCAAGTTTCTGAATGGAATATTGTATGAAAGGATACCAGGATTTGTTTTTTTGGTATTCATCATTATTTGGGAGCTTTCGGGATTTTATTCATTTCATATTTTACCTCATGAAACATGTTAGTATTACATTATATATATATATATATATATATATATATATATATATATATATATATATTTATATATATATATATATATATATATATATATAATTACTACTACTACTATTTGTGGGTTTAGACTAGGCTTTAGAAATCTATACTGTATATGAGATTTCACGTTTGTCCTCCAGTTATAAATCACCCGTGCCTTTTGCTCTGTCAGCTATTATTTTTTGCAGTGTGTACCTATTTCTATAAAAGTAATGTCATTTCACATTCAAAAATGGTTGAAAAAGATTGACATTTTCATTAATAATTGGAAATTTTAATTAAAAATCGACGTCTCTGATCAATTTAAATAAAAATTTAAATAATTGTTATTTCTATAAAAAATAATTATGTCTTTTCACATTCAGAAATGGGCGAAAAAAATTTACACTTTCACTAAAGAATGGCAATTTTAATTAAAAATCCCCAAGCAATTTTTGCAAATAAAGGTTTTATCGAATTTATTTCATACTTTAAGGAAAGTCTGTATATAAAAATTACCGTAGAAGTTGAAGTCAGTAAATGCTTAGATTGTATAAATGAATTTTTCTTTCTCAACCAACGTCATACTAATATATAAAAAAATAAATTATCCAGAAAATACACATTTTCCATACCATATTAACAAATAAAACTATTTTCAACACAACTGACAACATTTTTATTACATCATTATTATAATTCAAGACGTTCTGCTTTTGGCGTAAGTGTCTGTCCGCTTTCAATGTGTGTCTTAAAAGTGTTAATCTGTCTGCTGATGGCTTGCTCTGATGTACCTACCTCTAATTTGGTTTGAACGCGTTCAAACGATTGCATGCTCGGTGTTGTTGCAGATCCACGAAATCTGAAAAACTGTATCCTTCCATGCTGCACAGGAACACGGAGCAAGAGACGGAGCCCTACTACTGCCTGCCAATTGGTGCCGTGCTGAATCACTGGTCGCAGCCGACTAGTCCAGCGCCTGGATCAGCTAGGACGTTCCCGTTGTCGCCCACACATTCGAATGCTAGGCATAGTATACCCAAAAATGATGACGGTAAGAATATGTTTTAGAATTATAATTCTTATTTCTCGTGATGTCACTATACACAAATGTATTCATCTCTGTCGCAAAATCTCGTAAACTGAGCATTTAGGGTTTAATCAATCAGCCATTGTTTGATTAACCCTTAAACGTAATGCCATATTACGTAATACTTATTTATTAACCCTCTATTGCATGATTTTATATTTATAGACGGATTAATAAACTAAAGCTATAAAAAATATGTTGAATTAGTGGAAACATTTAAAAGCAACGTGTTTGTACGGGGAGCTTACAGATATATTGCTTGCATGCGTTTACGGCTCGTTTCCAAAATATACTTCTATCATGCAGTTTTGATATATTATATTTTGAAAAATATCATATGTGGATCAATATGCAATAAAGGGTTAAATAAAATACAATTAGTAGATTCTATTTATGGAGTAAAATTGATAGTTTTGGGGAAGATATGATTGGTTTAAATACGAAATATTTGGCAACACACTGAAATTTATTTTCCCGTGCTTAATAGAAGGAATAAAGGAAGGAAGTATAGAAGATAGGAAGTTCAATAAATAATTTTTTTTACCCATCTCAAGGCTTAGTTGGCAGAGGTGCAGTTTTAATCGTCCGAGCATTAGGCATTTAAATAATATATAGTATTAATAAGACTATCCAACAGATTGTGAAGCTCAGAGGAGTTTCATCATCCGGAATTTACCTTATTGGTGAGATTACGTTCATAGTTTTCACATGGAAATTTGGAAATTGATCTTTTAGTAAAAACTATGCACCGGAATTAGATAGAATTTACTAGAAGTTAATAAAAACACTTTTTGTATTTTTTGTTTGCTCTCAAACTTATTTTGTATGAGTAAATGACCATAACTCGTAGCTATAGAATGTATAATATCAACAAATCTTACAAAATAAGTTTCAGAACGAACAACAAAGTGTTTTTATTAATTTGTAAACATACAACTCGACAATTCACGCCATACGATAAGTAAAGTGGTAACCTCAACTTTAATTTCACAGAGATTTTATAATAGAAACGCCAATGGGCGATTTTAATGATCTAACTGAATTTCTTTGTCTTCTACCTTTAAAAATATCATTCCGATGGCTTTTCCGCTGTTACGAGACAAGTGTAATCCTGACATTTACCTTAAATTCACAGAAAACCTCTCAAACTCAAATGGTGATACGCGAAATTTCGTCTACAATATAAGTTTAAATTTAAAATAAACATACATATTACTAATACATATTAAATATCAAGTTATTTTACTGACAGAAAAGAATGATTTCTTCTCACAAACTAATTAGTTTATTAATAAAATATGTGTACATAGCAGACAGACGGGCGAGTAGAATTAGTTACGGCCACCCCTAACTATTTCTAGTCGCCCGTCTGTCTGCTATGTACACATATTTTATTAATAAACTAATTGGTTTGTGAGAAAAAAATCATTATTTTCTCTCAGTAAAATAACTTGATATTGAATATGTATTAGTAATATCTATGTTTATTTTAAATTTAAACTTATATTTGCCTTTAAATTACTACTTTTCTTATGATATAACATAATACATTCGATATTGGTAGACCACCGCCTGTAATTTAAGAGACAGGTCGTTTTGTTATTAATGGTCCTGTCACCACCACATCTTTGAAGAGTTCTAAGATGTATTGTTTCCATCTATCTAGATTTCTCTATAGATTTAATATGATATTTCCGTATATCTTCTAGGTTTCACTTTTGATATTAGTGGTCCTCTCACCACCACGTCATTGAAGAGTTCTAAGATGTATTTTTTCCATCTATCTAGATTTCTTTATGGATTTGATATGTTACTTTTGTCTCTATCTTCTAGGTTTCACTTTTTTTATTAGTGGTCCTGTCACCACCACGTCTTTGAAGAGTTCTAAGATGTATTATTTCCATCTATCTAGATTTCTCTATGGATTTAATATGATATTTCCGTCTCTATCTTCTATGTTTCATTTTTTTTTATTAGTGGTCCTGTCACCACCACGTCTTTGAAGAGTTCTAAGATGTATTATTTCCATCTATCTAGATTTCTCTATGGATATAATATGATATTTCCGTCTCTATCTTCTAGGTTTCACTTTTTTAGTAGTGGTCCTGTCACAACCACATCTTTGAAGAGTTCTGACATGTATTCTTTCCATCTATCTGGATTTCTCTATGGATTTAATATGATATTTCCTCCTCTATCTTCTAGGTTTCACTTTTGTTATTAGTGGTCCTGTCACCACCACGTCATTGAAAAGTTCTAATGTGTATTCTTTACATTTACCTAGATTTCTCTATAGATTTAATATGATATTTCCGTCTCTATCTTCTAGGTTTCACTTTTATTAGTACTGGTCCGGTCACCACCACGTCTTTGAAGAGTTCTAAGATGTATTCTTCACATTTATCTAGTTTGTTCTATGGATTTAATATTATATTTCCGTCTCTATCTTCTAGGTTTCACGTTTGTTATTAGTGGTCCTGTCCCCACCACGTCATTGGAGAGTTCAAAGATATATTCTTTCCATCTATCTAGATTTCTCTATAGATTTAATATGATACTACCGTCTGTATCTTCTAGGTTTCACTTTTGTTATTACTGGTCCTGTCACCACCACGTCATTGAAGAGTTCTAAGATATTCTTTCCATTTATCTAGATTTCACTTTTGTTATTAGTGGTCCTGTCACCACCACGCCATTGAAGAGTTCTAAGATGTATTCTTTTCATCTCTCTAGATGTCTCTATGGATTTAATATAATATGTCAGTCTCTATCTTCTAGGTTTCATTTTTGTTATTAGTCATTGAAGAGTTCTAAGATGTATTCTTTTCATCTATCTAGATTTCTCAATGGATTTAATATGATATTTCCGTCTCTATCTTCTAGGTTTCACTTTTATTATTAGTGGTCCTGGCACCACCACGCCATTGAATAGTTCTAAGATGTATTCTTTCCATCTATATAAATTTCTCTATGAATTTAATATAATATTTCCGTCTCTATCTTCTAGGTTTCACTTTTGTTATTAGTCATTGAAGATTTCTAAGATGTATTCTTTCCATCTATCTAGATTTCTCAATGGATTTAATATGATATTTCCGTCTCTATCTTCTAGGTTTCACTTTTGTTATTAGTGGTCCTGTCACCACCACGTCATTGAAGAGTTCTAAAATGTATTCCTTACATTTATCTAGATTTCTCTATAGATTTAATATGATATTTTCGTCTCTATCTTCTAGGTTTCACTTTTGATATTAGTGGTCCTGTCACCACCACGTCATTGAAGAGTTCTATGATGTATTCTTTACATCTATCTAATTTTCTCTATGGATTTAATATGATTGTTCCGTCTCTATCTTCTAGGTTTCACTTTTTTATTAGTGATCCTGTCACCAGCACGTCTTTGAAGAGTTCTTAGATGTATACTTTCCATCTATCTAGATTTCCCTATGGATTTAATATGATATTTCCGTCTCTATCTTCTAGGTTTCACTTTTGATATTAGTGGTCCTGTCACCACCACGTCATTGAAGAGTTCTAAGATGTATTCTTTCCATCTCTCTAGATTTCTCTATTGATTTAATATGATATTTCCGTCTGTATCTTTTACGTTTTATTTTTATTATTAGTGGTCCTGTCACCACCACCTCATTGAAGAGTTCTAAGATGTATTCTTTCTATCTATCTAGATGTCTCTATGGATTTAATATGATATTTCCGTCTCTATCTTCAAGGTTTCACTTTTGTTATTAGTGGTCCTGTCACCACCACGTCATTGAAGAGTTCTAAGATGTATTCTTTCCATCCATCTACATTTCTCTATAGATTTAATATGATATTCCCGTCTCTATCTTCTAGATTTCACTTTTGTTATTAGTGGTCCTGTCACCACCACGTCTTTGAAGTGTTCTTAGATGTATTCTTTCCATCTATCTAGATTTCCCTGCGGATTTAATATGATATTTTCGTCTCTATCTTCTAGGTTTCACTTTTGTTATTAGTGGTCCTGTCACCACCACGTCATTGAAGAGTTCTAAGATGTATTCTTTCCATCTATCTAGATTTCTCTGTGGATTTAATATATGTCCGTCTTTATCTTCTAGGTTTCACTTTTGTTATTAGTGGTACTGTCACCACCACGCTATTGAAGAGTTCTAAGATGTATTCTTTACATTTATCTAGATTTCTCAATAGATTTAATATGATATTTCCGTCTGTATCTCCCAGGTTTCGAGGATTTATGTTTTGTTAGATTCCTCTTACTTCCTTCAACTTTTAACTTAAATGAGTCGTATTTTAGATGATTTGTGAATCTCTGCGCATTCCTAGGTGTGCCATATTGCTATTCTTATATATCTTCTAATTTCTGCTTGTATTTTTTGTATGTGATATCGTTGCGAACTTTTTATTTCCGTATATAATCCATTAGTTCATCTCGTTTGGGATCCATTTTATTCTGCTTATCTTTTCTTTGACATTGAAATGCCTCCTGCGTTTACTGTAGGGTCCCTTTTGGAATTTTCTATGTGGCTTCGACACTATTTCGGTTTCTACCGCTGATATCTTTCTCAGTTAGCTTTAAGTGTTTCGGTTATGTATGTCATCAGACGATATCCAAGTGTAAAGTCGACATTTTGGCAGCTTATAGAAAATGATCGTTAGACGTTCCTGTTCTTAGCAGAATTGGGCAAACATATATCCCGGCTCGTTACGCTTTCATAGTCCAATCTCCAATAGTAACGCGTCAGAAACTTTAAGATTTAAATACTGTCTTCTTCTTGGCATACCGTCTTCAAGGAAGGTTGGTGACCATCATGAGAATCTGAACCTTATTCACTGCTGCTTTAAATAGTTGGGTAGAGGTACATCCAAACCAATCTCGGAGGTTGCGTAGCCACTATATTATCCTCCTCCCAACACTCATTCACACATTCCCTTGGATTATGAATTACAAAAGTTTGTACTAGGCACCGCTCATAATGAGACCAAGTAACTAGATATTACTAGTTTTAATTATTGTTAATATCTCTTTTTCCTTTCGCATTCACCACAGCAGCTTTTCATTAGTAATTCTCTCGGTTCATAGGATTTTCAGGATTTTTGCAAATCTCAAATACCTCAATTTTGTCGCTTAGGCGTTGTTTACGTGTAGCGAACTCTATACTATATAAAAGCACGGAAAAATATAACATCGCATCATTCTGATCCTTTTTATTGTCCTGTGAAGAGGAAATCTTCAAAAGACACCCATGCCTCACTAGCACCTCCTGGTGTTACTGGCATGGGTAGTGTCGCATTCTGCCCGGGCAGCCTACCGGTTCAAACCTAACCTCACGTTCTGACGCTCGGGGCTTGCCCGCCTTAAGGGCACTCTAAGCCCCTCGCGCCGTCTTGCGTTAGTCAGTAAGTTTTGTCTCTTGTCTGGATGTCATGTCTTGTTCGTCTCGTCGTTATGTCTGCAGATCGTCCTGGAACTTTTGCTTCATAGTCTCGTTGGCAAATTTGACGATCGCGTCCCAATTTTAGCAGTCGCTATCATGAGGCGTCCTATTTGTCACGGTCTTCCACCTCCAGCTCCATCCATAGTGTGGCCCGCTCCGCGTACCATCTGTTGCAATGGTATAACGTGAGGGCCGGGTCGTTCTCTTGGTCACAGTATCGGCATATGTTAGTTGTCGCTTCTATAAACATAAGAAACCCCTGGTCCACGCCGCGGTCCATGGTCGATGCTTTCCATCGGCTATACCACTTTGTCATAGAGCTGCTTTTGGCCTCCTCCTTCGTCGTCTTGAGTAGTGCTTCGGCATTGTAAATTATGCTGCCGCCCTCTCTTCCACCATCAGTTCAACTGGTGGTATTTCTGACAGGGCCTCTGCTGTATCCGTTACCAATCTGGTGATTCTTATCACCAGATTGGTAGCTCTCTTGAGTTACAAAGACATTTACTGCAGAAGAACCGTTTCATTTTGATGAAGGTGTTGCGAGCGAGCTTGTTCGATTCTGCTCTTTATTTCTAGTTAAAAGTCGCTGTTATCGTTTACCCATGTACCCAGGTATTTGTATATATAGACTCTTGTTGAAGTGATTGTACTTAAGTACTTAAAAACAGTATGCGGCACATCAAGCTTATTTTACGATGATCACATTTATTCGCGTTGGGTCTTGTATAATAGAAAGCGTAGAGCAAATTCATAGAGGGTACTCAGACCCAAGTTCATTTGCCATAACAGCGGTACCATTCACGCGCCTCAATCTACTATCCCATCCACAGACTCTGACTTCCTGTCGCTGCCAGCTACGCAGTTTGGCATGGACGTCTATTATGATATAATCATCTGTGTACACGAGAACTATATTATGTAGCCTTTTTGAAGTTCTAGTGATTTATTGTGTCTTCTTGTGCATATTAAAGATATCTTATGCTATTTGCAGACTTTCTAGTTCTTTACATACAACCATGTTTTCTTATCTTCGCGGGTCTTGTTGGTAATTTATCTATGTAGTTCTCCATATTTGTATAATAGTCTACTTCTTTCTTCCATCAGGTTTATTATTTCTATATCAGGAGATTATTCCTCAATTGCGTACCTACTTACAATTAATAGTTGACATTCAGTGTAGAACCCAATTTAGCAATACTAAGTATGGTTTCAAATCAATATTATGTATCTAAACTGTTCTAGTTCTACTGCTATAGTACCAAATAACTTTGTAAATTTAAATTACCTCACTTGTTATTCTATTACAATATTCTGTGGCCCTGATATCTTATATAATATACTATCTACCAAAAGTATCGAAATGCCGACTATCAAAATCCCGATATTTGTAAGCCCCAGTAGCTCTGGGGTGCGATTTTTGAGCGATCGCTAGGAATATAGTAATGAAGACGCGTTTGCTATTATTGCGAATAGCGTAGATTTTTGACCCTTCGTTTGTAGAAAGGTGATCATTATCTTTGGCAAAACTACATGCTTAACAGTTGTTATATCATAACATTTTGATTGATGTAATAACATTAGTTATTATTTCATAGTTATGAAACATATAGCTGCTTGGCGCATGGTAATAGCGAACGCTTAAAAATCGCACTCATGTAATGCTACATATCATTATAGTAGTATTTCAAAAAGGTGCTGCAAGCGTTTTCATATTATCACTGATACTCTCCAGAATCAAAGACGAATTTGAAAATAAGTAATCAGATACGGTTTTATATGTAACTATACTACTATATACTATATAGACTAGCATATAATGGATGTTGTATGAGGCACACTAGGATCAAAAGGGCCGCACAGCCTAGGGATCGAGGCTGTACTTACCGTAAATAAATATGGTACTATTTAATTTGCATTTACTGTTTAAATGCAACAAAGTCCCGCGTTAGTAGGCCTTAACCCTTCGGCGTGGCGTAGCCCTATGCCGTAACCAATGTTTCTCACAATAAAATAAGTATATTGATTGTATGACTTCTATTTGTTTGATTTCAGTACACGGTTCCTCTATAAGTCTGGTGTCCACTGCGTCCAGCCTGTATTCGTCCGCGGAAGAAAAACAAGCACATGAAATCAGAAAATTGAGGAGGGAATTAATGGAAGCACAGGAAAAAGTTAAAACTCTCACCTCGCAGCTCAGCACAAATGTAAGTCACTATTTTTATAAAATGCTAACTATCATATTACTTCGGTATATAACGTTTTAACTACGGCTGTCGTCAATAGACGACGAAACAAAATGTCAATAAGCGATTTGATGAATTATAATAGGAACGGATGCTGCTTATTGATGATTCTATTTGTTACTGTAGATGTGCATCTCCGTTACTATTACAATAAACATATACACATATAATTTAACAACGGTTGTCTTCAATATACGATTTGTGAATATATATCCGTACCTAAACGCAGAAACAATCATAATACTAAACATGACAACGTTGACATAATATCATATTCGCATTCCGGAGTGTCCCAACACACCAAACATCTGGCGCAAGAACCCTTGAAAAATAAATACGCACACGCTCCGGCTGAACATCGCGTCGTCGCCGGACGTTTTAATAAGATCCCGGCACTTCAGCAGAAAAAAAAGTTGCCAGCAGTTATCCGTTTGTTATCCGGCTTCTCCTCAGCCGTTTCGCCTTTTCGGTCAGAGGCCGAGAACGCTCCCCGTCTCCAAAACGGGTAAATAAAAGTGTGCGCGCACACAAGAACGCGGAATTTGCAGAATTTAGAAATTCCTCCTGCAGAATTATAAATTTTCTAGGTCAAAGAGGCACGATCGCGCGACCACACAAGTTTATTAGCACTGCAAATAATCGAACGTGATAGATAGTTTCTGCACGAGTTTTGTTTGCGATTTCAAGTCATTTAATTGTATGCTGATAATGAAAATCTGATTTTTTAGGCTTATACATGAAAAATAGTATATTATACATTAAGAATGACTCAATTTCATGAACTATTTTAATTGAATTAGGATTATTCTTAAAATACAACTTATACAATCAAAATCTTGAGTAAGGCAGTCTCAATATACCATTTTCAAAAGTTTCGGTTTCAAGTATTTTTCAGAGACTATAAGTTGTTAGTTCCTTCTACACGATTTTGGGAGAAATCGACGATTTTGGAAGATATTCTATATGTTAATACCTATTTCATAATAAATGTATAGACAAATTAATTTACACTTTTGAAATATTAGTGCATCTCTTTTTAATTCCGCACCTATTTCATTTTCATATGATTAATTAACGATCTTAAATATCTTCACCGTGTTTAGTTGAACTTTGCCAGCTAGAAAACTAAAAACTAACAAGCAAATTTATTCAGAACGGTCGAAACATATACACATCACTCTGATGATGAATGGCCGGTTCTGTTTAACACACACTTCGTTATCTAACATCAGCGTAGTACGAGTACTCGCCTCCAGAAATGACAAATGAGATGTTTAAAACCATGTTTATCCGAGTGCAGATAAATGTTTCAACAAGGAAGCCTTTTCATGGCGAGTTTTGTTACTCGTATTCGTGCGCCACGACTGCGTTAAATTAAATTTGTACGAATCCTTTCTCGATCTAGGCAGATAGGCACAAAAAGATGCGACCCGCGTTTCCACTCCAATTAACCGGCGGTGGAAAAGTGAGGCAATTATTAGGGCAGGTGCGCGGCTTGTTAACAAAGAAATGGAATGCTATCATAGTTGTTTTTATTGTGTACTGTAATTCGCTGTGTGCCATAAGGAAGAAACGCATAAACATCGCTGAAGTCGTGCCTTTCCCGCGGGCTGATGATGATGATCTAATGCTATAATTACATATGATATAAGTGCATTGAGTTAATTACTTACAACATTTGAGTTATTAAAAATCTACAGGCTGAATAATATAAACGTGAACTGCTACTATCAAACAGAAAATTCTAAAAGGCTTAAGCCCGTATGACATTATCTAGTTTCCTATATCGTTTTATATATAAGAATTGATAAACGGTATAACTATTTCTAAATGGAAAATTAACATTGTGTATTGCGGTGTTGTTATTGTTAAGTGAATTTATTATTATACCCCCGCTATATCATTTTCTACATGTGTGTATGACACTATGTAGTTTGTGTCTGCAATGAAAACGTTATAAGAAACTAGGTAATGTTGGTAATGTCATACGGGCTTAAGAAATTGTTTTAAAGTAAATCAGGAACGTTGGTCATTAGGATACAAAATCTCGGGGACGATTTATTCAAATAGCAAGTCGCATATACTTATAATAATCCACAGCAGAAGGTCGATAGCCAGTTATTAAAATAACCAAAACAAACAGTAACTACTACTTATTTAAACCTTTTTAACTAGGGCTCTCATATAGACGATGAAAAATATGTTTCGTGCAACACGGATATCGATGCGAATTATTATAGAAACGAATGCCTTATTGATGATTCTTTTTATTATTGTAAGATTTTAGTGATACAATAAATATGTACACATAAAATTTATGATTAAAAAAAATGCAACTACGGTTGTCATCAATATGGGACTTTTATATAAATTATATCATTATATACATATTTTTGAACGCAGTAGAATAATCCATAATAAAAAAGTGGGGTTGTCATTTGAAAAACGTGTCGATGACGTCATTGCACATTCAAAAATTGACACTTTCATTCAAAGTTGTCAATTTAAAATCAAAAATCGTCATTATTTGCAATATTCCTAAATAAAGGTTTTATTGAATTTATTCCATACTTTAGGAACACTAATCTCTGTATAAACTGTGAAAAGTTTCTAAAATCACAATTTTCATACAACTAAGCCATTTTCTGGGAAAACGGTAAGAGATAGCGGAAAACAAGCAAAGTAGAGTAACAGTAAAACATTGGATAATCGCAAGAGGTCTGATAAACTCCCCACAGGACTATCAGCCGTAAGGCTTTTCCGCCGATAAAGAAAGACGCTCAGAGGAGTTTAATCACCTTAACTTCGCAGAAAAGGTCTCATTATATTTGTGACTAAAAATTGCTATTAATGAATGTTGCTATTATTATATATTAAACGATTTTAACGCAAAGTTAATTTTCATTGTTTTAATTCGAATCATCTGTCGAAACTTGGGGTACACACACATTTTCAATATCCTCCTTACTCTTATATTTAAATATATATATATATATATATATATATATATATATATATATAAATCAAGTTTTTTTTATTTTGTTCATTTTACAAATGTCACTAACCTTTACATTTTCATAATTTAATTAATATTTCACCTTTTTAATCCATACTTAATTATTTTTTCATTATCCTACTGCAGTTAGCATAGGAAATTACATAAGTAATTGAAGTTAGATTATGGAAAAAATAATTAAAAATAGTTGCGCTTATAGAGAGTTGCTGATAGGGAATATGACGTTTATGGGAATTTTTACTGTACTACCAGTTAATTAAAAACCTCATTTTTTAAATTAATAGAAGTCTCTGTTGTTTAATATAATCTATTATCTATCTAATATCTAAAAACAACACAAATAAGAATATAGAATTGTTAAGGCGTCTGCTTTGTAATACTTCATTGTGAAGCATAAATAAATAGAGTTTTACTTTGATTTATTTTTTATCACACTTTAGTTACCCGTTGCAACTAGTTTCGGCTAAACTCTAGCCATTTTCGAACTCGAGTCATTGGAAAAGGTCGAATATGGCTAAAGCATAGCCGAAACTAGTTACGAAGTATAACAAAAGCGTGATAAAAAAGTAATAATCTTTTTATTTATCAAACTAGTCGGTACCATTTGTCGTTGGGATACAATTATACAGCACTCGGGGCCCTTAGCCATTTTCGAGCTCGAGCCTTTGGAAGAGCTCGAATATGGCTAAAACATAGCCGAAACTGGTTACGAAGTATAACAAAAACGTGATAAAAAAGTAATAATCGTTTTATTTATCAAACTAGTCGGTACCATTTGGTGTTGGGATACAATTATACATCACACGGAGACCATTAAATGGAAGTAGACCGCCACCTGAAAATAGGGAATACGGTTGTGCCAAATAAACAGAAATGAACCACCACAGAGGTGGAGTGTCAATACTTTAAAGTAAAAGACTAAAACACCGAGTATTTAAAATGCAAGTAATATCACCTCGAGTCATATACATCATGGTAAAACTCTACAAAAGATGGTCATCCAAGTATATGCACCAACCGGCATATCAGACGACGTGGAAGTAGAAGAGATATATGAAGAAATAACATCAAGAAGACAAAACGAAAACGCCAAATTTGTAATAACAAGGGTGATTTAAATGCAAAGGTAGGCCGGAAACGAGACAGACCATGACATTCCAAACATAGCTAGATTTGGAATATCCGATGACGAGGAAGTAGAAGGGATATATGAAGAAATAACATCAAGAAGACAAAACGAAAACGTCAAATTCGTAATAACAAGGGTGACTTAAATGCAAAGGTAGGCCGGAAACGAGACACAGACGATGACATCCCAAACATAAGTAGATTTGGAATATCCGACGACGAGGAAGTAGAAGAGATATATGAAGAAATAACATCAAGAAACCAAAACGAAAACGTCAAATTCGTAATAACATGGGTGACTTAAATGCAAAGGAAACGCCGGAAACGAGACACAGAACATGACATCCCAAACATAGGTAGATTTGGAATATCCGACGATGAGGAAGTAGAAGACATATATGAAGAAATAACAGCAAGAAGACAAAACGAAAACGCGAAATTCGTAGTAGCAAGGGTGATTTAAATGCAAAGGTGGGCCGGAAACCAGACACAGACGATGACATCCCAAACATAGGTAGATTTGGGATATCCGACGACGAGAAAGTAGAAGGGATATATGAAGAAATAACATCAAGAAGACAAAACGAAAACGTCAAATTCGTAATAACAAGGGTGACTTAAATGCAAAGGTAGGCCGGAAACGAGACACAGACCATGACATCCCGAACATAGGTAGATTTGGAATATCCGACAACGAGGAAGTAGAAGGGTAATATGAAGAAATAACATCAAGAAGACAAAACCAAATCGTCAAATTCGTAATAACAAGGGTGACTTAAATGCAAAGGTAGGCCGGAAACGAGACACAGAACATGACATCCCAAACATAGGTAGATTTGGAATATCCGACGACGAGGAAGTAGAAGACATATATGAAGAAATAACAGCAAGAAGACAAAACGAAAACGCGAAATTCGTAGTAGCAAGGGTGATTTAAATGCAAATGTAGGCCGGAAACGAGACACAGAACATGACATCCCAAACATAGGTAGATTTGGGATATCCGACGACGAGAAAGTAGAACTGATATATGAAGAAATAACATCAAGAAGACAAAACGAAAACGCGAAATTCGCAGTAACAAGGGTGATTTAAATGCAAAGGTAGGCCGGAAACCAGACACAGACGACGACATCCCCAACATAGGTAGATTTGGGATAGGAAAAAGAAACATTAGAGGAGAATGGTTAATAGATTACTGCAGAAATGAAATCATGTTGTGCATGCGCACATTCTTCGAAAAAAAGTCCACAAAGGAGGTAGACCTGGAGAAGCCCGAATAGCAAGATAAAAAATTAAATAGAATATATCATCACTATTAGAAAAGACCTCATATGAAACATCTACGAAAATGCACAGATGCGAATTAAGGCGCTTTCGTTTAGCATGGTTTAGCATTACTAGTCGCCCCGCGGCGTGCAATATCGCGATCGTGCGCCGCCGGTTGTAAGGGCCGAGGTAGAATTGTACGCATCGGAAGCGGCGAATAGAACAAGAAACAATAAGCCCGTAGCAGCCCAGCGTGATAAAAGAACGGCGCTTTAAAATCATGAAGAGGACAAGGTGAAGAAATACCAAGTACGGCGGGGGATACAATTTCTCCGAAACTTCACTGCCAAACTGGAGGAAGCATTCGAAAACATTTGGGAAAATGGAATTAAAATCGACGGAGTATAGCTTAGTCACCTAAGATTTATGAACGATATAGTCACTACTAGCAGTTTAATAGAAGAACTAAAGACCATGCTCGAGGAACACCACCAGACATCGATGAAAATCGAAATACAAATCAAACAAAAATAATGGCTTTGGAGAACATCCAGATAACTATTAACAAGGAAATACTTGAGAACGTAAACGAATAGATATATCTGGCCCACACGATCAGGACAGATAAAGATAACCAAACAATTTAATAATCGAGAAGAGTGGGTCTAGGCTGAGAAGCCTCCAGAAAAATTGGTATTCGTACTTAAATCACGAGAATTTCCTCTCATTTTTAAATAGAGGGTTGTAAGAAGCGTGTATTTTACCAATGCTTACATACGGTTTTGAAACCAAATTTGCAATAATACATAAACCCGTAAACAAACTACCCAACAAGCAATGGAGAGAGCCATGCTGGGAATCATCATAAGAGACAGGATTCGAAATGATGCGATCCGAAGAAGGACATGGGTAACTAATGTACTAGAAAGAGTATCACAACGAGGGTCCTGTCTCGCTATGTGGGCGACCAATCTCCATTTTAAGGTGGGTCGCCCACATATCGAATCAGGACCCCTCAAGATGGATAAATAGGGTAACGAGATGGCGCTCAAGGAATACAAAAAGAAATATAGGAAGACCTCAAAGAAGATGGAGAGATGACATCAAGAAAATCGCCGGGAAAACCCAGCAATGGAGAGAGCCATGCTGGGAATCAGCATAAGAGGCAGGATTCGAAATGATGTGATCCGAATAAGGACACGGGTACATAATGTACTAGAAAGAGTATGGAGGTGGGTCGACCACATAGCGAGATAAGAAGGATGACGAGATGGCCCTCAAGGAACACAAAAAGAAACATAGGAGACCTCAAAGAAGATGGAGAGATGACATCAAGAAAATCGCCGGGAAATACCAGCAATGGAGAGAGTCATGCTGGGAATCAGCATAAGAGGCAGGATTCGAAATGATGAGACATGGATAACTAATGTACTAGAAAGAGTATCACGGGTCCTGTCTCGTTATGTGGGCGACCCATCTCCATTTTAAGGTGGGTCGCCCACATAGCGAATCAGGACCCCTCAAGATGGATAAATAGGCTGACGAGATGGCGCTCAAGGAACACAGAAAGAAACATAGGAAGACCTCAAAGAAGATGGGGAGATGACATCAAGAAAATCGCCTGGAAAAACCAGCAATGGAGAGAGCCATGCTGGAAATCAGCATAAGAGGCAGGATTCTAAATGATGAGATCCGAAGAAGGATACGTGTAACTAATGTACTAGAAAGAGTATGAAGGTGGGTCGCCCACATAGCGAGATAAGAAGGATGACGAGATGGCGCTCAAGGAACACAAAAAGAAACATAGGAAGACCTCAAAGAAGATGGAGAGATAACATCAAGAAAATCGCCGGAAAAAAACAGCAATGGAGAGAGCTATGCTGGGAATCAGCATAAGAGGCAGGATCCGAAATGATGAGATCCGAAGAAGGATACGTGTAACTAATGTACTAGAAAGAGTATTAAGGTGGGTCGCCCACATAGCGAGACAAGATGGATGACGAGATGACGCTCAAAGAACACAAAAAGAGATATAAGAAGACCTCAAAGAAGATGGAGAGATGACATCAAGAAAATCGCCTGGAAAAACCAGCAATGGCGAGAGCCATGCTGGGAATCAGCATAGGAGGCAGGATTCGAAATGATTAGATCCGAAGAAGCACACGGGTACCTAATGTACTAGAAAGAGTATGGAGGTGGGTCGCCCACATAGCGAGATAAGATGGATATATAGGTTGACGAGATGGCGCTCAAGGAACACAAAAAGAAACATAGGAAGACCCCAAAGAAGATGGAGAGATCACATCCAGAAAATCGCCGGGGAAAACTGGAGCCAAATTTCCCAAAATAAGATGTGGAAATATAAGGAAAAGGCCTACATCCACTAGTGAATAAACAGAGGTTGAAAGAAGAATTATAAGATTCTTATTTTGTGAGCAATCTGCAGCACAGCCTGAGTGTATGGAATAGACATCTAGAAAAGTATAATATGAAAATGAATTATAACAAAACAAAAGTGATGAAATAGGAAACCGGAAAGAACAAATAAATATAAAGATAGAACAACACAAAATAGAGGAAGTAGAACAATTCAAATAGCTAGGAGTAGCACTGACAGAAGAAGGAAAGGTGAAGGGGAACTTAGTAACAGAATAAACAACACAGTTAAACCATACCACGCATTGAGGAATATACTGATTGACAAAAAAGAGATCAGTAGAAGAACAAAAATAAATATATACAAAAGCATATATATTATAATGACATATGGGAGCGAGACGTGGAAACTAACGAAGAGGGACAAAAAACAAATTCTCACAAATACTACTGTAGTACTATTACTAAAATAATATTAACCGCAATACTTTTAATTGTATCTCTCCAAAATGGTATAACCTTTTACGCCTGTTGCCTTTATAATTTATAACACCATTTCACAATAGACATTCTTTGATGAACATTTATTTTTGCCATTATGACTTATGTTATTTAATTTGTCAGATTAAGAAATAAAATAATACAATATAGGTGTTGCCACAGAATTATATTACGTGCCCTATTACACTGTATAGAAAGTGCTATCTCTAATTAACAATAAAATGTTAATCGTCACTTTTGGAACGCTTAGTATGTATATGTAAAATTCTACATAATATATAAATAATAAAAATAAACCATAACAGTAAACGACAACTTAGGAGTTAGTCCACTGTTGCTCTCACATATAGTTTGGTATAAACACATAATTATTTGGCGGAAGCTTTTTTTTATAAAATTAAATATTCACTCGGTCCGTAATTAAAATCGCAGCCATTTGATTTCATAACAAATAAATAACTAGATAATTATAATGGTTTAATTTGATTAAGGAATTAAATTAGATCACTAATCAAAATCATAACACAATAATATGCTCCAGAAAACATACTCGTCAGTGCATTCATATTCATGAAGCGAGAATATTAATAATACCTGAACGTAAAACGCTTACAGTTACGATAAATTCCCAACCCAATTCCTCTTTGTTGGCGTAGTAGCAAGGGGGATCATGTTAAAGCGTAAAGTTTATTGCGTACATGTGCATTCTGAAAGCTGGAAATGTATATCGCTCACGGCCGGAATGACAATTGATGCCTTTTAACCCAGCAACGCTTTCGGAAACATTTTTGAGCGACGAAGCAGCGGGTGTGTGTGTGTGTCTTGGACGCGACCGTTACTAATTTCATTTCCTCAGGGACCTACGGGCTTATTATAAGGGTAGAATTACGACAGGGGCTATCGCATGCTTGTCACAAATGTTACCACTTATTTTCAAATTAAAATGTCGAAAACGTAAACTTATGTTTAAAACGTACTATCGACATTTTTATCTTCTATAGTAGTATTAATATATTATTTAAATAAAAACTACTTTTTAATTACAATGGTAAGTTCAGTCGCAGAAACTACTTTTAAATTGCAAAGTGCTGGCCTAAGCAAACCTGAAAATGTTGATACCAGAAAATGGTTTTGATTCATTATGCTGTTTTTATTATTACCATATATTATTTAAAAAACATTTCGACGTTTTCTTATAGCTGGAAAATGTATCAACTGCAAAAAAAGCCAATCACAATCTATATGTTTTTAATTGGTTTCCGTATACAAAAGTCGAAATATGACATTAACACGCTCTAACATTTTTATTTAACATGATGAAATAATAATAACACCTTAATGCATCTGGACTATATTACAGCGTCTGTAATTGTGGACTGTGGATTCGTTTGAAAGAAACACTCGTGTTACATTTACAACACTTTGTATTATACAGCGAGGGACATATTACTTGCTAGCTTACGGTGTAAAACTCTGCGTCCATCGCATCATACACACAAATGATGCCGAAATTACAAATTTTTATATATATATATATATATATATATATATATATATATATAACGCCATACATTTTTTAGCCCTAATAATAGAGTCGCTCTTCCGTTATGAACAAGCCATCGGAGACATCTCGTTTATTTGTAGATTTATTATAATGATTTGATTATTGTCAAGATTTCCTTATACGTCATGGGTGATGAGTTACGTTTGTAAATCACAATTTCCTATTCACCTGCCATGCGTGATTGCTGCAGTCTCAGAATAATGTTATATTCATCTATGTTATTATACAGTGAAAGAAATATAAGAAATATGCAAATGCAGCATAATAGACTGAAAAAATATTTAAAATTCCATTTGAATGTGTACACAGTAACGTGAATGATTATATGGTCATAAAAAATAACTACATTGTTTTTTATGTTACATAATTATCAACTGTTTTCTATAACAAATTTCTTTATATATAGAGAGTGAGAAATCAATCTTCATTTGGCTGTCGGCTCTTGCCCTTTCCGCCATTTATTTATATTTTCTTAATAATCAAATATTTATTGTTATTAAGAAAATGTTTTTTATTTAATAATAATAATACTAGTAATAATAATAATAATAATACTAGTAATAATAATAATAATAATAATACTAGTAATAATAATAATAATAATAATAATAGTTTCCAGCAGTACTGTTGAGAAGTGCGAAAAAATTCAATAATAATAGTAATAATAGTAATAATATTAATAATACTAATAATAGTAATGATAGTAATAATGGTAATAATAGTAATAATAGTAATAATTGTAATACATGTATTTGTATTACTTATATAATATAGTAGATTAATATACCTAATGTTCACTCTCATCGAATCAACTACAAGTAACATTAATATAAAATTTAGATTTTATAGGAGTGGGAATGTAAAAGCACCCATCCTTTTTGTATTATTATTTACAATGGACAAGCAAGGGTTTCGCATTGTTTATTTAATTCCAATTCTAAACAATTGATTTATCCTTCAAATAGAACTAGGCGCACAAAAACAGGATTGGCGTTTTGTATTACGGTGGTAATATTACGAAAACACTAAATGTAATTATTACACTTTCAAATAGCTGTACCATCGCTAATAATATATTTGTAATGTTTTCATGTCAGGTTATTATTATCAAAAGTGTTTTATTGTATAAAGAAAATGAATTCAAATGTAGTAATAATCATTATATTTATTAAAACTGAGTAGTATTTCGAAACAATTTATGGTTTTATACCATTATATCTATCGGTATACAAAATACAATAGTTAATATTAATTATAACAGTATTAAGCCGCGGTCTTTCTGCCCGTGATTAGAAATATTATATTGCATTATTAATTAGTTAATCTGTTGTGTCTGTCTGTCTGTCTGTTGTAAAGTTGGGTAATTATTGTGTGTAGTGTATTATCTGTACCTAGGAAGGATATTGGGATTCAAATGTAGTATATACACTTAATTTAATATTTAACGATGACAGGTATTTCAGAAAAAAAAATATAATTTCTGTTTTACATTTCGATACACCTGTTAGCCCATCAACATAACTTCTATAAGGCACCTTACATGACCAATATTACTGTCAGTATTTTAGAATAATGACAGTATTACTGTATGATAATATGTTTAAAATGTTCATTATTCTAAAATAGTATTACTCATCGTGTAATGTATAATAATGATGTAATGAGGAGAATGCTGATCTTTATCTGGATAATTGATTACTTGATACATATAAAAGAAGGATTGAAGCAAATATTGACAGTACTAGGATTGACAGTATTATTGACCGTGTAAGGTGCCTTATGCTTTAAACAACGGTATAACTCATTCAAACAAAAACTAGAACCAATTTAACACAGTAAAGTTGCAATTTTGATTAAAACAATTGGATTTTCATATTATCTACATGAAAATAACCAAAAAACGTTTTATGATTATCTCCATATTATGCCTCTTTACAAAAAGTAGTCTTTATTACGGGAAAGCAGTATGTATTTGTATTCCCGTCGGGTCAGAGTCCGCTTCTAATGCGTCTTGTTGTCTCTCTTCGTTCCTGCTCCGAACTCCATTATTACCATCTTCATTATTGTGATTATTACATTGTTTCGCTTCTTTCGCGTGCACGGGACCGAGGAGGCGGCGCGCACTTACTCGCGGAGGACTCTTGAGCTCGCTGGCCGGCCGCCAGCGACTGTCAGTCTGCTGCGGTCGTGTGCTCGAGATAGTCGTGCCGGACGGTTGAGTGATATAGTGTGGTTGTTGTGTGTCGTGCGATTGCATTATTACGAACTGGATTTTAAAGTGTTGTTGAAGATACTAAAACGGTGAGAGGAGTTTTAGGTTTTAAAGCAAATATACCCAAGATAATACAAGTGACAAGGTTTTTTTTTGGTCAAGTGCGGATTATTGTGGTTTAGATTATTTTTTGTGGTAGATGAAATGAAACTAATCTTTATAAATTCATTAGTATATCTATATATTTACATATCGCACTGCGAGATGACAATCATCGTAACAAAAAAAATCAGATAAATGCATTTTAACCGTTTAAGCCTTGGATTTTAATATATATATATATATATATATATATATATATATATATATATTATTATATATTGTTGAGTTGAGTTGTTTTACCCATTACCATGGTATATCTTATCTCTCCGCATCTTCTCGTATACCGTCCTCCCATGTTTTTCTTTGGTCTTCCTATGTAGTTTCTCCCTTGTACTCTGGTTTCATATACTATTTTTTCTCAATCGTTCATCTCATTCATCCGGCACACATGTCCAAACCACCTTAACTGGCCCTATGCTATTTTTTCATTTAGTGGTTGAATGTTTAAATTCTATCTATACGTATCGTTCCTTATTTTATCTCTTCTCGTCTTACTCTCAATTTTCCTTAGGAATCTCATTTAAATTGCGTTGATTTTGAATTTGTGTGTTTCCGTTATTGTCCATCATTCACGGCTGTATGTAAATGTCGGTTTTTATTTTTTTTTTCACTATTTCTGTTTTTACTTCTTTCGGTATTTCTTTCCTTCCGAAGAATGTCGTTTTTATCATATTGAAGATTTTCCCTGGTTTTCCTACTTTTTCATTTATCTCTTGGCCCATCCTGCCAGTATATTTAGAAACCTAGGGTCAATAATCGTATTGACCCTAGGTATCTAAAACTGTCTACCTTTTCTTTTTCCCTGTAGTTTTATTGTATGTTTTTCATTTCCCTAGAGATTATCTTGAACCCATACTTGAACCCACGTCTCCGGCTAGATTCAAATAAATTATACAAAAATACCAAGAACATAAAATCAATAAACCAATTAGAATGCGTGATCTATAACTAAACATTTCATAATCAATTAATTAATCACCCATGCCTCACTAGCGCCTCCTGGTGTTAAGAGTCATGAGTGTGTCGGATTCTGTCCGGGGCGCCTACCGACTAAAACAAAGCCTCACGTTGTGTCACTCGGGACTT
Organism: Lordithon lunulatus; assembly: GCA_963942505.1. NCBI lineage: Eukaryota > Metazoa > Arthropoda > Insecta > Coleoptera > Staphylinidae > Lordithon > Lordithon lunulatus. Next base: position 15,022,095 of record OZ012669.1, read on the forward strand.
GTCCGCCTCTAAGGCACTTTCAAGTCCCTTGTGCCGTCTTGTGTTAGTCAGTAAGTCTTGTCTCTTGCCTGAATGTCACGTCTTGTTAGTCTCATCTCTATGCGTGCAGGTCGACCTGGATCTTCTGATACATAGTCTCGTTGACAAATTTAACGATCGCGTCCAAATGTTCAACAGTCGCTATCATAAGGCGTCCTATTTGTCGGGGCTTGGTGTATTCCTCCCCCAGATCTATTGTACCATCTGTTGCAATGGTATGTGTGAGGCGTCACGTCCACATGGTCACAGTATCGGCATATACTGGTGATCGCTTTGCTGTCTGGAGGACCCCATGCCCTGTTATTAGCTGGGTTATATTGTATATTTGTCCATGATTTCTCTCCATTAGTGGCTTCAAGTTCGGGAAAAAGCCGCTGATCTACGCCGCGTTTGTCGATGCCTCCCATCGGCTGTACCATTTTGTTATAGTGCTGCTCTTGGCATCCTCCTTCGCCGCCTAGAGAAGTACAAAGTATGCTACCGCCCTTTGTTACACCATCAGATCAGCTGGTGGCATTGCTGCCAGGACCTACGCTGCATCCGTTGATACCGTCCTGTACGCCCGGATGATCCGAAGAGCGCTGGTGTGCACTCTTAGGATCTCTCCACATTCCGCTGGGTACATTGTAGCATTGATCCATACCGGAGCTGCGTAGAGGAGTTGGGCGCCGTCGCCAGCACCCTCCTTTTCTTCTCACTCGAGCCGCCGATGTTTGGAGGCTAATGCCAGCGCTGCCTCCGTCCTGGAAGCTTTTCGGGTTGTTTCAGTACCTGTATGTGATTGACGTTGGATTCTAACGTCGTGCCCAAGTATTTTAGATTCCGCGTGACGGGAAACGTTGCCCCCAGTAATGGTATCTCAGTGACGGCCTGGATTCCTGCTCTTTCTTTGTGGATAACTTCGGTCTTGACAAGGGCTATTTTGAGTCCTTTGCCCGTCATCCAGGCCGTAATCATCTCGGCGCATGCTTGGTCTCCCCTGCGTCGCGTCCGCGGGTGTCTATCGCCATGTCATCCGCTAACGCGATGGCTATTGCGTCATCAGGTAGAGGTATCATACGCGACGTTCCATAAAGGACGGAGTCCTGTGGATCGTCCCCCGTTACTTGGCCAAGCCTTCCGGGTCCTCGCGCATTCCCTCTCGATCTTCGAATTTTTGCGAATCATCTTTCACAATTTTCATAGGTTTTCTGTAAGGTTAAGGTAAATACTGGGTGATTAAAACACCTTAACCGGCGGAAAAGCCTCAAGGCTAATAGTCTTATATCCTTCTATCAACTTAATGTCTGGTCTGCCACATCCTCTTCTTCTTTAGTGCACCAATGATGGTCATCCATGGTAGCATGAATAACGCATTTGCGATATCCAGGGTGACCACCATGCAGCATTTCCTCACACGTCGGGCGCCTATGTTCGCCTCGGTGATCAATCTTCGGACCGCCAGTACGAACTCGTGGTTTACTTGCGCTTCCAAAAGCCGTACTACTGGTCGCGGAATCTACCGGCAGCTTCAAGGGCCTCCGTAAGACGGCCCGCGATTAGTATTTTAGGCGTGTCGTCTAGTACGGTCGATAGACCACTGGGTCTTTCTGGGTTTCCCAGGATTAGGGATTAACATTAGACGCGCTGATTTTCAGCGTCTGGAAAGTTGGCGCTTTTCTAGGCATACGTTTGCGATATCGGCCATCTGGTTTGCTATTACCGGGCCGGCTGCCTTCACTATTTCGTTGGGTAGCCCAGTCGGGTCTGACGCCTTCTTACCAAGTAATCTGATGATCGCCGCCAGTAACTCTTCGTCCGCATATGTGTTTATCTAATTGAATGTTCCCTTGTCTTCATGGGGTTGTGATTCGTTTGTCCTTGCTGGGCCTGGTGGAAATATGGCAGTTGTTGCTGCCAGTAACTCTTCGTCTGGCTACGTGTTCATCCCATTGGACGTCCCCTCATCTTCATGGGGTTGTGATTCGTTAGTCCTTGCTAGGCCTGCTGGGAATAGGGCAGTTGTTACCAGCACGCCTTGTGGCCTTTTTCTAGGAACACGTTTGGAATATTGGCCATCCGGTTTGCTATTACCGGGAGGGCTGCCTTCACTATTTCGTTGTATAGCCCGTCAGGGTCTGGCGCCTTCTTACCAGGTAATCAGAAGATCGCCACCAGTAACTCTTCGTCTGCGCATGCGTTCATCTAATTGAACGTTCCCTCGTCTTAGTGGAGTTGTGATTTGTTGGTCCTTGCTGGTCCTGGTGGAAATATGGCAGTTGTTGCTACCAGTACTTCTTTGTCTGCGTACGTGTTCATTCCATTGGACGTCCCCTCATCTACAAGGGGTTGTGATTCGTTGGTCCTTGCTAGGCCTGCTAGTAATAGGGCAGTTGTTACTGCCTTCACACCTTTAGGTACTGTAGCTTCTGGGCCAGCCAGGTGGGCACAGATTTTCTTCATCACTATCTTATAAGGGAGGCCCCATGGGCCATCATTGACCTCCCGACATAGTTTGCGCCAGCAGGCCTCCTGGCTTCGCTCAATGGCCCGCCTGTACTCCTTCCACCTTTCTCGGTATTGGTCCTGGAGGAGGATGGGTTCAATTTCAAGTATCGTTTAGGTATCGTGTAGTGTTCATCCAATTGAACGTTCCCTCGTCTTAGTGGGGTTGTTATTTGTTGGTCCTTGCTGGTCCTGGTGGAAATATGACAGTTATTGCTGCCAGTACTTCTTTGTCTGCGTACGTGTTGATCCCATTGGACGTCCCCTCATCTACAAGGGGTTGTGATTTGTTGGTCCTTGCAAGGGCCTGCTAGGAATAGGACTTTGTTACTGCCTTCACACCTTGAGGTACTGTAGCTTCTGGGTCAGCCAGATGGGCACAGATTTTCTTCATCACTATCTTATAAGGGAGGCCCCATGGGTCATCATTGACCTCCCGACATAGTTTGCGCCAGCACGCCTCCTGGCTGCGCTCAATGGCCCGCCTGTACTCCTTCCACCTTTCTCGGTATTGGTCCTGGAGGAGGATGGCCTCAATTTCTCAATTTTTGTTTAGCCTTACTATACTTCCGTTACTTGAACTACATCTACGTATTAAGTTTTTTGAAATTAGTGAAGTAATTTTTGTGACTAGCGAAAATATGCTTATAAAGTAGCCAAGTTGTGAAACTTTTTAACTCGATTTAATTTTAACCACTTTATTTTTGCAGATGTACATAAAAGTTAGTTACAGGCATTTTTTGTTATTAATTTGCTGATTAAATAAATAATTATTACATTTTTTGAGTAGTGTATCTAAAAAATCTATTGATTTGTATAATTCAAATATCGTTATATTTGAATTATACAAAGCAACATAATCATTATTATTCCAAAATTGTTTCTCTCTTAATAATATTCACCAACCAACTACGTTCCAAAACCTACAATTTCTTTGGTCTATCTAAAATCCACTAAAACTGCATAATCTAAATTTAAGTGTCCCAAATACATAATATTTCTTGAATTCGAGTGTTTTCTTTGGACTAGTTTCACGTTTATTTTTTACCGAATATAAACAAACATTATATCATTCCACTCGGGCAACACGGACGCGCTGAAAAGTCATCACGCTATATATCCATCCGGAATTCATTAGCATACTCATCGCATTTCTGCATCTCAAAGCAGCTGCCGTGTTAATTATTCAATCGGCACATTCGCGAAGCCATTATCAGGAACAATTAAGAGCACTGATTGCTATTTATAGTATTGTTTTGGAAAAGATAATTTTATTACGGAATAATGTACGGGGGCAATTTGCAATTGGAACAATGGGCCGGGAGAAATTATGTTCGTCATTATTGCTGGAAGGCAAGACAATTGAGTGTAATGTGTTTAATATTATGCGGTTTGATTTGAATTTAACATTCTTTTAAAATCGTAATATGTGGGTTATTGATGTGGTCATCGTTGAGAATATTGTAATAAAGACGGGCATGTGTAACAAAGCAGGGTGTGGGAAGGTGAAGTAGGGTGGCGTAAACATCTTGATGTTGATGAATTTTTTGAATCAATGTATCGGTTTTAAATTCTTTATTGCGCTGTGTAAACTATATTTAGATCCTTGGTAATGCTTTTATTTACCTAGTGTCGGAGTGGTTAGATCCCATGGGCCGAATTTTCGCGAATCACCTTTCACAATTTTCAGAGGTTTTCTGTGAGGATAAGCTAAATACCAGGTGATTAAAACTTTTATTCAAACCAGTATATTGTTAATAGTTTCCTTTTGCATAACAAATATTTATTTTGCATCTACGCTAATTTCGGGCAAGCATATTATTATTATATTACTAAAATTTAAGTACTACGAATTTAAACTTTCGGAAAGTATAGTGGTGACAACACATATATGTTGGCTATTTAACTGTATAGTAAGATTTTGTGTGCTATTTATATGTTAGTATCACCTAATACGGTCATGAAAACCTAAACCATATGGTTGTCGTTTTCAAAAAAAAGAAAATTTAGTACCCCTACGTTACCCTATTACAAGTGCTAACGATGATACTGACGAATTTTTTCGGAAAACATATTTGTCATGGGCATAAACTTAGTTGTTTAATAGCTAATAAAATATGTTTATGTATCCACCATAATAATATTAATTCCATATGATTTAATAATTTACATAATAATACACATACTGTTTTATCAGCTAAATATAAAACAGTGGCCTGTTTATGTTTATACAGCTATAATCATCGTCAATTAAAATTTCATCACTATTACCAAAATAAACGTCGTTTCATGCGCCGCAATGGAGATAAATCAATCGTTTGCGTAGGCCGATCTTATATCTAAGACGAAATTACAATCCACACCAATGTTAATTAATAGCGTACACGGCTTATCTCGCTTCCTTATCAAGGCCATAGCAATACTCTCGGTTTATTTTGTTTACAAACTGGAAGACGCATAATACGGTATATTAATTGGTCATTATGCAAAACTAAATGTTTCGTATTAGTATAATATACAAATAAACTGTAATTTATTACCGAGAAAAAATATTATCTAAGCGGTGTTATAATAATAGTAGTAACCATGTATAGAGTATATCTAAACATGTGCAATAAATTGAACATTTATGGCGAAATTAATATGCGCCTGTAAACATGTAATACATTTTGCCCTTCAATTATGCGTCTCTAGGGCTCTTTATTGCTTAATGCTAGTGATCAAACATATCACGCTCCATAGAATTATTATTAAATTATAATAGTAAGAGATTGAAAACCTGAACATGGTATTACAATACCCGTATTAATCGATAAATATCTAATATTTAACCGACATAAATCTATTTTTGCGGTATTTTTCGATAAATATCTATTAAATTATAATAGTAAGAGATACAAAAAGAAAAAAATATTGAAAAACATAACATAAATCTATGTCGATTAATGTTAACTTCACAATGTTCAGTACGAGGTGAGCAACGCCTCTAACTCGGCCACTGAGCTGGGTGTTTTTTTATTATTGAAACTTATTTTTTATTTTGTTATTTCAATAACACTTTGTATAAACATTACTTTAACGCTCCACACATATACAAATACAATATCCTTATCTGATCGTTGGAAGTTGGACGTAAAAGCAAGTAGAAATAAAAAGTTTCTTTCATTCACTGCACTGTTTTGCAAGACTGGCCGCGCTGTAGTCGTTTATATCTCGTTACAATCATTTTAATTGGGCCTTCTTAAGTACCCCTCAATGTATTTTAATTACACATATCGCTCCATAACGCATGACTGTTTTTACTACCGTACTATACAAGGAAGTTTTTACTCGCGAGAGTTCAAGTTATCTGATGAATTTTGCGAAATGTAAACTAATCTGTGTTTATTAAACATATTAATGAATTTTATTAATTATCATGTTGACCTAGAAGCTTACTTAAATTAAATTAATACAATTAAACAACTTTTTCCATATCACCCTAAAACAAAGAAAAACACAGTGTGATATAAGACCCGAATCTTATTAAGGCCTGAGTTTTAATTTGTATATCTGCAACACATCAGAATGGAAAAACTATTTAACAGATTTTAATTTTTTAATAGCGTTGTATTCAGTTAATAATAAATTATGTGCATATTCTGACATCTCTATTATATAATAACGAAGACAATGCTTTGAAGCCGACCTGTCATTATGACTTGTGTGCAGTCAGTGTTTGTCGTGTGAGAAGGGTGTATAAAGAGTCATGGGCGAAAGCAAGAGTGAATGGGGAAATATCTGAGAAATTGTGGGTGAATGTGGGAGTACTGCAGGGGTGCCCGCTGAGCCCCCTCCTGTTTAATCTGTACGCGAGCGAATTGGAAGAGGTGCTGAGGACAGACAGGAGGGGTCGTGGTGGGTAGATTCAAAGTGTGGATGTTGGCGTATGCAGATGACGTGGTACTGGTGGCCAAGAGAGTGGAAGAGATGCAAGAGATGTTGGATAGAATGGGTAGATACCTGGATAAGAGGGGGCTAGTGGTGAATGTGGAAAAGACCAAATGGATGTTGTTCAGGAATAGGGGCAGGAGGGGTAAGGACGAAGGGCTGAAATGGAAGGAAAGGCTGATTGAGAGAGTAAATGCCTTGAAATATTTGGGCTTTTGGTTTGACTGTGGAGGAGGGCTTAGGATGCATGTGGAGTGTATGCAGGCGAAAGCAAGAATGGCTTGGGGGATTGCGTGCAGAAAATGTGGGAGTTTGTGGGGTGGTAACCTCGTAATGGCGTGCAAGATCTGGGATGCGTGTGTAAAACCTATATTGTTGTATGGAGTGGAAGTGTGGGAATTGCGTGAATGGGAGGTAATAGAAAGGGAGCAAGGTTGGTTTCTAAAGAATCTGCTAGGGCTCGAAAGGCCGACACCGAGGGCAGTGCTGTTGCAGGAGACAAATCGTATGAGTATGTGGTGGGAGTCGTGTGTAAGGGTTGTGAAGTTTGAGGAAAGATTGCAGGATTTGGGCGAGGAAAGACTGGTACGGGAGGTATGGATGAGGTGTAAGAATAGAACAGAGAGTAGATGGAGGAAGGATAGAGAAAGGATGTATGAAAGAGTGGGTATGTCTGAGGTGTGGGTAGAGGAGAAGCTGAGAGAAAGGAGTAGCCTAGGAACTGAGATAAGGGAGAGATTGAGGGATATTGAGTGGCAAGAAAGGCAAGTGAGAATGGCTGAGAGCTCATACAACCCTGGCTACGTATAGTGGCAAGGGGAAACTCCCGAGGTACTTAGCCAGGGGAAAGTGGAGCAGAGAGGACAAGGTATGCATGGCAAGAGCGAGGTGTGGTTCAGAAGAGCGAGGAAGAAAAGTGTGGATGGGGCTTGGGTACACCGCGTGTGCGCTGTGTAGGAAGGGGAGTGACACGTGGTGGCACCTTAGCAAAGAAGGTGAGGGAGTGAAAGAAGAGTGGGTTGGAGAGTGCAGAATGCTGAACGAATGGTTAGGAGAGGATGGGAAAGGCATGAAAATCTGCAGGAGGATGATGCGGGAAAGGAGATTGGCGATGGCAGAGGGGGTTTATTTTAATGGATAGAAAAATGTATTTTATGTTAATTTGTATTCTTTTTTTTGTCTTTTTTGATTTCTTTCTGTGAAAGTACTGTTTGGGAATGTGAGTAAAAGGAAAGGGTTGGGCTGATATGCCAAATAAAGGTTTTTTTTTATATATATATACATATATATATATATATATATATATATATATATATATATATATAAAATATCTATATAATATATAATATATAAAAAAATTCGGCTAACAGATACTTATCTTAAAAATTAACGTCCCACTGTTATATAGCAACATACAAATATTTGTCTTTATATAAAACATTCTCCACACTGTATGTGCAAATTCTCTTTGCGCTCAGTTCATCCAGTTCAGTAACTCCGCGTTGAGTCATTCATTTAATAAGTGTAATGGACAAGGAGAGTGCAGCCAGCCCGTTGGGGTTTCAGTAAAAAGATACATTATCCGTAATGCAAGGGCGGGCGAACACACGGATGCGGATAATTAATTATAATTGCATTTGGAGTCAGGTGGACGCCGTTAAAAATAATAAAAGGGCGACACCTTTACGGGGTGCGGGTGCATTCAATTATTATTAGGGCATACTTGATAAGACGGTCAATAATACTATCAATATTCTAAAATATTGATAGTATTATTGACGGGGTGCGGGTGCATTTAATTATTTTTAGGGAAAACTTGATAAGGCGGTCAATAATACTATCAATATTCTAAAATATTGATAGTATTATTGACGGGGTGCCGGTGCATTTAATTATTATTAGGAAAAACTCGATAAGGCGGTCAATAATACTGTCAATATTCTAAAATATTGAAAGTATTACTGATCGTGTACGGTGTAGTATTAATGGATTGAACAGAATACTGACGTTAATCCGGATAATTGATTGGTTGATAAATATTGAAGCAAATACTGACAGTACTAGGAATGACAGTATTATTAACCGTGTAAGGTGCCTTGAAGATATACAACACACATTAAAAATGCCATGTATGATGTGATTATAGCTAAAAAACATTTTTGTGAACAACTTTGTAACAGTCTATTTAATTAATAACTCAGATGATAATCTTAATCTTAATAATCTTTATTCGCAAACAACAGTGGCTGATGGCTAGTATTACAGTTATGTTAATTATAATAACAAGTCATAACTAAATTAACAGAATAATTACTGAACCCAGTATACACCAATGGTAATAATTGGTAATAAATGATAACAAAAATAGGGGTAAGAGATCGTGCATTAGATAATAGAGGCTTTTACAAATTAAAATTAAATTGGATTAGATCATATGGGAACCTATGACTTGTTTGTCGTCTATATCAAATTCTAAAACACATTTAAAATCGATGAATTTGCACAAAATCAATATTAGGAAAGTAGGAAGTCTACCCAAAACAGAAATAACAAGCCAATTCTAAAACCTCCTCCCGACCCTCAAGGTCGGAACGAGGTTCTAAAATCGGATTGCTTCGGGAGGAGGTTTTGGAATCGGCTTGCTAAAAAAGGTCTCCAAATGACTTTTAAAGGAGGATGGGGAGGGTAGATTTTACTCCTGCAATAAGCTTATAATTGTATATAACCAATCACAGTAAGAGCACCTTGGGTAGGAGAAGGTTAGGTAGATGGAGGAGGAGGTTAGACAGATGGCAGGAGGAGGAGGTTAGACAGATGGAGAAGGAGGATGTTCTTAAAATTCTCCCACTCCTGCAATAATTATATAACCAGTCACCGGTTCAATTACCTCCGTCGCCTTCTATCCGTCGAAGGGGTAACATCACATTAATATCAATGCCACCATCCTTATACTTACGACCTGGTTAATGATACCTTAACCAAGGAGTAGGAAGTTTTTAAAATTCCTCCTCCACTCCTGTAATTAGCTTATAATTTTATATAACCAGTCACAGATTTCAATTACCTCAGTCGCCTTCTATCCGTCTAAGGGGTAACAGCTCATTAATGTCAATTACACCAGCCTCCTACTCATGACCAGGTCCATGACACCTTAACGAATGAGGAGGAGGTGGTTCTTAAAATTCCCCCACTCCTGCAATTAGCTTATAATTTTATATAACCAGTCACAGATTCAATTACCTCAGTTTCCTTCTATTCGTCGATGGAGTAATAGCTCATTAATGTCAATGTCACCAGCCTCCTACTCATGAGCAGTTCCATGACACCTTAACGAAGAAGGAGGAGGAGGTTCTTAAATTTCCCCCACTCTGCAATAAGCTTATAATTTTGTATAGCCAACCACAAGCGTAATTGAGCATGTGATTGACTATATAAAATTATAAGCTTATTGCAGTCTCCTTCTATCCGTTGATGTGTTAATATCTCATTAATATCAATGTCACCAGCCTCCTATTCACGATATGATCAATGACACCTTGATCAACAGTACCTTGATGAGGCCATACCCATGTCATGGACAACATATCCATAGGTTGAACATTCACCTTGACTAAGCTTTTAATTTTATATAGCCAGTCACAGGTTCAATTACCTCCACGGGCTCTATCCGTCGAAGACGTAACATCTCATTATTGGCAATGCAATCTATTAATTCATCTTTTATTCCAAATCCACTTTGATTTTTCAAAGGTCAAACTGGCCGATTCTACTACCTCTTATGTGGCCTTGAAAAGCAATTCTGGAACCGAGGAGTAGGTTCTGACCTACAGTCAGGTCAATGAGGAGGTTCTAGAATAAACTTAAGGACCCTACTGTTATAAGTTAAAAAATTAATTTAATCTCAAAAACACAAAATTCATGCCCCAAAATAAAGCTATAGAAACATATATAGAATAGAGATATTTGATAAATTCATATTCATTGTAAAATATGATCTATCTGCACAATTTAAATTTATATTTATCATGAATAAAATTATGGAATTATAAAGTCTTCGTAAAAAGACTTACAAAATTGTTCACAAAAACCTTTTTGTCTTGAAATGATCAAGGAATCTAAGGCTCAATTCACACATAGGAGGCGAAGAGGCGAGGGCGCGGTGCCGGCGCAGCGAGGGGCACGACGCCGCTTTCACGCCTCCTCTATATAAACATATGGTACAATGCCTACTTAGGTTGCTTAGGTGACGAGGCGCTGGCATTTGCCTCGTGCCTCTCGCCATGCCGGCACCGCGTCTTAGCCTCATCGCCTGAGACACGGTGGCTGTGAGGCAGAGGCAGAACTCTTCCACGCCGCCTCTATGTAAACATGTGGTGCAATGTCCACCCCTTCACTGCATATGGACATCACAATCGCCTGTGCGACGTCGCATACACCGCGCCTCCGCCCGACGCCGCTGATGTGTGAATTGGGCCTAATATAGAGAATTTTCGTAGGAAATTAAAAAAAAAGGCAATACAATACTTTATACTACGTATGATGAAATAAAATATATATATATTTATATGCAGGTTATACAATGGCGAAGATGTGTGTAAGTCTAATCGAAGAAATGAAAACCATTTGTTGTGATTATGATATTTATTGTATCTCGTTGGTGTGATGCTGATGGTGGTTGATGGTAGAGAGAGAGAGAGAGAGAGAGAGAGAGACAGAGAGCAAGATCAATTAAACTTAGGGGCGCTGTTATCGCTAACAAATGTGTGGGATGGTTTACCAACGTATACAGACAAAAATAACTAATATGATACAATAACAAATGAAATACATAAACAAAATGAAATACAAAATATAATAGTTAAAAAAAACTCTTTATAGGGCTATCAGCCGTGAGGCTTTTCCGCCGATCAAGGGAGAAGCTCAGAGAAGTTTAATCACCCGGTATTTATCTTAGTTTCACAGAAAACCTCTGAAAAACTGTGAAAGATGATTCGCGAAAATTCTCCCCGATGGGGATCGAATTCAGGTTCCCCAATGCTCAGTAAGAGACGGTAGAAGGTTTTACATTGGGGAAGATGTACTGTAACATTATTAGTTATAATAATAATCAAATGAGTAAATTTTCATCAGTTTTATTCGCGAACTTCAACATCCGTTCTCCTTAAATACAAACATTTTGTCAGCGAAATTAACGTCCGGCCTCCTTCGTAACAATTAATGAACATGATTATTTTTTTCACTAGGAAGTCGGCTTTCTATATAAAAAAGACTCTCCTCCAGTAGACGTTTCATAGAGGATGTATAAAATAGAACCGCGCCGATAAAATATAATTAATTGACAGCGCGCCGTCATCGCCATTAATAAATTGTGCGATTTTCTTAGCGGTTTGCGTCGATTTAGGCCTGAATTGAATGCGCCATTGACTCCTAAGCGCGCATCTGAAATTCAAGTCGCTTCGGCGCGTTGATACGGTTTGCGAGTTCACTCAGCACAAAAAAATAATAATGATGTCTGATGCACTGGAGATAGTACTAATTCAGATCAGTCTTGTTTATGAACGAACCGTTTATGGTAATTAATATGGTGGTTATAGTTCATTTAACATTATATATGTAGTATTTTTTGTTGTAATATAGATCTATTATCAGATACTTGGTTATTTAAATTTTTTTAAATCTTTTATTGTCTAGAAATATATTTATCCTGCGCATTAGAAGGATATCCAGTAGATATATCGTAATTAATATTAGTATAGGTTGGTAGTATTATCATTTACCGTAAAATATGTTTACATATAACTAAAAATTAAAAAGAATCAATAACAAACGATACTCTGTAGTAAGTCCTAACACTCACATATATATATATAATATATATATATATATATATATATATATATATATATATATATATATATATATATATATATATATATATGTGTGTGTGTGAGTGACTTACTACAGAGTATCGTTTGTTATTGATTATTTTTATTATTATTGTGAATGGCCCTTTAGAAGTTTCTAGACACCACCTAGCCTATACCTTATAAATATATATATATATATATATATATATATATATATATATATATATATATATATATATATATATATATACACGGCAGAAGGAACCGATCCAATAACCAGTTACTTAGGTATAGGAGCAATACCCGAATATATTATAATGCCGGTATTTCGAATTTAAAATCTCTCGATACCGGGATACCGGTGTTAATACCGGTATTTAATTAATCAAATATATTTTTGCATTCACTGTACGTAATATATTGAATGCAAAAATCTCTGATATAAGAGGAAAACGGTCAACATCACTAATATTTATTATACATCAATATCTGAAAAATTTATTATTTGTATATTATTTTTTTTATTTTAAAATTTGGTTTCCAGTTTTATATTTCATTTTGTAAACACATATTCAGCATTAATTTAGTGGCATTCGCTCTACGAAAACTGGAGTTATTTATTTTTAAACGTCGAAATAACTTTTATAATTTATAATGTATGTATAAAGTTGCTAGCAATAAAATTCATCAAAAAATCAATTAGTCCACTAATGGTTTGTAATTTTACATAACATTTTTAAACATATTTCTTGTATTTTATACCTCAACTATTTGTCCTGAAAATTTACAAATTGATTTATATTACTGAGTGTCCGTGTGTGTGCCTTATATAACTGTCGTTCTCTTTTAAATTAAAAATCCTTAATAATGCGAGTTATTTGAAACTATGAATAAAATCTGCCGACTACATTGATGAATTGGCATTATTATAATTCCATACAAGTCCAACTAATAGCAGATGAATCAATTAATCAAAACTAATGATACAAATGGGACTGCTGCAGATGCGAAAAAACGCGCAATTTCCATGGCCTTATAAGTGCGCATATTGAACACAAGCAGCGCCTAAGTGGTACAGCACTAATCAATCGAACGCACACGTATTTCTATTTTTATGACATCATTCCTGGCGAAATTATATGCGGCACACGAGAAAACCATTGCGTCCAATTAATCTAAATAAGGATCCCTCATAAGGAGGATGATGGCTTCGACATTGTAAGGGATTTTTATTTGTATGCGGCTAGGCAATTTAAATAGATATATTGTTAGCTGATACCGAATCAACCCCGAATTAAAATACAATGGTACAAGTATATTGTATATAATTGGTTGGAATAAATAACAATAAAATTGAATTTTGTCATTTTCATTATCAGTTTAAAACCCACACGAATAAATAAACGTCTAAAAGGCTATTCATATATATATATATATATATATATATATATATATATATATATATATATATATAAATTAAGACGTTTACAGGAGTGTGGTATAAGTGTAAAATGGGTAATTACCTCTACCTTTATTATCCCACACCATTACTACCAAATTCTGTACATCTAGGTCCTGTCCGTTTGACTACTACTACTACCATTGCCAACTGCATGCTTCGCTCTCAAAGCAGGTGGAACAGCGCACCGTATACAGTTTGGACCACGACTTTCATGCAATTGAACAGGCTGTATGAGAGCGAAGCTATGATTGATGGAGTTGGCATTGCTACTAGTGACTAGTAGTGACACATGCTGACGTCTGTTTCATATTAATAGTACATCGTGACATCAGCAAGTGCCACTAACGCCCGGTTTCTCCAACAAATCTTAAACTTAAACTAGTCTTATTTATAATCACGTCTTAAATTTTGATTCTGTTGCACCAAACATACCTTAGATCTTACTACAATGTACCGTCTTATCGTTTTAAGATCCGATTTTTGTTTGGTGCAACGCTTTAAGACCGTGTTATTATTAAGACGGTCTTAAACTAGTTAAGATTCGTGGGAGAAACCGGGCGTAATAGTCACTAGTAGTAACCAAACGGACATAGATTTTTATAGATATGCTTACAACTACGTTTCCATTACCACGCTTATTGTGAATGGCCCTTTACAAGTTTCACGACACGACTTAGCCTATACCTTAATTATCCTACACCATTACTGCCCCATTCTGAACATCTTGATTTTTATAGACATGCAAAGCATTTCACTGCCACGCTTACTGTGAGTTGTCCTTTACAAATTTCCAGACACAACCTAGCCTATACCTTAATTTTCCCACACTATTACTGCCCTATTCTGAACATCTTGATTTTTATAGACATGCAAAACATTTCACTGCCGCGCTTACTGTGAGCTGTCCTTTACAAATTTCCAGACACGACCTAGCCTATACCTTAATTATCCCACACCATACTGCCCAATTCTGAACATCTTGATTTTTATAGACATGCAAAACATTTCACTGCCGCGCTTACTGTGAGTTGTCCTTTACAAATTTCCAGACACAACCTAACCTATACCTTAATTATCCCACACTATTACTACCCTATTCTGAACATATGGATTTTTATAAACATACAAAAACAATGTTTAGCGGTGCCACACTACTGCGCTTATTATAAAAGGCCCTTTACAAGTTTCAAGACAAAACCTACCGCACAAATGGTAGGTTTTGTCTTGAAACTTGTAAAGGGCCTTTTATAATAAGCGCAGTAGTGTAAACAATGTTTTTGTATGTTTATAAAAATCCATACAACCCAACAAAATATGTTGTGAATGTTGTTTCACTTTATTTGGGTTGATAAAATGTAACATGTGTAATTTTTTACACATGTTAAAATTTGCTAATATTGTCTATTTCAATGAAATATGTTCTGAGATTTATTATATCGCAGTTTTATTGGCCTACATGCGTCATAATTAAGAAATGCTTGTAATAATTAGCAGCAGTACATATTAGTCATCCGGCTTGTATGTCACAAGCAGCAACACTTGTAGTTTAAATGTTAACAAGATCAGTAAAACACGCGACGGCTTTGCTTCTTATTTTCTTTATGCACAAACGGTATGTAGGTTTTTTTGCTTTTACAGGTTTGTTCTTATTTCCGCTCTAGACTCGTAATAAAGACAGCGCTGTGATGATATTTGGCAAATAATTTCATTCATCTAGGAAATACGGGTCCATAAATATGTTACATTTTATGTGCTGAATAATATAATATGACGTATATTGTTTTTTAAAATAACAAATCTCAAACAATTTTTATTCAATGCGCAAATGCATTGTTTTGAATCAATATTAATTATCTCTATATAAATTATTATATAATATTAAATTTTAGGAAGGAAAACTTATACAGAACTCCAAAACCAAATTTGAACATTTTTGCTTTATAGGTATATGAATGAATCAGTTGTGGTAAATGCGACCAGCAGGTCTTAGTCAAATGTGTTGTGTTGAATCAATATTAATTATCTCTATATAATTCATTATAAAATTTTAAATTTTTTCATTGTTAACTAGTATTGATGAGAAGCTTATCAAGAACTCCAAAACCTAATTTGAACATTTTTGCTTTATAGGTATATGAATGAATCAGTTGTGGTAAATGCCACCAGCAGGTCTTAGTCAAATGCATTGTGTTGAATCAATATGAATTATCTCTATATAATTTATTATAAAATTTTTAATATTTTCATTGTTAATTAGTATTGATGGGAAGCTTATCAAGAACTCGAAAACCAAATTTGAACTTTTTTGCTTTATAGGTATATGAATGAATCAGTTGTGGTAAATGCGACCAGCAGGTCTTAGTCAAATGTGTTGTGTTGAATCAATATTAATTATCTCTATATAATTTATTATAAAATTTTTAATTTTTTCATTGTTAATTAGTATTGATGGGAAACTTATCAAGAACTCCAAAACTAAATTGGAACATTTTTGCTTTACAGGTATATTAATAAATCAGTTGTGGTAAATGCCACCAGCAGGTCTTAGTCAAATGTGTTGTGTTGAATCAATATTAATTATTGTTTATATAATTCATTATAAAATTTTTAATTTTTTCATTGTTAATTAGTATTGATGGGAAACTTATCAAGAACTCCAAAACTAAATTGGAACATTTTTGCTTTACAGGTATATTAATAAATCAGTTGTGGTAAATGCCACCAGCAGGTCTTAGTCAAATGCATTGTGTTGAAACAATATGAATTATCTCTATATAATTTATTATAAAAATTTTAATATTTTCATTGTTAATTAGTATTGATGGGAAGCTTATCAAGAACTCGAAAACCAAATTTGAACTTTTTTGCTTTATAGGTATATGAATGAATCAGTTGTGGTAAATGCGACCAGCAGGTCTTAGTCAAATGTGTTGTGTTGAATCAATATTAATTATCTCTATATAATTCATTATAAAATTTTAAATTTTTTCATTGTTAATTAGTATTGATGGGAAGCTTATCAAGAACTCGAAAACCAAATTTGAACTTTTTTGCTTTATAGATATATGAATGAATCAGTTGTGGTAAATGCCACCAGCAGGTCTTAGTCAAATGTGTTGTGTTGAATCAATATTAATTATCTCTATATAATTTATTATAACATTTTTAATATTTTCATTGTTAATTAGTATTGATGGGAAGCTTATCAAGAACTCCAAAAGCAAATTTGAACATTTTTGCTTTATAGGTATATGAATGTATCAGTTGTGGTAAATGCGACCAGCAGGTCTTAGTCAAATGTGTTGTGTTGAATCAATATTAATTATCTCTATATAATTCATTATAAAATTTTTAATTTTTTCATTGTTAATTAGTATTGATGGGAAGCTTATCAAGAACTCCAAAACCAAATTTGAACTTTTTTGCTTTATAGGTATATGAATGAATCAATTGTGGTAAATGCCACCAGCAGGTCTTAGTCAAATGTGTTGTGTTGAATCAATATGAATTATCTCTATATAATTTATTATAAAATTTTTAATATTTTCATTGTTAATTAGTATTGATGGGAAGCTTATCAAGAACTCGAAAACCAAATTTGAACATTTTTGCTTTATAGGTATATGAATGAATCAGTTGTGGTAAATGCGACCAGCAGGTCTTAGTCAAATGTGTTGTGTTGAATCAATATTAATTATCTCTATATAATTCATTATAAATTTTTTCATTTTTTCATTGTTAATTAGTATTGATGGGAAGCTTATCAAGAACTCCAAAAGCAAATTTGAATATTTTTGCTTTATAGGTATATGAATGAATCAGTTGTGGTAAATGCGACCAGCAGGTCTTAGTCAAATGTGTTGTGTTGAATCAATATTAATTATCTCTATATAATTTATTATAAATTTTTTAATATTTTCATTGTTAATTAGTATTGATGGGAAGCTTATCAAGAACTCCAAAACCAAATTTGAACTTTTTTGCTTTATAGGTATATGAATGAATCAGTTGTGGTAAATGCCACCAGTAGGTCTTAGTCAAATGTGCTGTCTTGAATCAATATTAATTATCTCTATATAATTTATTATAAAATTTTAAATTTTTTCATTGTTAATTAGTATGGATTGGAAGCTTATCAAGAACTCCAAAACCAAATTTGAACTTTTTTGCTTTATAGGTATATGAATGAATCAGTTGTGGTAAATGCCACCAGCAGGTCTTAGTCAAATGTGTTGTGTTGAATCAATATTAATTATCTCTATATAATTCATTATAAAATTTTAAATTTTTTCATTGTTAATTAGTATTGATGGGAAGCTTATCAAGAACTCCAAAACCAAATTTGAACTTTTTTGCTTCGTAGGTATATGAATTAATCAGTTCTGGCAAATGACACCAGCAGATCATAGGAATGAACGTACTATTAATGAAAACTTACATTTATTCGATGAAAATAATAGGTTTATACATAAATACATTATTTATTATTAATTTTTAAACAATTTAAAAATTTAGGTAACAGAGGGGACTTGGTATTAACTGATATATGTTTATATATCACGTCAATATTCAAAAGTTTCCAAAACTATGCATGGATTTTCTTTAAAATACCTTGTTGGAATGATATCCAGTGATTAAAAGGCACCGGCAGGTCCGTAAGGGTTAAATGCATATTATTTGTAATTACATTGAACTCCAGGGGTGCAATTTCTAGCGATCGCTATAATGCGTTATAAAGCATACACGTTTCATGGCAATTAACTAATATCGTTGAAGTATTCAATACTTCCATCAACACTAATAGCACATACTATTTATATATTAAATTAACCCTATTGAAGAAGAACCAGCCATAAAACATCAATATTTTAATACTTGACTAAATAACTCACAGTCACTTATCTTGGGTATATTTACGCAATAATTTCACCCCCAAAATAAATCACACTTCAAGTGTAGTGCGCAGAGGCTGCTCAGCTCAAGTGGTCGAAACAGATAGCAGACCCTGTCTGGGCTTGTGGTGGAGTGCCTTTTAACTCTTAAGTGATGCCCGCTGAAGAGGGCCCGATTTAGCATGCCGTGCTCCACGGTGCACGATGGGTTCGCCACCATCCGGAGGCCGCGGGTCGGGCCCCACAGGGCCCCGCCGCGGCCGCCGTCTCTTGCCTGCGTGCCCGAGGACCCGCGCATCGGCACCGCCGTTTTCCGCACCAACAAACCGGCGATACCCTGGTGGGAGCTGGCGACGAGGAGGAGTCGGTACCGATCGTGCCCCACTTTGGAGCTCCAGTTTAATGTAAGCGTAAGAAATTGTTATGTGATACACACACAGTGGAAAGCACGTGTAAATTAATACATATGTGCAGACATGAGGCAATTAATTAATAATACAGTATGTGAGATTTTAATATTGTATGATTATTACGATTTATAATCACACTATTTGTACAGGATATGTTACCACGTATCAATATACATTGTATGTAGAAAATAATTGTAAGCCTAGCACAGCAAATATGTTTGCAATACGTGAAAGTTTGTAAAATATTGTCCCAGCTTGTTTTTCTAAGTCATTACAACATATTTAAGGGTGGGATCATGATTTTTGAGAAACATTTAATTTAACACTCGAATCGTATATTAACGGATAAATACATACTTGTATTTCTAATTTAACTTACCAACTAAAGCTCATTTTAGACAATTTCTTGACTCAAAAGTTATTCAAGATGCAAGACAATCTAAATTGTCTCGTATCATACAGCAAATTATTTGAAATATTGAATTGGATGGTAGATCGAATCGATAAATATAACACGTTCTATTTGTCTAGGACAAATTGTATGGGAGGAGGATATATGAATTAATTTCTTGAAGAACTTTTGAGCTAAGAAATTGTCTTATCTAAAACGACCTTAAGTAATATTCAAATTGAACAATATATGTATCTATAAAATCTTTAATAAAAAATCTAAAATCTAAAATATGAAGAAAATATATAACGTGACTTCAATAAATGAGAATTAAAATATTCATTGTAATAATCATCAATAAACGTCCTCGTTCTTATTATTAAATAAACCGTTTGAATCTCCGCCGTTTCGTAAAGTTATTAGTTGGAAACACGGCATAGATGTTCGAACACGCCGCATTTCAACATTAGAGCGTAATTTATGAACGGCCGGACGATATAACATCACGCTTCTCGCGCTGCCCACACAAAATTATTAATTACAAGTTATTAGATTTTTTGTGATGAATTCATTTGTGCGTGGCTATATGCGGTGGCCCACGCGCGGATTCTTGCAAGCGCTTGTTGCAATGCTATTATACTATACTTATATTAATTAGTAATATAGGTCATTTATACCGTATTGAGCGCAATATTATTTTAGAAAAATAAATCCTATCGTATATGGTATACATATAAGGTGCTTAATTACTACATTATTAAGCACTAAAATGTAGATACAAAAAGGATTAGATAAAACTAACAAAATATTAATTCAATTATCAAACAGGTAATATCCATTAACTTCAAAATTCTAGCTAATTTTGAAGTTAATGGATATTACCGATTTTATCCATATTTTTTATACTGATATAAAATTATAATTTAAAGTTGTAATTATATCACATTATTATATAACAACAAGATTTATTGGCACATTGGGCCATTTACAATAAGCGTGGTACTAGTAACATAACGGTGAGCACAAATTTACATACGTGTAACAATTTAGGGGTGCGATTCTTGAAACCACGCTTCGAACGTATGCGTTTAACTGTCCAAAGTCCCTCCGCAAAATAATTATTAGTTATTAATTGGCCAGTATATCGTATCACAAAAACTATATTTTATACACCAAATCTGACGGTTATATTGAAACCAATAAAACCCTAAAAATAATTTTAAAAGTTCCAAAATATCCGTAATTAAGTATTATCTATGGCAGACCGTTTTAAAATTTGAAGTTAAACAATACACATTTGCACACGAATTGTAATAAATAAACCTATTTGTAATTATGATACCTATTGTAGGTAAATTGATACATCAATACCTCAATATTTTTAAACCTAATTAACATTATATCGTGAGAAAATGTAGTCGCGCGCCTTTTTTTTACGCGTGATACTATTACAACCACCACCAATCCGATTTTATTATACAATATTCACGTTATCAATCTCACACCGGGCAATTTATGCATTTCAAAACAGTTACGTTTTGCAACATAACGATAGGTAATTGCATATAATTTCCTCGCTTTTCCACCTTTCGCGCGCCACGTACCTTATATGCATCGAATGGCGAGAGGAAAACCAAACGACGATTATCGGCGGAATAGTAAATCCTAGCAGTCAAAATAAATTGTATGCACGCCTACCCGCAAAAGTGATATTTGGGGCAGATACAATTCGTGCTGCCGGAATAAAGGAACTGGATTTCCTACAAAAGGTATAATAAGAATATATGTATGACACTGGCGAGATTTCATATGAAGATTGAAGGTGAATTGTAGGTGTTAATATTTATACAGTTCTACGGAGGTTATTTTTTATATATAAATATTGTTAGTTTAATAAGTGTAGCTATGATAATTATTTACAGTTGCTATTTACTAATATTATAAAAACCGTAAGATTAAACTAGAATCATATTTGTGATCATTGGATATTAGTATGGTACTGTTATATTCTTTATCACGATACCCAAAAGTGTAAAACAGATGTAAATTTATTATTATACATCCTGTTATATTTTGAACATTTTATTTATACATATCATTATTATCGAGATAATTATTTTTTTCTATTATGCTAATTTAGACGAAGTCCTTCTTCTTGGCTCATCCTCACACTCGTCATCATTATTTTTTTATGAATTATCATTTCATTTTCTATATTTCTAGTAACTACAAAAAAATATCTGACGACTTTCCGAATTATATTAACAGTTTTGAAACTTGTTTGTTTTTTACAATATTTGACAATATTTGACTATATTTGACGTTATATTACTTGATATACTTGAAGATATTTGACGATATATGACTATATTTGACTACATTTGACTATATTTGACTTTATTTGACAATATTTGAAATTATATGACTTCATATACTTGACGATATTTGACGATATATGACTATATTTGACTATATTTGGCTATATTTGACAATATTTCACTATATTTGACAACATTTGATACATTTAACTATATTTGGCTCTATATTTGACTATATTTGGCTATATTAGACTACATTAGACAATATTTGACATTATATGACATGATATACTTGACGATACTTGACGATATATGATTATATATAACTATATTTGACTATATTTGACTATATTTAACTATATTTGGCTCTATATTTGACTATTTGGATAAATTAGACTACATTAGACAATATTTGACAATATTTGACATTATATGACTTGATATACTTGACTATACTTGACGATATTTCACGATATTTGACGATATTTGACATTATATGACTTGATATACTTGACGATACTTGACGATATTTGACGATATTTGACTATATTTGACAATATTTGACAATATTTGATAATATTTGACAATATTGTACAATATTTGACATTATATCACTTGATATACTTGACGATATTTGACGATATATGACTATATTTGACTACATTTGACTATATTTAAATATATTTGACTATATTTGACAATATTTGACAATATTTTACATTATATGACTTGATAACTTCACCATACTTGACAATATTTTACGATATTTGACAATATTTCACAATATTTAACAATATTTGAAATTATATGACTTCATATACTTGGCGATATTTGACGATAGATGACTATATTTGACTAATTAGTCAAATATATATATACTATATTTAACTATATTGTCAAATATAGTCAAATATATATATATATATATATATATATATATATATATATATATATATATATATATATATATATATATATACTATATTTGACAATATGTGACATTATATTTCATGATATTTGACGATATTTGACTATATTTGACAATATTTGACAATATTTGATAATATTTGACAATATTGTACAATATTTGACATTATATGACTTGATATACTTGACGATATATGACTATATTTGACTACATTTGACTATATTTAAATATATTTGACTATATTTGACAATATTTGACAATATTTCACAATATTTAACAATATTTGAAATTATATGACTTCATATACTTGACGATATTCGACGATAGATGACGATATATTACTATATTTGATTAATTAGTCAATTATATGTAGTATATTATTTAACTATATTGTCAAATATATATATATATATATATATATATATATATATATAATATACTATATTTGACAATATGTGACATTATATACTTATTATATACGACTATATTTGACTATATTTCATGATATTTGACGATATTTGACTAATTAGTCAAATATACATACTATATTTAACTATATTAGTCAAATATATGACATTATATGACTTGATATACTTGACGATATTTGACGATATATGATTATATATGACTATATATGACTATATTTGACTATATTTAACTATATTTGGCTCTATACTTGACTATATTTGGCTATATTAGACTACATTAGATAATATTTGACATTATATGACTTGATATACTTGACGATACTTGACGATACTTGACGATATTTGACGATATTTGACGACATATGACGATATATGACTATGTTTGACTATATTAGTCGAATATATATTCTATATATAACTATATTAGTCAAATATATGTACTATATTTGACTATATTTGACTATATTTGACTATATTTGACTATATTTGCCTATATTTGCCTATATTTGACTATATTTGACTATATTTGACTATTTTTGACTATATTTGACCATATTTGACTATATTTGGCAATATTTGACTATATTAGGCTATATTTGACTATATTAGACAATATTTGACAATATTTAACCATATTTAATAATATTTTAATATATTTGACAATATTTGACATTATATGACTTGATATACTTGACGATATTTGATGATACTTGACAATTCTTGACGATATTTGACGATAGTTGACGATATATGACTACACATCACTATATTTAGCTATATTTGACAATATTTGACTATATGTGGCTCTATTTTTGACTATATTTGGCTGTATTAGACTATATTAGACAATATTTGACAATATTCGACTATATTTGACAATATTTGACATTATGACTTGATATACTTGATGATACTTGACGATACTTGACGATACTTAACGATATTTAACGATATATGACGATATATGACTATATTTGACTATATTTGACTATATTTGACTATATTTGACTATATTTGACTATATTTGACTTTATTTGGCTATATTTGACTATATTAGACAATATTTAACTATATTTGACAATATTTGAGTATATTTGACAGTACTTGACATTATATGACTTGATATACTTGACGATATATGACTATATTAGTCAAATATATGTACTATATTTGACTATATTTGGCTATATTTAACTATATTGGATAGTATTTCACAATATTTGACAATATTTGACATTATATGACTTGATATACTTGACGATACTTGACGATACTTGACGATATTTGACGATATATGACTATATATGACTATATTTGACTATATTTATCTATATAAAACTATATTTCACTATATTTGCCTATATTTGGCTATATTAGACAATATTTGACAAGATTTGACAACATTAGACAACATTTGACAATTTTGACTATATCTGTCCTTTTATTTCATTTTAATTCGTTTGTACGTAATTAAATTTTAAACTATATATAAAATTAAACTATTCATACACACACAAACACACAGACATTTTCCAAAAATAGTCTATTTCGACTGGAAAAGTCATGAAACGTGGAGAGAAATCAAAATTAGCATTTTTTGCGAAAACAATATCTTCCTTATACAGCAATACTGTATTCGGAAAGTAATAAAACTAAACGAGTTTTTAAAAAAATCATTTACATTTAGTTTTTTTTTTCGAGATAGAGAAATTATTATTTAAAGAAAATAACATACATTTGTTTATACATAACATTTTCATATTTTGATTAGATTGTTTCCCTTAAACGGGCCGAAGTCTTTCGCCCCTTAATTTATCGAGTTTAATGAACTTAACAGAATTTGATGAAATATATCGAATAACTCAGCTAAGTGGCCAAGTGGTTAGAGACGTCGTCCATCTCGTACTGAGCATTGGGAAGCCTGTGTTCGAACCCCATCGGTCGAATCACCGTTCAGAGGACTTGCTATGAAATTAAGGTGTGATTAAACTACTCTGAGCTTCCCCCTTGACCGGCAGAAAAGCCTCACGAGAGATATAAAGAAGTTTTTTTATATCGAGTATCAAAAAAAATTGTGGTTTTCATGTAATTGTTTTTATTTCACTTGAATTTCTCATTTTGATGAGATTATAATTTGTTATTGTAACTACTTCTAAGATTCAAGTAATCTCTGAGTATTTCGCATTTAAGTTTCAAAATTTAAAAACCTGTCGCACGTCGTGAAGAATATCATCATGAAAGTGATTTTGATATGGGTCGCATTACTATGTATGCGAAAATCTGGTTTTATGTTGTTTTTTTTTTACTTGAATTTGTTATCATGAACACACAGTTATAAGTACCTTTGAAATGATTCATTTCATAAATATTGTGTTATAAATGTCGATTCCTAGCCAATTGTCACCAATAATAATGATAAAAGAACTTTAATAAAAATAATGTTTTTTTTACTGTACATTAATCTATGCCAATCATCTTATTTCCATATAATTTGAATATTTGTATGCACTAAATAGATCAGCCTTAAATTAATCCCGAACCGAACAAAACATATAATTAAGTTACCGTTTTAATTTTAAACCAAATAACCGAGACGTGTTATTAATTACAATAAAATTAAATAGTACCATGGACTATGTTATTCATACATAAAATAAAACTCTCTAGTAATATAGGACGAATTTTCAAGAAATTAAATCGATAAAACGTTTTAAATTGAGGCACTAAAATACGCGCCCGTCGACCTTTTAATATTAATTTAAATTTGTACCAATTATCTGAGTGGCTTGATGGTCTTAAGTGCCTACAACTGCATTTTAAGTGATATATATTGACGGTACGACGTGTGCGCGCCATATTATATTTCTTATTATATCTATTGACTGCATCGCGCAATTACCCATGTCTAGTGGATTAAAATCTGGGAACAGGTGCATAAATATGTTCTCGGATGTGTAAACATTTTTAAAAGAAGAGTGCATGAAAATAAACATGTTATAATGGCTATATATAGAATCATTTGATGGGAATGCATCTAGTGGTATTATTAAATTTGATCATGAATCACATTTTGTGTTATTATTAAAATTTTCATTTGGTAATATAGAGAAAACAATATTTAATGAAAATTTTCAGCAGAATTAAAAAAATTGTATGTAAGATATGATTTGTGAGCCTTTTCACGTTTTTATTTTGTCATATCTTTTTTCTTCTTAAAGCTACGAGGACCATTCAATATGCACAATTATAGATAATTTCAAAGCCTACAAACTGCCGTTATTGTTGATGTTTTCCTCTATCTCTTGCCGTTTTCCCGCAAAATTCAAAATGAAAAAAACCTTGTGTGGGAACGAAAAGTAGAGTCGGACCTATTATTTCTTGTACGAAACCTTTTCTGATTAACATGATTAAAGATTCAACTGTAGCAGTCTTGAATGGCAGTTGTTCAAATAATAATAATAATAATAATAAGCCAACAGAAACAAAATCCAATTACTGTATACTGTTTGATGAATCTAATACAATGTAATTCACTCTTCACGTGCAATTATTTCAATAATGATAGAACAATTTGATTTCCTATTATCAGCTTAGTATTCAAATCTGTATATCAAATTTAAGTTTTATTATTATAGCATACATTTATTTATAATCATATAAATTTCTTAGCATCATTATTACTGTTAATAACATATTTCATCAGTAGTCGTTCTGAAAGCCATTATGTAACTGTTGAAACATTTATGGCGTACACGACATTATAGCCACAAAGTACAATAGGCCACTAACTAAGATATTAATGTCGTACGGCCGTAATGTATGAAACAATTTAAAAACAATCAATTAACATATAATAGCAATAGAATCGATAATATACATACATTTAATTATTTCAGCTTTAGCTAAGCGCAATTGTTCTCCATAGAAATAGGAACGCGTAGGCGTTTCTAACTGAACCAACAACCAAACAAATGTAATGGTTTAAGACTTAAACAACATTCTTAAACAGTTTTTATACAATTTATCACCGTACTTATTTAAACCATGTCCTACTACAAACGTTAATCTGTTTGTATTATTCAAACACATTCCATTATAGAAATTTCATTCTTAACTAGAGTATTCAGTAATATTTTTTTATTAGTATAATTATTGCAGTTGGAGTATCCCGCCGGGAATATGTGATGCATCACTGCCCCCTTTTAACTATAATTAAATGAGGGATACGGCGCACCTGCTGACACTGTGAGGGCGTGTGTTTATAGACAAAACGACTAATAGCCATAAAAGCTTTATTGTAATTTTTTTTTCGGACATCTATTCACATAGCCGCGCAAAAAGAATTGCCCATATAAAGCGCAATTAATACGTGCACATCTTTAACATCGACAACTGGTAATGATTCGCGGAATGCAAGCGCTTACGAAACGTTTTCAATCGGTTAATACATCCTGTCTCTTTAAGTCCATAGCGATCAGGCCAAAAAAAATGGCGCGCGATTGATGGTATCGCGAAAAATGAGTGCCTAAACGGGCTAGATCTAGATACGCAATGACTGACGGCTGCTGGGGCATGATATAAGCGTCGGCGTCCGAGAAAATGTCCAATTTGTATTATTGCGCCGAGATTTAGTAGTAGTATATGGAAAAAAATATTGGAGATTTATTGAGGATGTTTAGACGCGTTTCGATCTAGTACGAACGGGACAGGAATAGTTGCATGCAACAGGAGGATAATTGACAGATTATATAATAAAGTGAAGCGGGTTTGAAGGACTAAATTGTCGATTGATGTCTGTATGCCTTCTTTGGAGTTAATCAATGACAACTATTACTACATTTTTAGAACTTTAATGGCTTGGAAACATTGTAAACTTATATAGGAGGGTTATATAAATCAACTATAGCATTTTGTGAGATACATTAAAATGGGCATGATGCTAAGCTATATTTATAATACAAATGGATGCGTTTCTAGAGAAGCAACTGTTTAGTATCGGTGTAAGTTATGACTTCTTATCCATAAATAAGAGGGCTAGATAAAATAGTTAAGTGGATTTTTCAAGTTTACAACACAAACAAAAAACGTCTTTATAGGGCTATCAGCTCAAGGACTATTTCGACGGTAAAGGGAGAAGCTTAGATGAATTTAATCATCCGGTATTTTTGTTAACTTGACAAAATACCTAATAAAACTATGAAAGATAATTCGCGAAAAAAGCCTAATGCCAAAGAAAAGTCGTAGGTGAATATTTTCGGCGGTACTGCTAAGACGTGCAAGAAAAATAAATATAATAATAATGTGCTTTACCATTTTCCATTATAAAATTATTATTATTATTATGTATTAAGTATCAAACCAGTTATGTGTTAATAGCCTATTTTATTATATATCTGTGAGTTGTAAAAATTTTCAAACTACAGTTTCAGAATTGGCATATGTGAATGCCAAAAAACTGTAGTATACTCTAGTTGTCATGGCATTCAGAACATTCTAAATAATGTCGATCGTCCTGAAGTTACGGAATATACTCCGGGGACTCTACATGTATAGTGCTAGGGTGCTACAGACATTTCTCAACAACTTGCAAGAGCGCGTCCTTGAGATGGCCTGTAAAACTTTTGTATGTATGTTTTTTTATTAAGGTTATTGAAGAACAAATGTGTTGTTGCCGGCGGTGGCTGGGTGGATTGAGTAGCCCAGTGACTACCGTTGCCGGTCCAAAGCCCGGATAAAGGGGATGGTTGGGCGAGGGGTGATGTAAAATGTTGGAAGGACCACCGCTGTCACCAAAATGATGTGTAACGATGGAAAGACCCTGCCGATGACGCCAATACCACCAATACTGTGGTCCAGTTGCCGAGTCGATGCCGCCAATACTGAGGGGACCCACCGCTGGACACCAACTGTTTAACTCTTGGAACGTCGTAGGAAGGAACTGAAAGCGTCGCTACCACCACCTCAATGACTAAGGACTAAAACTATTGCTATGTTGTTGAAAGTGGTGGATCTTGTTTGGGTAAAGACCCCAAAGATGTGTGTGGGTTCTTGGTCGCTTCGCGACTGCGTCGTCTGGGGGTACTCTTGCCACTGTTCGTCCTCTTCTTTGTCGTCCTAATCACGCTTTCTAATGGATTCACAAGCCTCGGAATCGGACGGATTACTTAAGACAAAATCAGCAACAACAACGGACAATGAATATTAGAACGTGGAATGTACTAAGTTGGAACAGAACTGTAGCATCTTTCCATGCGATACAACAGATGGAGAAAGTGGGTACGGACATTACAGCAATCCAAGAAATAAGATGGCTTAATTCGGGTAGCGTCAAGATTAGTAAGACGATAGTGTTCTATAGGGGTAATCAAGAAGGAAGGCATGAATTTGACACAGGTTTTGTTGTAAATAAAAATCTCACCAACAAGGTAATAAGTTTCACGCCGGTAACTGATCGTATATGTTGCATAAGACTTGAAGGAAGTTGGTATAACTATTCCATCATAACAGCGCATGCACCCACCGAATATAAGGAGGAAGACAGATATATTTTATGATCAGCTGGAGACAGCACTATCGGAAATACCCAAGCAAGATATGATCCAAAACTGTGGCGACTTTAATGCACAAATTGGTAAAGAACAATCCCTTAGGCCAACTATCGTCAGGCATAGCATGCACACTCTCTCAAATGATAACGGCATGAGACTCATGGAATTGGCTAGAGACAATAATATGCTTGTCAAGTCAACGATGTTTGAACATAAAGAAATACACAAAAAATCATGGATTTCAAATGAAGGCAGAACGCAAAACAAATAGATCACATAATAGCAAGTGCAAAGCTTAAGCGAAGCTTAAGTGGGGCAGATGCCGACTCAGATCACGTATTGGTTAAAGCTTAATTGAAATTCAGATATCTAGCCATAAGTACAAGAAAGCAAATCCAATAATTAGATGTAATACGGACAAACTAAAGGAAAATGAATCTTTGCATTCTTTTGAGACAGAAGTCAGTAACCAGCTGCAGGGTACAGCGCGGGATATAAATATAGAGAGCGGGTGTGCCACACGGAAGGAGGCTATCACAAATGTGTCTAAGGATATCCTAGGAAACCTAAAGAAACAGATGCGAAACAGCTGGTTTGACGATGAATGTCAGGTTCTCTTAGGATATAGACAAAAAGCAAGAGCAAACGCTATACAGAAACCAACCCAAGTAAATCGGCAAAAATATGGTGATATTAGAGCCGCTACTAGAAGAACATTAAAGGCAAAAGAGCGGCAACAAGAACAAAGACTATTTGAAGATATGGAAACAGACCGAGGTTCTTCTTGTTCTTTTTCTTGAAATAAGCTTACAGCCTGTTTTTCAGCTTTAAGGAGTTGCTTGTGATGTCGACACCCAGCTATGCCTCCATCTCTTTGGTGGTCTGCCTGGGGGCCTTTTAGAGTGTGGATTTCCATCTCTGGCGATTTTTGAAATTCTGATGTCTTCCATTCTGTCATCCATCTTACTATGTCCTGTACGTCGCCCATTTGTCTTATATTATTAGCCATTTCCAATATGCGATTACTGCGCATTGTCAGCTCTTTCTTCTTCTTCTTCCTGAAATAGACTTATAGCCTGTTTTTCCAGCTTTAAGGAGTTGCTTGTGATGTCGATACCCAGCTATCCCTCCATCTCTTTGGTGGTCTGCCTATGGCCCTTTTAGAGTGTGGATTTCCGTCTCTGGCGATTTTTGAAATTCTGATGTCTTCCAGTCTGTCATCCACCTTACTATGTCCTGTACGTCGCCCATTTGTCTTATATTATTAGCCATTTCCAATATGTGATTACTGCGCATTGTCAGCTCTTTCTTCTTCTTCTTGTTCTTCTTCTTGAAATAAGCTTACAGCCTGTTTTTTCAGCTTTAAGGAGTTGCTTGTGATGTCGATACCCAGCTATCCCTCCATCTCTTTGGTGGTCTGCTTATGGCCCTTTTAGAGTGTGGATTTTCGTCTCTGGCGATTTTTGAAATTCTGATGTCTTCCATTCTGTCATCCACCTTACTATGTCCTGTACGTCGCCCATTTGTCTTATATTATTAGCCATTTCCAATATGTGATTACTGCGCATTGTCAGCTCTTTCTTCTTCTTCTTGTTCTTCTTCTTGAAATAAGCTTACAGCCTGTTTTTCAGCTTTAAGGAGTTGCTTGTAATGTCGACACCCAGCTATGCCTCCATCTCTTTGGTGGTCTGCCTATGGCCCTTTTAGAGTGTGGATTTCCGTCTCTGGCGATTTTTGAAATTCTGATGTCTTCCATTCTGTCATCCACCTTACTATGTCCTGTACGTCGCCCATTTGTCTTATATTATTAGACATTTCCAATATGTGATTACAGCGCATTGTCAGCTCTTTCTTCTTCTTCTTGTTTTTCTTCTTGAAATAAGCTTACAGCCTGTTTTTTCAGCTTTAAGGAGTTGCTTGTGATGTCGACACCCAGCTATGCCTCCATCTCTTTGGTGGTCTGCCTGGGGGCATTTTAGAGTGTGGATTTCCGTCTCTGGCAATTTTTGAAATTCTGATGTCTTCCATTCTGTCATCCACCTTACTATGTCCTATACGTCCCCCATTTGTCTTATATTATTTGCCATTTCCAATATGCGATTACTGCGCATTGTCAGCTCTTTCTTCTTCTTCTTCTTCTTCTTCTTGGAATAGGCTTACAGCCTGTTTTTACAGCTTTAAGGAGTTGTTTGTGGTGTCGACAGCTAGCTATCCCTCCATCTCTTTGATGGTCTGCCTGGGGACCTTTTGGAGTGTGGATTTCCGTCGATTTTTATAATTCTGATGTCTTCCATTCTGTTAATGTGTTTGTTCCATTCTCGTCGTCTCTGCCTCATCCACCTTACTATGTCTTGTACGTCGCACATTTGTCTTATGTCTTGGTTGGATATTCTGTCACGTAGTGTGTGCCCCGTGATACTTCAGAGCGTTCTCATCTCTGCCGTTCGGGTTATGCTCTTGGTTTTGCTGTTGTCTGCTCTAGATTCTGCGGCGTATGCGATTATTGGTCTAACACATGATTTATATATTCGGATCTTTGATTCCAGTTTCAGGAATGGGTTCTTCCATATTGTGTCCCTTAAGCACCCGGAAATTCTAGATGCTTTATCGGTTTAGTTCTTTACCTCCGACGGCCTGTCTTGATGGGTGGTTATTTCTACCCCTAAGTACCCAAAGGACATTACCTGCTCTATTATTACGTCGTTAATGGCCAGTTTGCATCTTGTGGACTCTTTTGCTACAACTAGTGTTTTTGTCTTCTATGTCGCAATCAGCATATTGTAGTATTTCGAGGTTAGGTTAAATTGATGTAGTAGCCTCTGTAGTTCATCCTTGTTCTCGGATATGATTACTGCGTCATATGTGTAGCACAGTATTGATATTTCTTCTTTACTAGTTCTGAATCCATGCCCCGCGTTTTTTACGTCTACTATTATTTTGTCCATAATTAGGTTGAAGAGTGTCGGGCTTAGTGAATCCCCCTGTCTTATTCCTGTTGAGATCGGCACTTCCTTGGACAAGCTCTTGTTAACAAGTAGTCTGTATTGGTGTTCATGTTTTAAACGGTTCAAATGATTTCTTCCGGGGTATTGCCCTGTCTCAATATGGTTGTAATGTCATTTAGCCTCACTCGGTCGACGCTTTGGTTAAATCTATGTAGCACATATACGCTTGTTTCTCGTATTCTATTGATTTCTCTACTATTTGTCGGATGACGAATATGGCGTCTGTTGTGGATCGATTTTTTCGGAAGCCCTGTCGTTCTTCTCGCATGGGCATGCATTCTGAGATGGTGTTGTAGATGATTTTCGTGAATAGTTTCATAACGGCACTCAGGAGAGTTAATCCTCTGTAATTTGCTGGTTGCTTTTTGTCGCCTTTTTTGAAGATAGGGATAGTGACGCTTTTCTTCCAGTCAGTTGGTATGGTTTCATTTAGGATCTTCTGGTAAAGGCTAGCCAGTTGTTCGCTTAGTGGTTTACCTCCATATTTTATCAGCTCGTTATTCAGTTCGTCGATACCTGGAGCTTTCCTGTTTTTTTAGCTCCTTGATGTATTTTTCTACCAGTTCCTGGTTGATGCGGGTAGTGGTTTCTGCCGTTGGTGGCGCTTCCTGATGTTGTATCTTATCATCTTCAAACATTTGTTTAAAGTGGTTTATCCATCCATCTATCCATCTTCTGGAATAGTTTTTGTTGTTACGTATTCCTTGACTTCGACGGATCATTCCCCCATCTTCTTTTGGCTGCCGTAGAGATTATGTTCCATGTCCGCAGTGAAGGTTTCCCAGTATTCGGTCTTTAATCTTCGTATTTCTGCTTGTACTCTGTTCTTTGTATCCCTATAACGTAGCCACTCTTCCAGCGTTCTGTTATTTAGATACCTCAGATAGGTTTCGTTTTTCTCCTGCTATTTGTTTTACTTCTGGCGTCAACCATTGTGTGTTGTGTTTCTTTGGGTTTTTGTTTATCCTCCTTCTGCCTAGTGCTTCATTGGCGGCTTTCTCGATGTGTGGTTTTACTTTTTTCCAACTGGTTTCCACGTCGTCCTCATCAAGAATTGGCTGTTCTCTTGGGTTAATCTTTTTTCGTACCTTTAGTCCTTTACGGTGGGGTCACTAATGGATTCGATGTTCAGTTTGTTTACGTAGATAGGTGGTAGCTTCTTTTTCATTTGTGTTGTGAGTCGAAGTTTTGTCATGACTATGTTGGTGATCTGATCCAATGTTCGCTGACGTTAGCGAGCGTACATAGATTATCTGACTCGGGTGTACTGCTCTATTCGAGATTATATAATCGATCGTGGATGAATGTCCTTACGTGTTGGACCAGGTTATCTTGTGTTGTAGCTTGTGATTGAAATACGTATTGTTTATTTTCATCTCGTTTTGTGCACAAAATGTGATGAGAGTTTCTCCGCTGTTGTTGACGTGTGCTTCATTGAAACGTTGTTTTACGCCATCTACGATTGCATTACCAATTCTGGCGTTCAGATCGTTCGGTACGTATTTTGTCGACTTCGGTCTGCAGATGCTCGTAGAAGGTGACAATTTCCTCTTTGCTTTTGCTAGTGTCGGGAGCGTAAACGCTGATAATATGTATTTTGTCCCTGTAGGTGTCTAGATCTACTCAGAGGATTTTTTCATTGACGTAGAATGTATCTTCTATATTCTATGTGAATTTATCACTGATTAGCAGACCTACTCCGGCTGTGGCTTGTTCGTGTTTTTCAGTCCCATACTACTTAAGTATGTATTCTTTATATGTAAGATCGCCTTTTCCTCGTGCGTTTCGTTTCTGATAATGCACATATATTTATTTTGAGTGTTTCCATCTCTAGTAGAACTTCCTGTTCTCTCCCATTCCAAGATCTTATATTCCAACAGGCGCATCTTAATATATGCTTCCTCCACAGCTCTTTTTTTTGTCTTCTTCTCATATTCGTGTCTATAGCTGAGGTCGTCGTCGTTGTATCCGAAGCTGGTTGCTGGTTCTATGAGCTTGTGAGTTGTTTTACTGCAGGCAGGCTGCTGACCTCACCTGCAAACCCTCCTCCTTTATCCGGGCTTGGGACCGGCAACATCGCCACTGAGCTACTTTGTTCGCCCAGTGAGATGCAGGCGGAGTTAAATATATAATATTTTAATAACATCCTGAATGTCAATGTAGAAAAAGTTTTCCAGACAGCAGACCTAAATGTCGAGGACCCAACTTTGGACGAAGTTGTAAACGTTCTAGGGGGGACACTATACCATCGGAATGTCTAAAATATGACGGAAAGACACTGCACAAATATATTCTCCATCTAAAATCTTTGATATGGGCCGCGGAAACAATACCGGGAGATTTCTTTTCTTTTTTTAATTTTATTTCTTGTATATAATATATAACATACTCCAAATGTAATGTAAAACATATGTCTGTGGTGCATTATCATAGGGTTAGGGTATGTTTATCCCATACCTGTTATGCGTCCGAAACAAATAAATAAATAAAGACTGGAAAGCATAATAATTGCATTACATAAAAAAGGCGCCAAAATGAAATGCACAATTTACAGAGGAATATTCCTTATTGACACATTTTCAAAGTCTTAGGAAATATCCTGCTTAACCGCCTAACGCCCCTCGCAGAAGAATGTGTTGAGGAGTACCAATGTGGGTTTAGAAAAAACAACCGACCAAATGTTTACTATTCAGGCAAATGCTGGGAAGTTGACCAAGATCTACATAACCTATTCATAGATTTCAGACAGGCCTATGACAGTATCCTGAGGATAGAGCTGTGGGATGCGACGACTGAGCTTTCCATCCCCAAAAAGCTCATCAATCTGACCGCTATGTGTGTTTACGGCTCTAAAAGTAGGGTGCGCATAGGGAATATATTGTCAGATGCTTTTGAGATTAACAACGGCCTCAAGCAGGGAGATGCACTTTCACCCCTTTTAACGTGGCGTTAGAAAAAGCAATCAGATGGACGCGAACTAAAATGCATATGTTTACGTTAAATGGTCCTAGGCTACTACTTTCATACGCAGATGACATCAATATTATCGGTACAAGTGTACTGAAGGCAAAAGAATCTTTCGGGAAAGTGGAAGATAAAACAAAGAAAATGGAGCTTAGGATCTACGAAGACAAAACAAAACGATGACAGTTGACTATTACTATAGCCCCAGGGTTGTAGAGCTACGGAATGATTATGATGATGAAATGTGTTGTTAATCTATGTATGCTTATTTTAACCTTTTAAAGTTATTTATTAAGATTAACAACACATTTCATCATCATAATCATTCCGTAGCTCTACAACCCTGGGTGGGACTATAGCTATAGTCTACTGTCATCATAACAAATTATAATCCTTCATTTTTTTTTAAATCTAGATATTATTTATTAATTTTGAATACATACATATATTTCATATAAAATGATATTAACTTAACGCTATTGTTTACATTATAATTTTGCTTAATTCCTGTTTACCGCAAGTAAAAATGATAGAAAACCGTGTGTTATTTTTCCAACTAACATGTAATCTAGTTATTATTATCCAAATGAAGTATTGGCCTGGAGAAATAGAAATTGTACAGCAGGAAAGGAAGAAACTGCACGCTTAAAGAAAATTGCAGTTGAAATTATAT
Organism: Lordithon lunulatus; assembly: GCA_963942505.1. NCBI lineage: Eukaryota > Metazoa > Arthropoda > Insecta > Coleoptera > Staphylinidae > Lordithon > Lordithon lunulatus. The sequence goes on from OZ012669.1 coordinate 15,058,434, forward strand.
AGGAAATAGCGAAATCATATAACTTTTTAGCATTAATATACAACATGAACAATTAAATATACTTATCTAACCACTTAGTATATTATAAAAAGACTAGTCGAGAAGCGTCGTTTTGCATTAAAAAGGAAAGTAAACCCGATAACCCGAAGTCACTCCTAATGGGAAACATTTCAATCTGTGAACGTCACACAAATGACCTGTTAATGATATTTATCACGGACGCCACTACCTGTAGTCATTAAGAAAAATTCCATAACTATACCGAGGAATGGAAAGACATTAAAATTAATAACGATGATTTATGAAATTCTATTAGCGTTGCACCCGCATTAAATCTGCAGCCTGCTGCAGAAACGAAAAACGCAAAAGTGTAATGGCACGATTAAAAAAGCCTGCCCGGTTGGGGGGCCTGCAATAAATGCCCCTTTGTTATTGGTACTGCATAAAATGGTCGGTGCAGCACGTGCAGCCAGCCAACACGGTACAAAAAGTAACATTCGTAATAACCCGTAGGATGAATAAAACAACTTACACCGCTTTAAGTATACATTGTATTAATCAATACTGCAATCGGGTGTATGAAAGAAGCCTTTCAAATTCCTGTTCTAAAGTTATAGTGGACATCATACAATCGAGAAGCAGATGATGTGTTTTGTAAAATAAACTATAAGAAGTTGAAGATAATTTATAAACCCAGATGTCATTTTCAGTGTAGTGGTTACAATTTATTCAAATAAAAGTATGTGCGGAATATGTATGAAATTATTTTTAATTTTTTAATTTAGGTTGTTGGTTTTATTTCAAATTTATGTTTAATTCTTCTTTATTTCGAATTATTATTATTTTGAAGAAGATTAATCAAACCACTATGTTTTTCTCAGTTTATTGAAATTAATGGATTTAAAATAGTGGTAAAAACATAGGGGTAAATCCCTATGTTTTTACCACAACCATTCAATGTCCATTATTAGTTTTTATTGTTTGTTGTTTATTGTATATATATATATATATATATATATATATATATATATATATATATATATTATCAATTGTCTTTTATTTTTCGGTGTAGGCTATTACATTAACATTATTAACATTATTATAGTTTACAATTACTGTTGTTTATACATTTGTAAATTCTTTCCACTCCTTTCTGTTCTTCTCCAGTTCTCTTGCTTGCTTGACTGTTTTTCCTTTCTTGATTATTATGTCCTCTATTATGTTGTCCCACTCTTTTCTTGGTCTACCTCTTCTTCTTTTATTTTCAGTTCTTGCTTCCCATACCTGTTTTGTTTGATTCTTTTTGTCCATCCTAATTAAATGACCCCGCCAGTTTAGTTGTTTCTTTTCTATATACTTATCTACAGCTTCAATTCCCAGTTCTTCGCTGATGTCATCATTTCTTATTCTGTCTCTTCTCGTAACTTGTTTTACTCCTCTGAGATTTCATTTCCATTGCCTGTATTCTACTTTTGTCCCTCTTCGTTAGCTTCCACGTCTCGCTTCCATATGTCAGTATAGGTCTATATATGCTTTTATATATATTTATTTTTGTCCTTCTGCTGATCTCTTTTTTGTTAATCAGTATATTGCTCAATGCGTGGTATGTTTTAGCAGTGTTGTTTATTCTGTTACTAAGTTCGCCTTCCATTTTTCCGTCTTCTGTCAGTGCTACTCCCAGGTATTTGAATTCTTCTACTTGTTCTATTGTGTGTTGTTCTATCTTTATATTTATTTGTTCTTTCCGGTTTCCTATTACCATCACTTTTGTTTTGTTATAGTTCATTTTCATGTTATACTTTTCTAGGTGTCTGTTCCATACACTAAGGTTGTGCTGCAGATTACCTTCATTTTCTGCTATCACTACTACATCATCAGCGAATGCTCCTTCCGATAATTTTTACAACTTGCACGTTTTTGTACCCTATATTTGCTTTTTTGGTTTCTGGTTTCATGCTCTTCATTATTGCATCCATGTATATGTTAAATAATGTAGGACTGAGCCCGCCTCCTTGTCTTAGTCCAGTGGTTGTCTGAAATGTTCTTGATGTTTGTCCCTTGTGTATTATTGCATTGGTGTTGTTGTTGTATATGTTTTGTATTAATTCGACTGTCTTTCTTTCTACACCTCTCTCTTCCAGGATTTTCCATAATTTATTTCTTGGTATCATGTCGAATGCTTTTTCCAGGTCGATGAATCCTAGGTATGTGTTTTTATTATTTGCAATTCTTTTTTCTGTGATTTGTTTTATCGTGAAAATGTTGTCCTGTGTGGATCTTCCTTTCCTAAATCCACATTGCGATTCTTCTAGCGTCTGCTCTATTTTTGCTAGTATTCTTTTGTTAATTGTTTTTTCCAAGATCTTCATACCTATGCTTATGAGTGTTATACCCCTATAGTTTGAACATGTTGTCTTATCGCCTTTCTTGTGTATCGGTACGATTAACGATACTTGCCAATCTCTGGGTATTTTATTCGTCCTCCATATTTCGTTTATTAATTTTAGTAGTATTTCATTACCTGCAGGTCCCATATGTTTAATCATTTCCGTTGTGATCCGGTCTTGTCCTGGTGATTTCCCTATTTTCATTTCCCTTATTATCTCTAGTATTTCTTTTCCATTGATCATCTCTATATCTGCTTCCGAGTCGTTCTGGTCTCTTGTCTTCTGTTCATTTCCACCATTTTGTGATAGTAAGTCTTCAAAATATTCTTTCCATCTTTCCAGTATTTTTTCGTTGTCCTTCAGCAATATTCCTTGATTGTCTTGTATATAATTTACTTCTTGTCCTTTTTCTTATATTATATTATTCTTATATTATATGTATATTTTTCTTTAATTTATTCCACATTTCCTCTACTTCTTGTCTATAGTTGCCCTTTACTAATTTCTCCTCTATTTTCTCTTTATAGATTTTTGCTATTTCTTTTTCCCTTAGTTTGTATGTTCTTATCTTGTTGTAATTTATTGCTATATTTGGTCTCTGCTTTTTTTATCGCTATCTTGGTAGTCTTCCTTTATTTTCGTCTCTACTAGATAGTGATCACTTCCAATTTCGTAACTTCTCTTTACTCTTGTGTCTATTATGTTGCTCCTTTTCCCTTGTTCTGCTAGTACATAGTCTATTATAGATTTTTCGTTCCTGCTTATCACTTCCCTGGTGTATTTGTGTATGTCCTTGTGTTTGAATAGTGTATTCGTTATTACTAGATTATTCATTCTACAATAATCTAGCATTTTCTTACCATTTTCGTTGAGTACGCCTTCTCCATATCTTCCTCTCATCGCGTCATTAACTTTTACTTCGTTGCTAATTCTGCTGTTGAAGTCTCCCGCCACGTACACTTCTCCTTTGGCTTTTTCTGTTGTTTCGTTGAGTTGCTCCCAGAATGTTTCTTTGTTGCACGCAGTATCATCTTCGTTTGGTCGATACACTGCTATGATAGTTTTATGGTAGCCGTTTCTTTGATCTCTAACTTCGATATATATATATATATATATATATATATATATATATATATGGTTTTTTTATAGCGAATTGTTTAAATTATCTTTAAATATTAGGGGAAATAGTGGGGTTTTCACCTACACCACCGATACTACATACTACTATATATGTGTGGTCATACTTTTGATCAGTTTAGGCGCCCCTTTTTTAAATCGTAGGCGGTGGTCTAGCAACATCCTATGTATTCAGTGATCATAAGAAAAGTAGTAATTTAAAGCCACAAACAAGTTAAAATAAAAAATAAAAAATAAATAATACTTATACATATTGAATATAACATTATTGTAATACTGAATACATAGGATGTTGCTAGACCACCGCCTACGATTTAAAAAAGGGGCTCCTAAACTGATCAAAAGAATGACCACACATATATAGTAGTATGTAGTATATATAATTTACTTTATTAGCATTAACCATGTTATAACAATCCCTTGCATAAGAAGCCTGTCTTAAGGTTGGCGTTTTTTGATTAGGCAACTTTTTTTTTATATATATAAATTTGCATTTATTTAAACAACAAAGTTACATATTCTATATAAATATAAAAATACAAAATATGTGAAGTTGTTTGGACATTTATGCACATTTAATACATAGTCGAAATGCGTATAAGAAATACGCACCGTTCTCTTTAACTAGAACATAAATTGAGTTGCAAAAATACGTATACAAAAGAATAATGTTGCACGTATTTCGTAGTCTAGGTCCAAAAATCATTTTTATGTGATGAAAACAACCATATGGTGTAAAGAATTCTACGCAACGTTTGTATGACCCTTATCGACATTTAAATACCTTTCGAGCATTAAAAATGAAGGAGATATTTATTTGCGCAGCAATTTTTCAAATATTATAATACTTATGAATGTATAGGTCCTGGTTATCTTAAATTTTCGATATATGATTATTTAATATATATGGTAATGATTAAACTACTAGATTGCTACCTTCTATATAGTCGAATCTTTAACATGCTATAACTACAAATTTTGCTCATCAATTCTTGCAAACTAAGTTTCAATACCAAGGATGAAGTGTTTTTATTGACTTACATAAATTGTATGCCATTCCATGGCATAGTTTTGCCTAAAAGCTGGAAACAATTACACAATTTTCGCCATTAGAAAAGTATAGGCTAAATCCCAGCCTTAAATTTCTAAACTAAACTAAATAATAGTTATACACTGTCTAGTATGTAAAGATTTTGGGTGATACAACTCTTGGAAATCGGCAGTGAAAAGTACTCCCGATTAAGGTTTCAATGATACTTTTTAATATTAATGAGACGAAGTTATTTCTAAAATACTAATCCAATACTAATAAAAAAACATAAAGTAAATAATACCGCTATTATGCATTGAATCTTGTCATTACATAGGATTCGGTGACTATACAAACGTATGAATTCCAGAAGTGCATTCCGATTATGAATCCTTGTCACGTTGCGGTCATACGCAATGAATGGCATATAATCTCTGTTAATTTATGCATTGTGACCCCACGTGCATAAGGTGGTCGCTGGGAAAATGTGCGTGGTACAGTAAAAAAAAATAACTCTTTTGTTCCCCACTTTGCACTGATTAAATCCTCGCCCTCGGGCGAATTTACGACGCGCCAGTGTGTGTTATCTGCACGAAATATTATTAGTTGGAGCACAATTTATTAAACTGGTCTTAAGTTACAAGATCCGCTTTGTCGTGGGTGTCGCGTTGTCGACTTCTGTTGTTTTTTTTTGTGTTTATTTGTGGTGGTGATGAATACGAATGTCTCCATTTGTATGTGGAGCAAGAACAAAAGAATATGTTTGTGAGAAAAACGTTAAGAATTTTTATTTACAATTATATTGCAGTCAGAAATGCAGCTTACTTGTGTCTATTTACCAAAAAATATATACGATTATATACTATGTTCCTTATTATTTGGATCACATATGCAGATAGAGGTTACTTGTGTCTATTTACCAAAAAATATATACCATTATATACTATGTTCCTTATTATTTGGATCACATATGCAGATAGAGGTTTCGCGTGAAAACGATACAAATAATGTCCAGGTAAGCTGCAAGACAGAAACTGGACAACTTCGGTGAAAAAGAGAATCGTCCGTTTGCTTCAAGCAACGGTTAACGAATGTAATGTAATGATACAAATAATGGAAAACCAACTAGCTAAAGGCAACATGTTTTAAAAATTATTCAATTTCTTATTATGTTAAAATAATATGCACTCGCCACGTAAGATTTAAGCAATTTAGTGATGTTTTAATAAAACAAGTCATTATGTATTCATTCGAATAAATTTATATTCATTTACTTAATAGATATTGTTAATTTGCACTTAAATAATACATTTATTCATTAATTTTGACGTAGTTCGCCTTGATATATTATGAATAAGCAACCGCATTTACCTTGTTTGTGACAACGTTTGCAACATAATAATTATATCCGCAAAAGGATTTATATTTATATATCTGCTGGTAAAAAGAGCCAACGTTCTGGAACATTAGGTTTTGTAGTAATTTAAATGCAGGAAACATAAATTTGAGTACGTGACAAATTCGCGGGTGTGCCGGTGAAATTGCGAGGGTCCTCAAAATTCGCATATAAAAGTAAACCGGATACCATCTAAATATATCTAAATATATAACCTCAACAAAAATATACAAAAATAAAAATAAAAATACAATATAAATAAAAGTAAGTCCGCCAAAAATTACTAATTACCCTCATCTATCGCCGCTCCCTTTGCCCTTGCCACTTTCCTCTCCCACGTCAGCCTCCTGCAGATTTTCACGCCTTCCCCATCCTCGCATAACTATTCATTCAGCTTTCTGCAGTCTCCCACCCACTCTGGTTTCACACCCTCACATTCTTCGCTAAGGTGCCACCACGTGTCGCTTCCCTTACTACACAGCGCACACGCGGTGTACCCTAAACCCAACCACGCTTTCCTCCCTCTCTCGTCTGACCCACACCTCGCCCTTGCCATCCATACCTTGTCCTCCCTGCTCCACTCACCCCTGGCTAAGTAACTCGGGAGTCTCCCACTCACTTGCCACTCTACGTAGCCAGGGTTGTAAGAGCTCTCATTCATTCTAGTCTGCCGTTCTTGCCACTCAATATCTCTCAATCTCTCTCTTACCTCAGTTCCTAGGCTTCCCATTTCTCTCAGCTTCTCCTCTACCCACACCTCAGACATACCCACTCTTCCATACATCCTTCCTCTATCCTTTCTCCAACCACTCTCCGTTCTACTCTTACACCTCATCCATACCTCCCGCACCAGTCTTTCCTCACCCAATTCCTGCAATCTTTCTTCAAACTTCACAACCCTTACACACGACTCCCACCACATACTCATACGATTCGTCTCCTGCAACAGCACTACTCTCGGTGTCGACCTTTCGAGACCCAGCAGACTCTTCAGGAGCACACCTTGCCCTCTCTCTATCACATCCCACTCACGCAATCCCCACACTTCCACTCCATACAACAGAATAGGTTTTACACACGCATCCCAGATCTTGCACGCCATTACGAGGTTACCGCCCCACAACCTCTCCCATTTCCTTCTCGCTATTCCCCAAGCCATTCTCGCTTTCGCTTGCATACTTTCCACATGCACCCTAAATCCTCCTCCACTGTCAAACCAGAAACCCAAATATTTAAAGACATTCACTCTCTCAATCATCCTTCCCTTCCATTTCAGCTCTTCCACTCTACCCCTTCTACCCCTATTCCTAAACATCATCCATTTAGTCTTCTCCACATTCACTACTAGCCCTCTCCTATCCATGTACCTTCCCATTCTTTCCAATCTCTTGCATCTCTTCCACTCTCTTGGCTACTAATACTATGTCATCCGCATATGCCAGCATCCACACCTTGGTTCTCCCCACCACGACCCCTCCAGCCTGTCCTCTCCTCAGCACCGCCTCCAACTCGCTTGTGTATAGATTGAACAGGAGGGGGCTTAGCGGGTACCCTTGCCTTACACCCACATTCACCCTAAACTTCTCAGACACTTCTCCATTCACTCTCGATTTTGCCCACGTGTCTTTATATATACTTCTCACCCACTCCACTCCTTCCACTTCCATACCCAATCTATCCATACATTCCACCAGTTTCCCCTTAGGAACTGAGTCATACGCCGCTTTCAAATCCACAAACACCGCATACACTCTCCCTTTACACTCCAACGCTTCCTCCACCATTCTCTCAAGCGTGAAAATCTGCTCCCTCGTCCCTCTTCCCTTTCTGAAACCCCCCTGGCATTCCGGCAGCAGCCCTTTTCTATCCACTTCCCTCGCTAGTCTATTTTTCACAATTGTCATCATCGGTTTGTATCCCGCATTCATAACGGTAATACCCCTATAATTATTTACGACCGATGCTGCTCCCCCTTTGTGTACCGGGACCACCACCCCCACACGCCACTCTTCCGGCAGTTCTTCCTCACCACTCCAGACCCTATTCAAAACCTCAAGCCTCTGCCTTCAGCTCATCTTCCCCCGCCGCCTTTCCCAGTTTCAGCTGCCCTATGGCCACGTCGACCTCTTCCCGCGAAAACGCCTCCCTTCCTACCACCGGTCTCGGACTCCCTAAATCCACCTCTGACCCCGCCATCTCTCTACAGCTCTTCTCCCACTCTGCCAGATCTATGCTAACGTTGCCCTTTTTTACGCTTCGCCTCAGAATTTCCCACAACCCTTTCTCTGTCACACACTCCTTCAACCTCGTTTCTACCTTCTGCAACTCCCCTATCTTCTTCCTCTCGCAGGTTCTCTCGAACTCCCTCTTCGCCTGATTGACCCTTTCCACTTCACCTCTCCCATTTCTCCACTTCGCCATTGCTCTTCGCCAACTCGACTTCTTCACCCTACATTCCTCGTCAAACCAACTCTCCCTCTGCCCCCCACTCTTCTACTTCTCCAATGCAGCCACCATCACTCTCTCCAACTGGAGCATCGAATGCACATCCTCCCACTTGACGCGTTTTAGCTTTTTCTCATATGCATCCAAATCCGGCTCGCTCCATCCAAACCTCTGCTGCCCCTTCCTCTGTTCTCCCTTCGCAACGTTCCTATACAAGAATAGAGGATACATATTTGTAATAATAACAAAAGTGATGTATCAATGAAAATTATTATTTTCATATATTATAAATTATAATCAAATTGCTATAAATTATTCGTATTCTGTGAGCGAATCCTGAACGCATTAAAAACTTGCAGGATCAACTACAGATAACCATCTAGAACATATACTAAAACGCAACATGCCAGGTCCTACTGCAGGAAAAAAACAACAAAATCCCTATCAAGGACGATAAGGAGATGCCAACTCCTCAGAAATATTTGATTTGATTTGATTAGATTGTTGCCATCTAGACGTCTTCTAGTGCTAGCGTAACTAGAAGACGTCTAGATGGCAACAATTTAATCAAATTCGCAGACAACGTTGTACTTATCACTCAAAGCCTTAAACCTATACGAAACGCTAAACAGACTCAACCAAAAAGCACTGATTGGCGATTCGGGTTAGCAGTTCTTCATAACTTCGTTTGGAATCCCATTCGGTCCTGTGCCTCTTTTGTTGGGTTTTCTACCACCTATCTCGTTTTACAAAGTTTTGTACCATTGTGAAATAAAACTAAAAATAGCGTTTTTGCAACAACGCGCGTGGTCCTACATTAGGACGCAAATTTCTTCGATACATTTAGTAGATAGGGTCCCAATATATGCAAAATCTCAAGAAAAAAATGGCCGCTATTGAATAGTTTCGAACAGGGTCAAATTCAATACATTTTTACACGAAAATCAATCAATAAAACCGTTGTATCTTCTAGAGTAAACGAGGAAATCACAGATTATGTTTCATAAAATAACTAGCTAATAGCCACAGCTATTTGGAAGTGAAGAAATTAGATTGAAATATAATTGCGTTTAGAAGAAACAGGTCACGATATTTGAAAATTATTTCAAATTTTATTTTGATGGTAATTTTTTAGACAAAGAAATGAAGGGAGAAAATTTTAATATTCTACGCGTTCTTTTAATTTTGCCGGTATATATATTTTTTAGATTCTAGAAACATTTGCTACAACACGAATATTTTTTTGATTTCAGGCACATGTGGTTTCTGCGTTCGAGCAGAGTCTGTCCTCAATGACCCAACGTTTGCAGCACCTTACTGCTACGGCAGAGAAAAAGGTAAATTCGAAAGTAATTATGCGCCACACTTGAGCTTTGTTTTTATTGATCTGACACATCTTAATTAACAGGATTCTGAATTGGCCGAATTGCGAGCTGCCATGGAATCGTTGCGGGCGCAAAGTATACAAGCCGGAATCGGCACGGGTCTAGCCCGCCAACCGTCCACTGACAGTGTATCTAGCTTGTCATCAGCTTGTAGTTTAGATAAACAAGATAAAAAGAAAAAGAAGGGATGGGTAAATTAAAATAGCAAAATATTTGAGAAACCGAATATTGAATTTGTTATGTTTGCAGTTGCGGAGTTCTTTTACGAAAGCTTTCTCAAGGAATGCTAAAGTCACCAAAGTACAGTGTCAGGTGGATGGGGATAGCGACAGGCAGCCAAGTCCTCCGCCTCCAGCCCCAACGGATAGTGGACTTGAGGTTGCAGAATTACAGAAACAACTACGGGAAAAGGATCTGGTGCTAACTGATATTCGATTGGAAGCACTTAGCTCGGCTCACCAACTGGAAAGTCTCAAGGATACTGTAATGAAAATGAGAGTAAGTAAACGTTTTTAATAAAAATAATAATAATAATAAAGCGGTTTTGGGTCTAAACCCGAAGTTATTATTTTGAGTCCAAATAATTTTTGTTACATAAAATTAATTAAATCCTATTTATCCTTAACAGAGTGAAATGTTAAGTCTCAAACAGAATAACGAGCGCTTGCAAAGAATGGTGAGCGGCAGCACGAACAACGTCCCACAGGAAATTGCAAACAGCAACAGTATGGATCCTTTAAACGATCTGATACCCACTGAAGAACCCGCCCCTGAAATAGAGCCGGATGGCAAAGCAATAGCCATATCGGTGTATTTAGGCCAACCGCAAAGCTTCCAAAGGTACTACAATGACCATTACGAGAATGATGGCGATGGAAATAATGCAGTTACAGAAATTGCGATAGCTCATACAAGCGTGGGGGCTGCTACTTCTTGGGGGCAGTTAGATAACACAGTGCGGAGAGCGTTTAAACAACACGTAGCACGTTTGGATCCTGGCGGTGGGTTAGGATTAGGAAGTGATTCGGTTGCGTTATATAAACTTGGAGATGCGGAAAGAGCGTGTGATTCGGCTCCACCCGATCTCCTACCAGTTGGTTATGTTGTTGGACGTGTAAGCACTCTGCATGTGGTGCTTCAACCAGTAGCCGCTCTAGCTTTTGAAGCTTTAATACCCAAAGGTGTAGCGCAGAGATTAGTATCGTTGTTATCCGAACATCGCAGGTTGGTTCTTTGTGGGGCACCCGGCACGGGGAAAACACATTTAGCAACACGATTGGCCGAGTTCCATGCGCAGAGTCTTGGAAGGGATCCTGCAGAAGCTGTAGCTACTTTCAAGTAATATATTTTTAATTTATTAGTAGTTTGTGTTGCTAATTTGATATTTTTTTTTTGTAGTGTTGACAATAAATCAGGGAAAGAACTACGACAATATTTGGCGCATTTGAGCGAACAAGCCGCAGCCGGTGATAACAGTGTCTTACCCTGTGTCGTCGTCCTAGATAATTTACACAAAGCAGGTCCTTTAGCCGATGCTCTTGGTTCGCTACCGAGAAATCTACCATGTTTATTAGGTAATTCTATAATTAATGTAATTTATTTGGTTATTTTTAATAATTTTGGTTTATTAGGTACAATGGCACAATCAGCGTGTTCAGCTACAAGCCTTCAACTGCAGCATGGCTTCCGATGGGTTCTTGTAGCACCACACATGGAACCTGCTAGAGGGTTATTAGGTAGAGTGCTACGAAGGCGATTAGCTACTTTAGAACTTGATCAAGGTCCGCAGCCTGAATTGGCGGCAATACTCGGTTGGCTACCGAGGGTTTGGCAGCATTTGAACGCGTTTTTGGAAACACATAGTTCTGGAGATGTAGCAATAGGACCAAGACTATTTTTAAGTAAGTTCATTTATTATCTTAAACTATTGGGGAACGCATAGCCAAGCAGTAAAAAGGTTGACTGGTAACAACAGGACCCAAATGTCTGTGCCGCGTTTGCGTGCATCCTAGTTGAAACATCTGCAGTCCACTGTGCTTGGGAAGGCACCTTAATCCTTGGGTAACACAGCACTTGCCCTTTTACTTACATAAAAAACTACGTAAATACCAGGCCAAAGAAACCCAGTAACACTAGGAAGCGATCTGCGCCCTATGTTCTGATTGTATTTATAGGACATACACACTATATCTGAGGACCTCTATTCATCTTTAATTGTTTTGATATTTAAATATCGAACTACAGATTTGTTCCGGTATTGCAATCTCTAGTTTGAAACTCACTCAAGTCCATATGAACTGCCTTTCAATTCACCTTTCCCATTGTGACAACTCTTAAATATAGTAAAATTGTTCGGTTCAGGTTGTCCATTGGAACTGGACGCTGCCAGAGCGTGGTTTGCGGATGTATGGAACTACTCGCTAGCCCCATACTTACGCGAAGCAGCTCGTGAAGGGCTGCAACTATACGGAAGAAGAGCGGCATGGACGGATCCAAGTCAATTTGTCTTGGATACATATCCATGGCCCGGTGCTCCACCTCAAGGTTTAACAACAATCCCAGCAAAAGATGTTGGGCTCGAAACGGGTCCAGCCGCACAAGCCGAATCAGAAGGCGATCCGCTGTTGAACATGTTGATGCGGTTACAAGAAGCCGCCAATTACTCCAGTCCTCATTCGAACGATTCCGATTGCAATAGTTTAGACTCAAATCTAACACATAGCAGTAATTTAGGAACAGAAAGTGTTTCTTAGCTTATATTTGTGTTTTAATTAATCACACTGGGCATGTTAATCACTACTAATCTTTATATAACAATACTGACCATTAAGTGCCCATTTCTATGTGGAATCACCTTCGTGCATTCATTGTTTTTATTAATTTAAAAAGTGTATGGAATGAGTTTTTGGATTGAAAAGGTGCTTTATGTTACAACACCAAGCAGAATGGAAACCCTGCAGTAGCGTTTTTGCAATTTTTTACAATTGCAAATTACACTAGACACAACAAGTAATCAAAATATCACGTGTAAATAATATTAACACAATAACCGATAATTTTTGAACATAATCATGTTAAATAGTTGTAAATTGTGTACACTAGCAGATGTTAATTTTAATGTAAATAGTTTATTTATTTTGATTTTTTTTTTCGTACTAAAAAAAAGTATATAAAATCCTTTTGATGAATGAATGACGCTTTTTTATTTTCTTATTTATTAGTTGCTTATCATCTATTTTATAGCGAAACTTGTACAACAATAACGGGACTATAACAAAAAGTGCTTCTAATATTATACAATAGTATATTGTCTTTTTTTTTTGTTGAGAAATGTGCATTGCAATTGGATTCAGGATTGATGTAATGCACATTTCTTGGTTTGTCTGTGTTTTAAGAGTATTTCTGGTCAAGTAACCATATAATATAAATGTAAATACATATGTTATTTATATACAATTATATACAAGAAAATTAAAAAGTTTTTACCCCTAAGTTTTTTTTTGTATTTATGTATTTATATGTAAAATTTTTGGAGAACTTTTATACCAAAATGTATTATTAACTGCCATAAATTATTACAACTTTTAAAAGAACATATAATTAAATCCCAATTCATTTTGATCCTCGTTATAGTAGTATTGATTTTTGTTATTTAATCAATACATTGTTTTATAGGAGTGTCTACTTTGATTATGCGTACTACTCACATGATTGCAATTTATTATTCGTTTTCGTTTTTCGTCTACACTCGACATGTTTAAGCTCATACACGCGATATTTAGACCATAAATATCGCGCGTATGAGCTAAAGACGCTAAAGATTTCCGCTCGTGCGTTTACCCGGCGCCTTCACCATTTTCTTGCCATCGAAACTCTTCAACCGTTCCACTTGCTTCCGCATCGACCGTTTCACATGCAAAATGGATATAAAGCAAGCAGTCGTCTTTCAGATAACGTGGCATCGATATTTGCAGAGACGTACCTAGGGTAAATGGCGCCTAGAGAAAAAACTAATCTTTGGACGATATTATTACGTTTAATGTTCTAAAAAAAAATGCTTTTTCGCGCCCCCCCTTCAGTGGCGCGTGACTAGGGTATGGCAGGCAGGGCTGCCATCTAGGGTACGCCTCTGAATATTTGTCAAATGCAAACAGACGGGCACATTTTCGAGTTGCTCCTCTCACGGGTAGACTCTGTAGCGTCTCTATTTCAAATGCTATAAACATGGTTTATATGTGAAAATGTAGAGTATTTCTAGCTCTACAGATAGACGATAGGCGCTATTCTCTAGCTCTTACCGTGTTAGCGTTGTAGCGGCCATGGGGATAACGCAGTAACCGCATCTATCCGTCACCGCCCGACACATGCGATGCAGGTATGGGCGAAAACGCTCATGCCCCGTGAGGACCTGGGTAATATAGATTTCTCCCTGTTTCCTGCACGTCCAGGCCTCAACATCTGGTGTCAACCTCAGGGCCCAAAGTGCTTTCTCTGTCATCCCGCTCCTGTCAGAGACTTAGAGTTGTAGCTTTCTCCTCTGACCTTCTGGTTGTTGGTTCTTCGGCTGCCCTGACATTAGGCTTACTAGTCAGGACAACGTCATACGTCCCCGCCTCTGTCGTGGGCCATCCTGCACCGCTTTAAATCCAGTTGCAGTATACAGATCATTGCCGGCGGTTTATCACCTGTTGGCAATTAAGGCTGCGGACGCTATGCCCTATTTCCTCGCAGAACAGGAAACGAGAACTGCACACTGCAACTATTTGCATAGTGCCCAGTCTCTTTGCATCGTTCGCAATCCCTGCTCTGGTGTGCCCCTTTACAATTGGCCCTCTAGTGGTCAGCCCCCGGGATCGATGGCACCTCGTGGACCTTTCCCTGGCCGCCACTCAACAGTGTACCAACCTCTTGCATACAACCCTCGCCTCAGCAACTTGTTTGGCCAGCGCGTTGGTCATTGTTATAGTCGCCACTTGGGTGTTCCCGAAGGCCGGCGTCAGAGCCCAGAGTTTTACCAGCGCCGCTAACCTGACCTCGTCCCAGTCCCTTATGATGACCGCGTTTACCGTTACCCGAACTCTGGCATATTTCTTCTCAGTGGCCTCCTTTAGCTTCTCGCCCTTTCCCCTCCTCATTTCAATTCTTAGTAAGCCATCACGGGAATTTAAGACCCGGGATACCTGTACCTTCAAAAACACTGCCCTTCCACATCACCAACTACAACAAAAATATACAAAAATAAAAATACAAATAGAAATAAAAGTAATACTCCGCAAAAAATTACAAATCACCCTCATCTATAACCGCTCTCTCTGCCCTCGCCACTTTCCTCTCCCATGTCAGCCTCCTGCAGATTTTCACGCCTTCCCCATCCTCGCTTAACCATGCATTCAGCTTCCTGCAGTCTCCCACCCACTATGCTTTCACACCCTCACATTCTACGCTAAGGTGCCACCACGTGTCGCTTCCCTTCCTACACAGCGCGCACGCGGTGTACCCCAGACCCATCCACACTTTCCTCCCGCTCTCGTTTGACCCACACCTCGCTCTTGCCAGGCATGCCTTATCCTCCCTGCTCCACTCACCCCTGGTTAAGTAACTCGGGAGTTTCCCACGCACTTGCCACTCTACGTAGCCAGGGTTGTAAGAACTCTCATTCATTCTAGTCTGCCGTTCTTGTCACTCAATATCCCTCAATCTCTCTCTTACCTCAGTTCCTAGGTTTCCCATTTCTCTCAGCTTCTCCTCAGACATACCCACTATTTCATACATCCTTCCTCTATCCTTTCTCCAACCACTCTCCGACCTACTCTTACACCTCATCCATACCTCCCGTACCCACCTTTCTTCAAACTTCACAATCCTTACACACGACTCCCACCACATACTCATACCATTCGTCTCCTGCAACAGCACTGCTCTCGGTGTCGACCTTTTGTGACCTAACAGACTCCTTAGGAGCAAACGTTGCTATCTCTCTCTATCACATCCCACTCACGCAATCCCTACACTTCCACCCCATAAAACAGAATAGGTTTTACACACGCATCCCAGATCTTGCACGCCATTACGAGGTTACCGCCCCACAACCTCTCCCATTTCCATCTCGCTATCCCTCAAGCAATTGTCGCTTTCGCTTGCATACATTCCACATGCACCCTAAATCCTCCTCCACTGTCAAACCAAAAGCCCAAATATTTAAAGACATTCACTCTCTCAATCATCGTTCCCTTCCATTAAAGCTCTTCCACTCTACCTCTTCTACCCCTATTCCTAAACATCATCCATTTAGTCTTCTCCACATTCACCACTAGCCCTCTCCTATCCAGTTACCTTCCCATTATTTCCAACATCTCTTGCATCTCTTCCACTCTCTTGGCTACTAATACTATGTCATCCGCATATGCCAACATCCACACCTTGGTTCTCCCCACCACGACCCCTCCAGCCTGTCCTCTCCACAGTACCGCCTCCAACTCGCTCGTGTATAGGTTGAACAGGTGGGGGCTTAGCGGGTCTTGCCTTAAGATCGTTTTAGACAAGACAATTTCTTAACTCAAAAGTTAGTCAAGATGCGAGACAATCTAAATTATCTCGTATCATACAACAAAATATTTGAAATATGAATTGGATGGTAGATTGAATGAAAAAATATAACGCGTTCTATTTGTCAAGAACAAATTGTATGGGAGGAGGATATATGAATTCATTTCTTGAACAACTTTTGAGCTAAGAAATTGTCTTGTCTAAAACGACTATTACACCCACATTCACCCTAAACTTCTCCGACACTTCTCCATTCACTCTCGCTTTTGCCCACGCCTCTTTATATATACTTCTCACCCACTCCACACTTTCATCTTCCATGCCCAATTTATCCATACACTCCACGAGCTTTCCTCTAGGAACTGAGTCATACGCCGCTTTCAAATCCACAAACACCGCATACACTCCCCCTTTGCACTCCAACGCTTCCTCCACCATTCTCGCTAGCGTGAAAATCTGCTCCCTCGTCCCTCTTCCCTTTCCCCCTGGCATTCCGGCAGCAGCCCTTTTCTATCCACTTCCCTCTGTAGTGTATTTTTCACAATTGTCATCATAGCTTTGTACCCCGCACTCATAACGGTAATACCCCTTAATTGTTTACGACCGATGCCGCTCCCCCTTTATATACCAGGACCACCGCCCCCACACGCCACTCTTCCGGCAGCTCCTCCCCACCGCTGCAGACCCTATTCAAAACCTGCAGTAACTTATCTCTTTCTTCCTCTGGTAATCTTTTGAAAGCCTCTGCCTTCAGCCCATCTTCCCCCGCCGCCTTGCCCAGTTTCAGCTGCCCTATGGCCACGTCGACCTCTTCCCGCAAAACACCTCCCTTCCTACCACCGGTCTCGGACTCCCTAAATACCTGTACCTCCAAGCCTTTGGTCCTTCGGCCTCGCTCCTGACTTCTCTGCGGGCTGCGTTCTTCTCTGCGGCTCTGTCGTTTTTTTTTATCTTCTTCCCCACAACGCGCTGCTTTCCTGCTGGGTAGATGCACATAATTTTCCCTGTTCTTGTAAACCAGTAGGTACTCTACTAGTTTCCTTAGGGTCTCCAGCTTAATCCCGGGGGTCTCCACCATAACCTGTGTCTTGCTTGCCCGCCTTGTCAGGTCCCTGAGTTCTTGCAAGACTTGGAAGAGCGAGCTTTCCCTCGCCTCCTGGCGCCCGGTGTCAACCATTAGACAGTAGGTCCTTTTCTCCGTCTCCCTTGCCTCTCCATTTGGGTTGAGCATATAGGACATGACCTCCCCCTTCCATAGGGCTAAGCTCCGTTCATACAGTTACTCTTCTAGGACCCGCTTGAAGTTATGGTTCTGGCGTCCGACCCGATCAGGCGAACTGTGCCCATGACCCTGTCTGTCCCCTCCCAGTTAATACTTGTCGCCTGGTAGATTACCTCTACGTTTCATCGCAAAAGCCCCGTGCTTATATTCGTATGCTCCCCCTTCATCCATTAGGCCTTTGATCGCTTCTGCCGCTCTTTGCTCTGCGCTGTGTTCTTAATTTACAGTGTCGCAGTGTTGGCCCGTTCCCTGACGCCCTTGCCCTAAACTCCTGGACACACTCCTCTAAACTCGCAGACCTGGCGAGCTCATCTCTCATTTCCTCCAATTGTCAGGTTAGCTTATCTACTTAGATTGTCGTGATTCATCCCTTCTTCCGCCTCGCCACCCTTTTGGCCTTGTTGTCCCGAGACATCCCATCTCGTAGCTTTTTTAGTAAAGTATGGTTTACACGATGCCAGTCAGTGTGCCAGTAGTGCTTGCCAGTAACTGACAAGAAGTGACTGGCACGGTGTAAACACATCGCAAGCCTGTTGTGCAATGTCAGTGAAACAAAAATGTTTGATTTACTGGCTGGCCCTTCCCCCTCATCACTCCGCTTGCCTGGTATGCCACTACTGGCACTGTGTAAACAGGTCTGCCAGTTCATACCAATGCCAATGCAAGTAAAGAAAGTGACACATGCTTTGTTTTCTGTTCTGTTTTCGTTTTGTATTTAATTTATGGTTTCATCTTTCATTTAAATTATAGCTAAAAATGTTCAAACACGTGTATGTTGCAAAAATTATCGTATGAATGAGAAAGAAACCTCCAAATTTGTGAGTTTATATAAACAACACGAGAGTTTATCGAATATTTTCCTACCTGAATATCGAAACCGTGATTTACATAGTTCAGCGATTCGCAAAATGTGCAGCTGTTGGCAAACTATACCTCCAACTTGCGAACCAGTGGCTGGCAAAGTGTAAAAACCTGTTGTCAGCCACTGGAAATGGCAGCTACTGACATACCTTTTGTGATATCAGCTGGCATGCAAGAACTGGCAACGTGTAAACCAGCCATTAGGCGATGCCTTTCTTCACTGGCACGCGCAGTTTTCTGGTCTCTATTGCAAAAAGTGCTTGTTTGTCAATCAGTTCTCTCAATTGGGCCGCCCTCTAGTCTTCTATTGGGTCCCCCTCTTCTACGTCCACCACGTCTGGGGAGTCCTTCGCTTTACGCTTGTCGCCGTCCCTCTGTAGGGGCGTTCTCGCCAAAGCACGGGTTTCCTATAGAGTGTTGCCTGGCTTCTGTATCTGCTCCGGTCGTTTCTTGAAGCGGCCCGGGGTTCCACCAGGTAGTCAAGGCAGTCGTTGGATGACGACGCCGTACTACCTGCCCCAGACACCATCGACGCCGGTACTGAGGTACCGACCTGCGCCGTATCTTTTTTCATCGTTTCGTCAGACGTGATTCAGATTCGTATGTTTGCAAGGAGCTCCCTTTTGCCATTTTATCACAGTGTCATTAACGTGAATCCGTCGTTGGTAGAGGAAGAGGAAGTATGGTGACCCATAGCCCTCGATATTTAATGGCATCAGAGTCGAAAAGAACCAGTCTGTTTTTATTACTATTCGAATACAGCCCAGCTGTATATAGAAAGTCTAATTATCGTGAAAATTTTCGAATTGCAGCAGATATTTTTAGTGTCTAAAGAGTTGATCAAGTCAGGTCGATAGTTCGAAGGTGTATAGTGTCTCTAGTAGGGAGGCTCAGTCACGCAAATAGTTGTGATGAGCCCCAGAACCTCTTAGCAATAAGACGCCATCTTTGTCCCCACTATGTGTTTGCTCATAGCAGGGCTTATCGTATGTCGTCCTATTGGGCCCCCACACCACGTCAAGGTGTGTTCCTTCGTGGGGGAGTATAGAAATCACCTAGCTGAAGCGAATTCAATGAGTCACAACCGTATATCTCTTTTAATTATTGTGTGCAATAGGCGTTATCATAATGAGTTAACGAGATAGATAGTGGTGAACGTTAGTTTCCTTCAACCACGCAAAATCTTGTGTGCAGGGTTTTATCCTCAAATGATCCAGATACAGGCGTTTTCAATATGAGTTATCGAGACAGATAGTGGTGAACGTCAGTTTTAACCACGCAAAATCTTGTGTGTTTTTCCTCAAATTATCCAGATATAGGCTTTTTCAAAATGAGTCATCGAGATAAATAGTTGTGAACGTCAGTTTCCTTCAAACATGCAAATTCTTATGCGTTTTTCCTCAAATTACAGACGTTTTCAAAATGAGATATCCAGATAGATCATCTTCCTTCAACCACGCATCTAGCGGGGTTTTCCTCAGCCACTCTTATTCCCCATATAGAAATCAACGAGTTCAAGCGAATGCTATAGACCGCAGTCCTCTATCTCTTTTAGTTACCATGATGCAATGCAAACTAGGCGTTTTCAAAACGAATTAGAGAGATAGTCAGTATAAAATAGGGTCAGAGCATGAACATCATTTTCCTTCAACCTTGCAAAATCTAGCGGATTTTCTTCAACTACTTTTGCTGCCCTTATTGCAGGGGTGGCCAACAAGTCGATCGCGAAGTCAATCTTGGTCGATCACTCGTCATGACACCTGATTAAACTACATACTTGATAAATAAAGAACTAATGACAAGTCGATCGCGACGCGTTTTAAGATAAAAAGTAAATCTAAAACATATATAAGTGTGAACCCACCTCCTAGCAATCTACATATCTAGATTTCGATCTTATTAGATCTCGTCAGTGTAGCTCAGCTAGTGAGGATGAATTCACACAATATCTCGAGTGGTTATATACAAAAATAGTACAACTTCCCTCTTCGAGGGTAAGTTGTACTATTTTTGTAAATCTAAAAGTTGGCCACCCCTGCCCTATAGAAACCACCGATTACAAGCTAATGCTACATATCGCCACCCCTTACATCTTTTAATTATCGAAATACAGTGCAATATAGGCGTTTTCCAAACCAGTTATCAGATCCTGTCAGTGCAAAATAGGGCCAAGGCAATGTCATTTTCCTTCAAATATTCAAAATCTAGCGGGTTTTCCCCTCAATTACTATTGCTCTCCGTATAGAAACTATCGAGCTGAAGCCAAAGCAACAATCGCAAACCTCAATCTCTTTTAGTTCACGAGATACGGTGCAAAATAGTCGTTTTTAAAACAATGTATCGAGATACAGTCATTATCAAATTAGGGTCAGGGCAGATTGCGATAGACTGCCGATAGTCTATTCAAAGTATAGAATTATAAAAAGAGCGTGACAACTGTAATAGTTTCCTAAACTTATTAAGACAACTTTAATAGTAATTTACATTATCAGTGCAGGAAGGCAAGTTTCCCGAATGAGCGAATAAGTTTACATCACGAAGCCGAAGGCGAGTGCTGTATTAAGAGCGAATTCGGGAAACGGCCTTATCGCACGAATAATGTATTTTATTTTTTGTACGAATAAATACTAAATATTTATTTAAGGTTCTTGTGATAAATAGGTTGTCATACTACCAATTAGATATAATTCAAAGTCTATATTTTCTTCAAAATTGTATTTATTCAGTACCATATCATTAATTTTTAATGCTATTAGTATAGTATAAGAGGTGTACGTTGTGCTTGCATGCATTCTCATATTTATAAATACACATTTATATTGGTATCGAATTTTAAGTTGGTAACACTGGCTACTTCCCGCACTAGTGCGGGAAGTAGTATTTTCCGCAACCAAATCATTGCGGGAAATGACTTGTCTTAGGACATGAGTACAAAAAGTACTATTGCATAGTGTAATACGGACTCACACAGTGTTCACGTGATCATTCAATTGTCTCGGCGATTCTAGTATAGTCATTTAGTTTGATGTTATGACAAAATTTAGGACTAGTCCACTAAAATAGCATTTTGTGTCCACTGTTGAGAACATATTATTAAAAGAATTATTCATGGTTGGTGGGGGACACCCGCCCACCCCACCTTCTCTCGCATAGTTTTTTCAATGGATACAGGCGTTTTATATTGTTTAAACCATTCCAAGAAGAGTGTTTTCCTATGGAAAAAACTATGCGAGCGAAGGTGGGGTGGGTGGGTGGTCCCTACCAACCAAACTATGCCCATTCACTATTTCAAATGGCTGCACTACACTATTATCCATAACTTTCTATAATTCAATCAATTTAATTTATTAATTTAGACTTAATTTTCAAAATATATACGGAATAATGTAGTGTAGAGTTCAAGCCATTTGAAATAGTGAAGGGGATAGTTTGGTTGGTAGGGACCACCCACCCATCCCACCTTCGCTCGAATTAACACAATAAAAGTTAATAGAAAAATAAATAAATTTATTAATTGTTTCACTAACTGACGCTCATAATTAGGTTAACCTACCAATTACCCCATTTGATCTATTAATATAATTTGTATATATTTATATACTATTATATTAATCAATGTTTGAATTTTATTAAAAGTAATAATAGTAATGGCTAATAAAATTAATAACACGATCATATCAATTTTCAGTTGATATGTTGCTAATTTATTTATACTGACCTATATGTACTAAATGGCGGACACCTTGTTTTTATTCCCATATCTATTCTATGTGGTAAATTAAAATTAATTACAACAATAAACGTAAAAACTAAAAGCAATCGTTTTGGTTACAACTGGAGCTTTTAGATACCGTCCTATATCCAGTACGACAGTAGCTTCCGTCATGCAGCGTCTAAACAAGTAAGTAGTAAAAAATAACCGTATTATAATTACTTCCGGTATTTCAATCCTTATACTCTTTTTTATTGTTTTTGGAATAATTTTATAAGATGTATAATGGAATTTTTGTGATGGCTATGCCTAATAAAGGTCTATTTTTTACTCATTTACTCCGCTACATATCAAAAGTGATTTTAAGGATCGAAGTATCCTTAAACGATCTTGTGCTTTTGGATTATTTTCTCAATACTAATATTTTCTTTAAATTATCGTTTTAAGTCCACCTCTTTGTTCTTTATCCTTCCTATGCCGTATCTACGTTGCTTCCTCCTTACAAATAAAAGATTCAGCCAAAACATTGCAGAATGTTTTTATTACTTTTCGAATACAGCACTGCTGTAGATGGAAGATATTGTTATCGTGAAAATTTTCGATTTGCACGAGATATTTTTATATTAAATTCCGATGTGAATTTCGTAATAAATTATTGGTCCAAGGGTAGCGTGTCTTGTTCATTACATTTTACACATTTTTTATTCTATTTTCTGGATTTCTTTATTTCTATGATCGACCAAGGCAGTAATCGTATCACTACTGCATTTCACAAACCTTTTAGTACCATGTCATACAAATAATGATATATTGCAGGATTCGAAAAGCTGTTATACCCGTGCTCCCAAAAGATAATAAATATTTGACCAAACAAAAATGGAAATCTATTTATGATGCAATCACGGGTTATGCGGTGTACTTTTGCAAAAATTCAAGCTTGCATGGTATGTCCTATGTTGGAGATAGAAATTTGCCCATTTTAGAAAGGTGAGATTTATATTAGGGGTGTTTCACCGCCGTCGCCGTTTCATAGCCCTCGTTTCATCGCAAGGAGAGCTAGATATGAAATTAATCCGTCTACATATCTTAAAAAAATAATGTCGTGCCAAGGCGAAATCGATTTCCAGAGGCTACGACTAAATTATTACCCACTGCTACACCTACGGCCTGGCGGCTAAAGCCTAGATAACTAAAGCCTTGTTTTCCTAGGAATAGTGTCGTAAAATAGGTCGCTTTTGTCGTCATTATTACCTCTCAAGAATGGTTCTAAGCGTAATAAATTAATATGGTTTTCCAGAAAGGATCAATAATGCAAAATTGTGATAACATATTTAATTATTCATATACTTAAAATGCTTTTTGTGATGTGCAAATGTCATCATAAACGGCCTCTTTTACGTTACCGTTTTCCTAAAAAACGAGGACATAACGCGGAGCCAACGGCTACGCCAAGATGTACTCCATTAATCTACGGCTACGCTATAATTTACTAATTAGTCGGCGATGAAATGGCATGGCGATGAAACATCCGATTCCGTTATATTATAATTGTGGTTATAATATTTTAATAATATATGTATTAGACATTTCACTGCACAACATCAAAATATAGTATGCACTATTGAAATTTAAAGACTCACTTTTATGTCTTGTATTTTATTTATTTGCTCATCCCTTATGCTGCAATTTATGGCAGAAATTTAACCATGGATACAGTTTGACGTCATTTACGGACTATTATTATATGCAGATTACCACACATTTTCATGAAAAGAAAATAAATTACTCAATTTAAACTACTCAATATTATTTCGAATCGTAACCCATGTCTGCCATTTGCAAGCATCAATAATGATTAAATTGATAGCTCGTGTGTTTCAATAAAATAACATGTAAACCGACTATACTAATTTTCTAAGAGATGTTTATTTATTATACTTTTTTCATATCACTCGTACTAGAGTGATATCAAAAAAGTATAATAAATAAACATCTCTTGGAAAATTATTATATACAGAAATTGAATGGTTGTGGCGTTTACTATGTGTTAATTCATTTTCAATGAAGAAGATGATTCTTCATTTAATATTTACACATTTATACTATACATATTCGGAAAAACGTCCACGGGGAACGGTTACTATTTGGTTATCAATCGCAAATGTTCTTATAAGGCAATAAGAAACGACGAAACGAAGGAACGCAGCCCGATCAGGCCGCAGACGGGAAAGTGCGCGGCGACCCCGGATATGAAAAAAAGAAAGTGGGAGAAGTTGACTCCGGAGCAGGTGAAGGACGGCAACGTCGAAGCTCTGAAAAAAATGTGGGAAGTGGTAGAAGGGATGGAAGAGGAACTTAAGAAATCTCGAGAGGAGAGCCACAAATGGAGGAGACTTTTAAGAGAGGAGAGAGAAGAATCACGGATAGAGAGAGAGGAGTTGAAAAAGGAAAGAAAGGAGTGGCAACTGATGATGGACGGATGGAGGGAAATGCAGAGGGAATGGACACGGGAGAGAAAGGAGATGATGGTGAAGATAGACCAGCTGGTAAAAATGGGGGAGAGTAGGAACCAACCGGAGGGGAAAGCAGCGCCGGAGTGGGTAAAGGAGGTGAAAAGGAAAGTGGTCACGATAGAAAAGAGAGAGGAGGAGAGAGGAAAATCAATGTAGTGGTGTCGGGGATAGGAAAGGAAGGGGTGGAGGGAGTTATACAGAAGCTGGATGTTAGTGTGCAGGTGCGGAGAGAGGTGGAGCTGGGGAGAAAGGGGGACCGAATGCTGCTACAGCTGGCCAGTTGGGACGAGAAAATGCAGATAATGAGGTCTCAACACAAATTGAAGGGGACAAACATATATATAGACGATGATTTAACCGTAGCGGAGAGGGACGTTCAGAAGAAAATAAGGGAGAGGGACAAGGAGGAAAGAGCGAAAGGTGTAGAAGTGAGAGTGGGCTACCGAAAAACGAATGTGGCAGGCGAGTGGTGGATCTGGCAGGGCGATGGTCTGGCAAAAAAGTGCTGAAGGGGGCGAGGACGACGAGCCAGGAGTATGGGGTGGATGGAAGAGGTGACGAGGGCAACTGCAGGGTGGGCTTCTGGAACACTGCGGGTCTAAAGAAAAAAGTGCTGGGAGGAGTGTGGGTAAAAGAACTAGAGGATTGGTTGGGCTCAAATGACATAGTGGGGCTAGTAGAGACGTGGCTGACAGAAGAGGAGTGGGGGCAGGTAGAGTGCTGTATGCCGACAGGATGGGACTGGATGACTCAGGGAGCGAAGAAGGAAGCTAAGATGGGTATAGCCAAAGGAGGAATCCTATTGGGGGTGAGGAAGATAGTGGCAAAATGGAACAGAGAGACGCTAAGAGAAGCTACAGGACTCGTAATAGGGAAGGTGGAAATGCATAGAAGTGCGGTGTCGGTGGGAGCAGTGTACTGTAACAAAAACCGGGTGGAATTAATGGAGGTACTAGACGAACTGGATACGGCAGCAGATATGTAGATCATCGGGGGCGACTGGAATGTGAGGGTGGGGGAGCTCGAAGGAGGGATCGGAGAAGACGGTGACTGGAGAAAAAGGTGCTCCCAGGATAAAGTGACTAACCAGGAGGGTAGAGAATTGATGCAATGGGTGAGAAAGTCAGGATGGGATGTGCTCAACGGTTGCTGTGAAGGGGACTGGGAAGGGAAAAAAACGTTCTGCGGACAAGGAGGAGGTTCGGTTTTGGACTACGTGGTGGTCAAAGGGATCGAAAGGGAAGAGTTGGTGTGCTTCAAGGTGGAAAACGTAGGAGGGTCGGATCATGTACCGGTGGAGGTGGTCGTTAGAGTGAGGAACGTTGGGAAGGGAGAACAGAGGAAGGGGCAACAGAGGTTTGGATGGAGTCAGCCGGATTTGGATGCATATGAGAAAAAGCTAAAACGCGTTAAGTGGGAGGATGTGCATTCGATGCTCCAGTTGGAGAGAGTGATGGTGGCTGCATTGGAGAAGAAGAAGAGTGGGGGGCAGAGGGAGAGTTGGTTTGACGAGGAATGTAGGGTGAAGAAGTCGAGCTGGCGAAGAGCAATGGCGAAGTGGAGAAATGGGAGAGGTGAAGTGGAAAGGGCCAATCAGGCGAAGAGGGAGTTCGAGAGAACCTGCGAGAGGAAGAAGATAGAGGAGTTGCAGAAGGTAGAAACGAGGTTGAAGGAGTGTGTGACAGAGAAAGGGTTGTGGGAAATTCTGAGGGGAAGCGTAAAAAAGGGCAACGTTAGCATAGAGCTGGCAGAGTGGGAGAAGAGCTGTAGAGAGATGGCGGGGTCAGAGGTGGATTTAGGGAGTCCGAGACCGGTGGTAGGAAGGGAGGCGTTTTCGCGGGAAGAGGTCGACGTGGCCATAGGGCAGCTGAAACTGGAAAAGGCGGCGGGGGAAGATAGGCTGAAGGCAGAGGCCTTCAAAAGATTAACAGAGGAAGGAAAAGATAAGTTACTGGAGGTTTTGAATAGAGTCTGGAGTGGTGAGGAAGAACTGCCGGAAGAGTGGCGTGTGGGGGTGGTGGTCCCGGTACACAAAGGGGGAGCAGCATCGGTCGTAAATAATTATAGGGGTATTACCGTTATGAATGCGGGATACAAAGCGATGATGACAATTGTGAAAAATAGACTAGCGAGGGAAGTGGATAGAAAAGGGCTGCTGCCGGAATGCCAGGGGGGTTTCAGAAAGGGAAGAGGGACGATTTGAAAGCGGCGTATGACTCAGTTCCTAGGGGGAAACTGGTGGAATGTATGGATAGATTAGGTATGGAAGTGGAAGGAGTGAAGTGGGTGAGAAGTATATATATAAAGAGACGTGGGCAAAATCGAGAGTGAATGGAGAAGTGTCTGAGAAGTTTAGGGTGAATGTGGATGTAAGGCAAGGGTGCCCGCTAAGCCCCCTCCTGTTCAATCTATACACAAGCGGAGGCGGTGCTGAGGAGAGGACAGGCTGGAGGGGTCGTGGTGGGGAGAACCAAGGTGTAGATGCTGGCATATGCGGATGACATAGTATTAGTAGCCAAGAGAGTGGAAGAGATGCAAGAGATGTTGGAAAGAATGGGAAGGTACATGGATAGAAGAGGGCTAGTAGTGAATGTGGAGAAGACTAAATGGATGATGTTTAGGAATAGGGGTAGAAGGGGTAGAGTGGAAGAGCTGAAATGGAAGGGAAGGATGATTGAGAGAGTGAATGTCTTTAAATATTTGGGTTTCTGGTTTGACAGTGGAGGAGGATTTAGGGTGCATGTGGAAAGTATGCAAGCGAAAGCGAGAATGGCTTGGGGAATAGCGAGAAGGAAATGGGAGAGGTTGTGGGGCGGTAATCTCGTAATGGCGTGCAAGATCTGGGATGCGTGTGTAAAACCTATTCTGTTGTATGGAGTGGAAGTGTGGGGATTGCGTGAGTGGGATGTGATAGTAGAGCAAGGTGTGCTCCTGAAGAGTCTGCTGGGTCTCGAAAGGTCGACACCGAGAGCAGTGCTGTTGCAGGAGACGAATCGTATGAGTATGTGGTGGGAGTCGTGTGTAAGGGTTGTGAAGTTTGAAGAAAGATTGCAGGAATTGGGTGAGGAAAGACTGGTGCGGGAGGTATGGATGAGGTGTAAGAGTAGGACGGAGAGTGGTTGGAGAAAGGATAGAGGAAGGATGTATGAAAGAGGTATGTCTGAGGTGTGGGTAGAGGAGAAGCTGAGAGAAATGGGAAGCCTAGGAACTGAGGTAAGAGAGAGATTGAGAGATATTGAGTGGCAAGAACGGCAGACTAGAATGAATGAGAGCTCTTACAACTCTGGCTACATAGAGTGGCAAGTGAGTGGGAGACTCCCGAGTTACTTAGCCAGGGGTGAGTGGAGCAGGGAGGACAAGGTATGCATGGCAAGAGCGAGGTGTGGGTCAGACGAGAGAGGGAGGAAAGTGTGCGTGTGCGCTGTGTAGTAAGGGAAGCGACACGTGGTGGCACCTTAGCGAAGAATGTGAGGGTGTGAAAGCAGAGTGGATGGGAGACTGCAGAAAGCTGAATGAATGGTTATGCGAGGATGGGGAAGGCATGAAAATCTGCAGGAGGCTGACGTGGGAGAGGACAGTCGCAAGGGCAAAGGGAGCGGCGATAGATGGGGGTAATTAGTAATTTTTGGCGGAGTAGTACTTTTATTTATATTGTATTTTTATTTTTATTTTTGTATATTTTTGTTGAGGTTTGTGATGTGGAGGGGCAGTGAGGCAAATGCCAATAAAGGTCTTTTTTTATTATTTTTTTTTATAGTATAAATGTGTAAATATTAAATGAAGAATCATCTTCATATAGTAAACGCCACAACCATTCAATTTCTGTATATAATAATTTTCTAAGAGATGTTTATTTTTTTCGTTTATTAATATTATGATTATTTGTTATTCTTTTCAAATTAAATTCAAATGTTTAAATATTTTCAGATTATTTTGGGCTGTAGCTTCCGGCACGGGCATTGCCATCGCGATCATTTCAGCGTTAAACTTTTATTCAGGTTTTCAGGATAATCCAATTCTAATTACATTCAGTACTGAAACAGTGAGTGTTGACACCATTCCATTCCCTACTATAACAATTTGCAATGAGAAACAGATGTACAGGAAGAACGTTGAAAACTACACGTATTTCCAATCAACTCGTTACCGGCGCAGGTATGTTTAGCATGATAAAGAGTCTTACTTAAGTTTTTTTATGGGTATTATTTTAGTCTTCAGGATAAGGGTATCTTAACAATGATTGAATGGTATTGTAATCATATAAGTAATAGTGTCGATCATAACATACCAGTAGATGATGACGTGACTCAGTTCGCAGCCAAGGTAAAATTGTATTTATTTATTTATATATTTATAATAATATGTAGAAATACGAGGCATATCCAGAAAGTAAGAGTACTGAATTTTTGTAGGTGTTAAAATTTTTTATTTAAACAAAAAAATTACGTGAAACTTTAGTACATAATAAAAGCTATTTTTCGACATAGTCGCCATTCCTCTCTATGCAGGTGGTGTAGCGAGGTATCAATTTTTTGATGCCTTCCTCGAAGTAGTTTCCCGCCAACTCCTTCGTCCACTTCTCCAACTCCTCCTTTACCTCCTCGTCGGATAAAAACCTTTTTCCACCCATGTGCAGCTTCAGGGAGGTAAAGAGATAGTAATCTGAAGGTGCTAGATCAGGGGAATGAGCGGGATGGTTCAGGACATCCCATTTAAACGAGGCAAGCAGTTCCTTCGTGGCGTTGGCCGTGTGTGGTCTGGCATTGTCATGCAGCAGGCAGGCTCCTTTTGTCAGCATGCCTCTCCTTTTGTTCTGAATCGCCCTCCGCAATTTTTTTAAGGTCTCACAATATCTTGCAGAGTTGATGGTCTCCCCTTGAGGCAGATATTCGATTAAAATTATGACAGTCCCAAAACACGGATGCCATGACTTTCTTGGCTGAAATTGTGATTTTGAACTTTTTAGCGGAGGGTGAAGAGGTGTGACGCCACTGTTGAGACTGTCTTTTGGTTTCGGGCGTGTGGTGTGCTACCCAAGTTTCATCTCCAGTTACGATGGAGCGGAGAAATTCATCTCCATGGAGTTTCCAGCGCCCCAAAAACTCTTGCCCGGCCTCCACTCGATT
Source organism: Lordithon lunulatus (assembly GCA_963942505.1). NCBI lineage: Eukaryota > Metazoa > Arthropoda > Insecta > Coleoptera > Staphylinidae > Lordithon > Lordithon lunulatus. The sequence goes on from OZ012669.1 coordinate 15,088,254, forward strand.
CAACTTGTGCTGGTCTGTCAGTTGTTTTGGGACTCACCTCGCGGACAGTTTCCGATATCCGAGGGTTTCTGTGATTGTTTCGTGTAGTAGAGATCTGGAGATTTGCGGAAACATCGCAGAAAGTTCATCCACAGTCAATCTGCGATCGTCACGCAGCGCATTTTCAATTTTTTCCACAATTTCGTCAGTCACAATTGAAGGTCTTCCGCTCCTCTGATCATCATGCACAGACGTACGGCCGTTTTTAAACTCGCGACACCACTTGTACACATTCGTACGATTCATAGCTTTATCACCATATGCAGTTTTCACCTCATTATAAATCTCAAATGGAGGTTTTCCCTTCCAAACGAGATAACGGATGACGCCGAGTATTTCGCACTTGGCGGGAGATTGGATTGACATTATTCACGAAACTTGTTGTCGTGTCAACAGTTCTCAACGTACTGGCCTCGAACCGGTCTCGGTGCAAAGGGGAGGAGTCAGGCTACACTGCCGTGTGGCCAACATGATGAAAATAAAATCCCTCCGACCGTGAGAGCCTCAGTACTCTTACTTTCTGGATATGCCTCGTACATATGTATGTACTTTGAATTACTTTTAATACTTTGATGTTGTTGTTGTTGTTAATGATATTATGTTTAGTACCAACAAACTATGTATAGAATGGTTCGTATGTTAAAATGGAAAAATGTCGTCCAACGAAATGTGACTAAGCTGTTAGACCATACATTCCCGGCGGGAAGAGTGTGCACGAGTTTTAATTACTATAACACAATCAGGCATAAAGTTGTCAAAGGACATAAAGGTAAATAAGATATATATATATATATATATATATATATATATATATATATATATATCTATATATATATATATATATATATATATATATATATATATTATATATATATATATATATATATATATATAATAGTTAACTTTGTGTTTTTACTATAAAATTTAATTAATACCAACATTCGTTTTTCCAGATATATGGAATTCTGAAAGTGGATATGCTGAAGCATCAGAGCAAACAAAACCCATCCGAACAGATGGTGGTGGGCTTGATAAAGGCGTTGTGTTTGCTTTAGATTCTGAGTACCAACAATTGATATGTCCTGTGAGCAAAGTTAATGGCTTTTCGGTAAGTACAACCTACTAAATCTAACATTTGTGGTCTATAAAAAAGCATTCGACTCCATCAAAAATCGCGAGATGTTCAATTCAAGGCTGGGAATTCTAAAACAGAGGAAGAAAGCCATTCTACTGAATCAGCCAAGAGGAACGCCACCTCGCTTCCGGTAACAGAAAACGATAAGGCGAAATCAACAGAGACAAAAAAGAAGTTGCTGAAACACCACTTTAAAGTACCCACAGACAGACACCGAAGACGAAGCCGAAGTAGAGGATGGCTACATAACGCTGGCATAGGATACAGTACTAAGACTACAACACGGCTGTGGCGACCAGAACGAACAGACGAAGGAAATCTAAAATACACGGTACACATGGTCGTTCGTGAAAATTACGAGCGCCTCCTCGAAAAAATCGCACAAAGTTTCGAAGAAAAAGGTCTCAAAAATCAGTTGGAGGCCCTGAAAGGGGGAAAGACGCAGTGGGGCAAGAAGATGGAGATAATGAGAATACAGACATGCAGGTCCACCTAGACTAACTGGCCCAATAGCCCCATGCCATTAATCCCTACACCAGAGGACTAGAGACAGCGGAACAGACCATAGGTAAAATACGGGGCTCTTTTGACAAGTATGCCAGCTACAAGAAAGCAGCCGAGACCATGGCCAACGCTGGCCGCAAGACACCTTCCGGAACGCGATGATGATGAGCAGGGAAGTATCCAACTGGTCCTCGAGCGTTGAAACAGTCAGGTTAATAGATGTTGAGAGTAGAGCACTAACAGCGACCGGAAAAGAAAAACCGGATGTGTGGACGCTGAACTCGCGAGACACCTTGGTCACAATATGCCACACCACGGAAGTGGACGGTCGCGAAGGCTCATCGGGGAAAACCGAGCGGTACATACTTTACATAGTGAGTATATGATGGAAAACATCTACAATGGTATTGCCTCAGTGTAATCGCCTCTGCAAACGGGACCGTGGGAATACTAATTAAGACTGCCCACCTATATGGACATAATGAATAACATACCATTTAGCAAGCTCGTCAGTCAGAGCAATGATTAGGAATCTGAAGGAGAAGCACACCATCTAAAATACCCAGGTAACGGCCAACACAAAATCGAAGACCTGGAAGGAAGACTCCATATTCGTCAAATCGACCGAGGGCTAGTAATACATGGACCTAGTCCGGAGGATCCAGGAAATAGATAGTGCCACCACTGTATATTTCCTGGATCCTCCGGACTAGGTATATGTATTGTTCCCCGGTTTGAGAGAACGAACAATGGGCACTTCCGGATTAGGGTAACGGGTAGTGGCGCCATAGTCAGCATACTGTGGACTCGCACAGTGTGTTAACTATGACGCCACTACCTCTCAGTGGAAAGGAACCGGGAACAGAGGCCAGGATCAGGAGGCCGGGCGAAACCGTCCAAAAAGAGGCCTAGACCTCCTAACAACAAAAACAGTAGTTGAGACAACCATCAAGACAGTAACCTAGAAGAAGTAGCAGTACGGGATAGAGAAACCTAGACCGGTCCGGAACTCCACCAAAATCATCACATTGACAACAATCGAGAAAGGTGCTAACCATCTCGCTTCGCCGCAAGGCTAAGAATGGTACAGTGCAGAGCAACACGGAGGGAGGGACTGCCACGGGGCTGCTGCTGCTACTGCTGCTGCTGCTGCTGCTGGGGCTGGCTGGATAGTTACCGGGGTCACGAATGAAGTGGGGAGGACCGACGAAACCTGTGCCTGTGGCAAAGAAGGATACCAGGGAAGTTACTACAGGAGGCAGACAGCCTTCTTTACCCTGTGTAAGACTGAAGCAGGGAACTGAAGGACACGCCGCGGGAGGCCTCGGATGTCCAATTATAAGGAAGGCTCGGGGCGAGGCGTAGGACAAGACCAGAAGTGATGGCATGGTACATAGCAATGTAGTCGTAATTGTAAATTCACACACATAGTTGATTTATAATTTACTTTCATTGAACTTTATTGGTTCATTCAGCTGAGATTAGTAGGTTAGGTTGGCGACATAATATGATTTATTACGACGTTTATATTAAACACCTATCATTTTAGAACCTGATTATTATTATGTGTTTAGTTGATTAATAATTTACTTTCATTAAAATGTATTCATCCATTCAGGTGAAATTTAGGTTGTGCAGGCGGGGCACCCCCCATTTATATTTTAATTTTGCATAACTCTATTATCCATAGTATACTGGGCTATTTTGTCGCGGGCTATTTTATCGCGGGGCTATTTTGTCGCGGGCTATTTTGTCGCGGGCTATTTTGTCGCGGGCTATTTTGTCGTGGGCTATTTTGTCGTGGGCTATTTTGTCGCGAGCTATTTTGTCGCGGGCTATTTTGTCGCGGGATATTTTATCGGGGCTATTTGGTCGCGGACTATTATGTCGCGCGGACTGTATTGTCGGTGCACCCAATGTAATACACCTTAATACCTAACGGTACTCAAGGTTACGGATTATATTAATAATAATATACATTATTATTCTTGTTTATAGGTGTCTATAAGTAATCCATTGGATGGAGCTGAGGAAGGTAACTACTTCATCTCGCCTGGTCAGGAGACGTGGGTTACAATAGAACCAACAATAAAAGATGCAACGCCAGAACTTTCATCAACGACCGTGTCCCAGAGGCAATGCTACTTTCAAAATGAGAAATATTTAAGATATTTTATGTACTATATTCCTAGTTTACAGATATTGATTTTACTGAATATATAATGTTTCAGACACTACTCATACAGAAACTGTAAAGTGGAATGCCAAATTAACAGAACGATGGACATATGCGGTTGTATACCATTTAAATACCACTTTGCTGTTGGTAAGTAAAATACCGTTCTTATACAGCACTACTGTATTCGGAAAGTATAAATAGTAGTTTCCAACAAAAAAAACTCTCTTGTAGACTTAAATACGAGAAGAAATAAGAGGAATAAGGGTAAAACTACTACACCTAAACCAAACAATACTAATAATAATCAAACGAAAAATGAAACTACACTTTGTTTTGAGTCTTACCCATGTTTGCAACTAAACAAAGGTAAGCGAATTTTCAAATTTAAAATTGAAATTACATGCAATACAATACATAACCGAACATACCCATCAGAACCGGATTTTCAAATCGTAGATGCACAAAACGGTCGATATTCTAGATATTATTATAGTCATACAATAATAGAACTGGTAAAAACATACAATATGAGAAACCGCTTCTCATATTGTATGTTTTTACCACATTGTACATTATATATATAATACTAGCGTTTTATTGCTGCAATACCCCAAAAGTTTGTGAAACGTTCCAGTTTCCTACTTTTCCCTTTATTCATATACAGCAAAGAAAATAATAATTAAATTTTTATGTTTGTAAAAATGTGTTTTATCGTCTGTAGCGAGCTTGATAAGTATAATGTTTAGAAAAGAAAGTAGACAATAGGCCAAAGAGTTACGAAATGTTGAAGTTATAAAACTCATATCCTGATGAAAAAGTGAATATATATATATATATATATATATATATATATATATATATATATATATATATATATATATGAGGTGTAAGAGTAGGACGGAGGAAGGATGTATGAAAGAGTGGGTATGTCTGAGGTATGGGTAGAGGAGAAGCTGAGAGAAACGGGAAGCCTAGGAACTGAGGTAAGAGAGAGATTGAGAGATATTGAGTGGCAAGAACGGCAGACTAGAATGAATGAGAGCTCTTACAACCCTGGCTACGTAGAGTGGCAAGGGAGTGGGAGACTCCCGAGTTACTTAGCCAGGGGTGAGTGGAGCAGGGAGGAGAAGGTCAGACGAGAGAGGGAAGGAAGTGTGGATGGGTCTAGGGTACACCGCGTGTGCGCTGTGTAGTAAGGGAAGCGACACGTGGTGGCACCTTAGCGAAGAATGTGAGGGAGTGAAAGCAGAGTAGGTGGGAGACTGCAGAAAGCTGAATGAATGGTTATGCGAGGATGGGGAAGGCGTGAAAATCTGCAGGAGGCTGACGTGTTAGAGGAAAGTAGCAAGGGCAAAGGAAGCGGCGATAGATGAGGGTAATTTGTATTTTTTTGTGGAGTAGTACTTTTATTTATATTTGTATTTTTATTTATTTTTTTTATTTTTTTTTTTTTTTTTTTTTTTTATTTTTTTTTATTCATTTATTTTTTTTATTTATTTATTTATTTTTTATTTTTATTTATTTTTTTATTTTTATTTTTGTATATTTTTGTTGAGGTTTGTGATGTGGAGGGGCAGTGAGAGTAATGCCAATATAGGTCTTTTTTTTGTATAAATATATATTAAATTTGTATATTTGTGAAAATTTGTTCTCCAGAGATCTTGATAAGTATAATTTTTAGAAAAGAAAGTAGACAATATATAGGCCAAAGAGTTACAACATTTTGAAGATATAAAACTCTTTTCCTTTTCATATCCTGATTACATTTATAATTACTCTGCCATTTCGTTTATTTTCAAATAAAATATTAAATTAAATTAAAAATAAATCTCGTAAAAGAAGCGCGTCCTGAGAAAAACATTATCTCGTGTTTTCTACTCGGAAGTCAATGCTATATATCTGGGGTGGCCAACAAGTCGATCGCGAAGTGAATGTTGGTCGATCACTCGCGATGTCTTAACTACTTAAGGTAGATACGTATGTTTGAATATATATTTTACTTATCTACTCATAGCTCACGAGAGTACACCTCTTACTGAAACATAGTGTATAAACATAGTATGTATTTCACACCTCCCCCACCCCACTTAGACTACGCCTATAAAAACAAGTCGATCGCGACACGGTTTGTAGTAGGTTGAACCTGGGAACCAAATCGTGACCGTGGGAAAATGTCGTATCAGTAACGTGTCATCTTCATTATCTAGTGATCTTTAATTATCTCACCTATCAGATGCCATCTTACCCGGTCAGGTTTCGTCCTTCCTGTCAGGTGTACTCATTGTCATCTTATCATCTTTTGCCTTTCCATCTCCCTGTCCAGGTAACAGTAATGACCATGGCCATGAGAGGGTGAGTTCAATTTGAAGATTTAAAAAAGATGTTGGGGGATAAAATTGCTATGATGAATTAAGACCTATACCTCGGACTCGAATTGTATTACCTACGAATCGTCAAATTTTGGTGGATGCGCCGGGCATTAACTGGGACATGAACGAATTAGCGGGAACGCAATTGTTTCAGTGGTCAAATATACTTATTGACGATGGTAATAAATGAATAATTAATTAAACAAAATTAAAAAACTGCGTAAAATTATTTGTTTTTCAGTTTTTTTTTAATTTTTTTAGTGAATTATCCGATACCTTGAACGAAAGAAAAGAACGAAAATTATTGAACATGTTTTTGAATTTTAACAATAAGTATTTTAAATACATACAGATACAGAATAATACATGGAATATATATATATATATATATATATATATATATATATATATATAATACAGAATATTATCATTTGAATGTATCATTTTGATTTACAAAAAAAAAAGTAGATCTTATGTACACAAAAGTTGGGCCACCCCTGCTAGATATGACATTTAGTTGTTGTCCTCCAGTTATGAATCACACTGTATAATTAGATAAAATGAGCGAAATATTTATTTATTGATCGTAGTATTGTGCTCTGCCATAACAAACAATCCACAACACATTCCATTTTACTCAATAATTATATCCTTGATAAAAACAAAACAACATGAAATTCTCGTAGTTACCACATACATTCTATTTTATTAAATTATATTCTGTTCTAGATTATATTGGAAGAAAAACATCAGTCAGGTACTTATGATGATTACCAAAGATTACTGCCCGTATTTAAAAACGTCTGTTAAAAAATAACAATCCGTTAAATGCTAAATGAATCGTTAAAGTTTAAGTTAAAGTAGTTTCTATTTCATAAATGACATTACCTAAACGATGTTAATTCGTGCTTTCACTGTTGCTTTTGTACTTATGTTGATTACCAAAGATTACTGCCCGTATTTAAAAACGTCTGTTAAATAACAACAATCCGTTAAATGCTAAATGGATCGTTATATAGTAGTTTTTATTTTATAGATGATATTATGACACGACGTTAATTCATTTTGACAATTAATTTTAAAGATATGTCCCACCAATTACATCCTTAACCGGCCGAAATTGCCAGATACTATTTTTAACCGACTATAAGTGCTTAATCAATGATTAAAATAAAATTGCAACTACATAATTTTTATATAGTATATAGTAGTATATAGTTATATAGTAGTTTTTATTTCATAGATGACATTATGACACGACGTTAATTCATTTTGACAATTAATTTTAAAGATATGTTCCACCAATTACATCCTTAACCGGCCGAAATTGCCAGATACTATTTTTAACCGACTATAAGTGCTTAATCAATGATTAAAATAAAATTGCAACGACATAATTTGCAACGATATAACCAGCCATAGTTTAACCGGAAATGGTAATTTTATTAAGCTCGTACTCATGCTTAATAAAATATAACGTCCTGTTATATATGACGAAATTATAAATAATACCATTTTTAATTTTATGAATCGCGTTTTTTTATGATCATTAAATACAAACTTCGCGTTTGATAACGAACGTTTTATAAATACAGGCTAATAAATACACATTTATTAGTCCGAGAAGAAAGGGCAGATAGGTTGCGTTTTCATATTCATCATATTTCTAGTGATTGCGGATGCTTGCCGCCATGCTTTGAAGTAACCTATAGCATCAAAGCTGTGAGTGTGGGAAAATTTTATAAAAATCTTGAATGGGAAACGCTCGCGAAGTCGCAGCATTCCAAATACAAGAACGAATCTCTTTCACGCAGTGAATTTCACCAGCTACTGTACGTATTAAAAATGTATTCTAATAACTAACTATCGATATGAAAAAAGGACATACCTAAAAATAATAATTTATTGCCAGAACTCATTAAATCATTACAATAGCCGCTTTCATTTTTTATCATTCAGAGGTTTATCATTCAGAGGTTCATAACATAATAACTAACTCTCGATGTGAAAAAAGGACATACCTAAAAATAATAATGTATTGCCAGAACTCATTAAATCGTTACAATAGCCGATATCATTTTTTATCATTCAGAGGTTTATCATTCAGAGGTTTATCATTCAGCTGTTTCGGGCAGCTCTTCTCGTATTCGAACACCCGGCAACAGCTCCTAAACGATGAACGATAAACTTAAGGTAGTTTTAGACAGGACAATTTCTTAGCTCAAAAGTTGTTGAAGAAATGAATTCATATATCCTCCTCCCATACAATTTGTCCCTGACAAATAGAACGCGTTATATTTTTCCATTCGATCTACCATCCAATTCAATATTTCAAATAATTTGCTGTATGATACGAGACAATTTAGATTGTCCCGCATCTTGACTAACTTTTGAGTCAAGAAATTGTCTTGTCTAAAACGACCTTAACTTTTGAGTCAAGAAATTGTCTTGTCTAAAACGACCTTTATATTAACTTTTCAAAATATTTGCCTACAACGGCGGTCCCATAAATGAGTCCACAGCCAAATTAAGATTGATTATATATATTTGACTACAAATTTGTAAATAATTCCAACATCCTGTACAGTCATCAATTAAATTCATACGTGTTTGCTTTCAGGAGCAACATCGCAATAGTTCATATATCGTTTTCGCAGAACAAGTACGAGAAAGTTACAAATTCTGTTATTTACGGCTTCACTGAACTGTTATGTAAGCATAAGTAGAAAGGTGTAAAATATATGTAATAACCTTTTATTATTTATAGCGAACATCGGCAGCTTGCTTGGACTATTTATTGGTTACAGTTTCTTGAGCACCATCGACTTACTATACTTTACCGTAGTAAAATTAATTATGTATTATTACAACCGTTGTTTTCCAGGTTCGCACCAGTAAGGCAACATATAACCCGTGTTTAAAATTTGATTAGCAGCAAACTCACATTTGTGTGTGTGATTGATTTCTAGGCACTTTGATACTGAATGAGTGCACTTTTTAAAAATTGTTTACAATTGTTAACAATTGGAATATATATATATATATATATATATATATATATTTTACATAATGATCTTTAATATTAATGAATGAAGAATATTTTAAATAGTAAAATATATATAATAATCACCTTTCACTAGTTACACTTGTTACAAGCTTCGGCACGTAAATCTAGATATAATTCAAATAGGATTATATAAAATATATTATTTATTTTCGTTAATTGTAATAATACATGAAAGATGATTATAAAAATAGTTGTTAATTGATTGTTTTTAAAAACAGTACAACTTACCCTCGTAGAGGGAAGTTAAACGCCTTCTGGCGGCACCACATCAATTAGCAATGCACACCCATAACTTCTCTCTACGAGGGTAAGTTGTACTGTTTTTGTATATAACCACTCGAGATATTGTGTGAATTCATCCTCACTAGCTGAGCTACACTGACGAGATCTAATAAGATAAGGTGGGTTCACACTTATATATGATTGTTTTTAGTTTAGCTTAAATATAATAGACCTTTATTGTAATTTTTAACACAAATGTATACAATATATGTAATAAAATATCAAATGTTTCCAAACTTTTCCTTTTGATAGTTGATACGAACAATTATGAAGTTTTCTTTTAATGCATCTATTTATATTTTGCATTTTATACCCACAATCGTCCTTGTGGGAACAAAATGAAAAATATTAAATTGATGGGGAAAGGCCTTTCTTCCCCATCAATTTAATCTTTTTCATTGTGTTCCCACAAGAACGATTGTGGGTACAAAATGCAAAAAATACATAGATGCATTCAAAGAAAACTTACGGCCGGTTTCTCCAACGAATCTTAACTAGTTTAAGACCGTATTAATAATAAGACTGATCTAAATCTGATCTTAAGACGAGCTTTAAGATTCGAAAAATCGGGCGTTAATAATTGTTCGTATCAACTTTGCTTTTTAACCTGCATGGTAAAAATCTTATACATATGGGATAAAAAGGAGAAAGGAGTCGTAGCCAAAGATAATGGGGTGAAAGTAACCAATCCAAACCAAAAAACTACTAGCAAAAGAGAAAACGGACGGAAGCAAAAATACAAAGAATACAGCGAGGAAAGGGACAACGAACAAAGGAAAGAAAAACACATAATAAATGGAAACAAAGAAAAGAGTACAGTAAAAAAAAGAAAAATATGGAAAATTGGGACTTGGAATATCAGGAGTATAAATGGAAAGGAAAAAGAGCTGGAAGAAGAATTTGAGAAAGCTGAACTAGACTTGTTAGTGGTAACAGAAACAAAAAAGAAGGGGAAGGGAGAGTACAAAATGAACAAGGAACATATATTCATATATAGCGGTGTAGATAACAATCGGAGAGCCGCAGCAGGGGTAGGATGTATAGTGCATAAAAAACTGAAATCGAATATATATATATATATATATATATATATATATATATATATATATATAAATGGAATGCAATTACGGAGAGGATTTTGTCTATCGAAGTTAGAGATCAAAGAAGCGGCTACCATAAAACTATCATAGCAGTGTATGGACCAAACGAAGATGATACTGCGTGCAACAAAGAAACATTCTGGGAGCAACTCAACGAAACAACAGAAAAAGCCAAAGGAGAAGTGTACGTGGCGGGAGACTTCAACAGCAGAATTGGCAACGAAGTAAAAGATAATGACGCGATGAGAGGAAGATATGGAGAAGGCGTACTGAACGAAAATGGTAAGAAAATGCTAGATTATTGTAGAATGAATAATCTAGTAATAACGAATACACTATTCGAACACAAGGACATACACAAATACACCAGGGAAGTGATAAGCAGGAACGAAAAATCTATAATAGACTATGTACTAGCAGAACAAGGGAAAAGGAGCAAAATAATAGACACAAGAGTAAAGAGAAGTTACGAAATTGGAAGTGATCACTATCTAGTAGAGACGAAAATAAAGGAAGACTACCAAGATAGCGATAAAAAAAGCAACGACCAAATATAGCAATAAACTACAACAAGATAAGAACATACAAACTAAGGGAAAAAGAAATGGCAAAAATCTATAAAGAGAAAATAGAGGAGAAATTAGTAAAGGGCAACTATAAACAAGAAGTAGAGGAAATGTGGAATAAATTAAAGAAAAATATACTGGAGACAGCACAAGAGACATGTGCGACAAAGCAAAACACAAACAAGAAGCAGCAGACAGCATGGTGGTCGCAGGACATAAGAGAGAAAAGAAAAAAGCATGGCAAAGATACCTAAATGACAAAAATAGTAAAAACTACGAAGAATACAGTTTAAAGAGGAAAATAGTAAAAGATAAGGTCAGGGAATGGGAAAAGTTCGGAGAGACAATGGAGAAAAATGCAAAGGAAAACCAAAAATTATTCTATAAAACACTAAAACTAAACAGAAAAGAAAAAGGACAAGAAGTAAATTATATACAAGACAATCAAGGAATATTGCTGAAGGACAACGAAAAAATACTGGAAAGATGGAAAGAATATTTTGAAGACTTACTATCACAAAATGGTGGAAACGAACAGAAGACAAGAGACCAGAACGACTCGGAAGAAGATATGGAGATGATCAATGGACAAGAAATACTAGAGATAATCAGGGAAATGAAAACAGGGAAATCACCAGGACAAGACCAGATCACAACGGAAATGATTAAACATATGGGACCTGCAGGTAATGAAATACTACTAAAATTAATAAACGAAATATGGAGGACGAATAAAATACCCAGAGATTGGCAAGTATCGTTAATCGTACCGATACACAAGAAAGGCGATAAGACAAAATGTTCAAACTATAGGGGTATAACACTCATAAGCATAGGTATGAAGATCTTAGAAAAAACAATTAACAAAAGAATACTAGCAAAAATAGAGCAGACGCCAGAAGAATCGCAATGTGGATTTAGGAAAGGAAGATCCACACAGGACAACATTTTCACGATAAAACAAATCACAGAAAAAAAAATGCAAATAATAAAAACACATACCTAGGATTCATCGACCTGGAAAAAGCATTCGACATGATACCAAGAAATAAATTATGGAAAATCCTGGAAGAGAGAGGTGTAGTAAGAAAGACGGTCGAATTCATACAAAACATATACAACAACACCAATGCAATAATACACAAGGGACAAACATCAAGAACATTTCAGACAACCACTGGACTAAGACAAGGAGGCGGGCTCAGTCCTACATTATTTAACATATACATGGATGAAATAATGAAGAACATGAAACCAGAAACCAAAAAAGCAAACATAGGGTACAAAAACATGCAAGTTGTAAAAATATCGGAAGGAGCATACGCTGATGATGTAGTAGTGATAGCAGAAAATGAAGGTAATCTGCAGCACAGCCTTAGTGTATGGAACAGACACCTAGAAAAGTATAACATGAAAATGAACTATAACAAAACAAAAGTGATGGTAATAGGAAACCGGAAAGAACAAATAAATATAAAGATAGAACAACACACAATAGAACAAGTAGAAGAATTCAAATTCCTGGGAGTAGCACTGACAGAAGACGGAAAATTGGAAGGCGAACTTAGTAACAGAATAAACAACACAGCTAAAACATACCACGCATTGAGCAATATACTGATTAACAAGAAAGAGATCAGCAGAAGGACAAAAATAAATATATATAAAAGCATATATAGACCTATACTGACATATGAAAGCGAGACGTGGAAGCTAACGAAGAGGGACAAAAGTAGAATACAGGCAATGGAAATGAAATATCTCAGAGGAATAAAACAAGTTACGAGAAGAGACAGAATAAGAAATGAGGACATCAGATAAGAACTGGGAATTGAAGCTGTAGATAAGTATATAGAAAAGAAACAACTAAACTGGTGGGGTCATTTGATTAGGATGGACAAAAAGAATCAAATAAAACAGGTATGAGAAGCAAGAACTGAAAATAAAAGAAGAGATAGACCAAGAAAAGAATGGGACAACATAATAAGAGGACATAATAATCAAGAAAGGAAAAACAGTCAAGCAAGCAAGAGAACTGGCGAAGAACAGAAAGGAGTGGAAAGAATTTACAAATGTAGCGCGGACCACAAGTAGTCGTTACATGCGCGGACCAACTAACGGCGGATTGGCTAAAGGACGAAATCCAGCCCGAGGGGGGCAGCGCTGAAACCGCTGGAGGGAGAGGACATACCGAAACTGCCGAAACCTTGTGCATTCACATATTCGTACTAAACGAATACGGGAAGAGGCGAGACTCCTAAAAAATCAGAAATGGCTGCCAGTGGCCAATCACGAATTGAAGACGAGTCTGTGAACAATTTTTACTTTGACATGGGAAAATTAAATTTCCGGTCCAAGACCAGGAGGCAAGACGGGGAAACAGGGACCAGTCTCGATGGAACCCACCTAAAATATCATTGCACCCGCCAAGGAGGGCAATACTCGCGGAAGCAGCGCCCAGTAGGCTAATCGCCCAGATGCAGAACGACGCGTGCTTGAAGACAGAGGAGGGAGAAGAAACGGTCCCGGCAAGAAACTGCAACCTCTCGGGGATAATAGAGGAGATCACAAGTATATCAGATTTGTTGTAAGAATGCCCCCAATCATCATGTCCACATTTAAGAACCCCCGGACGACTAACTGTGAAGGATACCATGAATCCATCAGTGACGCCTTGATTAATTTCAAGGCGTCACTGATGGATTCATGGTATCCTTCACCATATACTTCACGGACGGGATGAAAATCACTAGAACTGGCAGTCGATCTGGTGAAAACCGCCTACCAAGAACATTGAGAGTAAACGGAAAGACAAAGGGGCCGCACAGCTTAGTGAAAATAGATAACTTGAATTAATGAAAGAATCCAGAAGCCTTTTCAACAAGGCCAAGGGAAATAAAGACTGGGCGACCTGTAAAAGAAAACCAGCGGAATACAAGAAGAAAAGTACTAATAGATCTAAAATGCACGATGCTTAAAGCAGTAGAAATTCCATTTGTATCAGAGGCCAAATACCTAGGAGTCATCGTTGACCAAAAAGCGACATTGAACTTAATCACACATAATCAAGTAGTACGGTTGCCCAAGACTATGCAAACGAAATAAACAGTGAGGCTACTGAGCAGCAACTAAAGGCAACACTAACACCCACCGCCGCAATGGAACTTACACATAATCAAAACCACACAGAATGCTACATTAACACTAGGTAGATGCAGTAGAATGTGGGGGGAACCCCGGGGCCTGAACCCCAAAATGACCCTATAGCTATATACTAGGGTAGTAAGACTAAGGAACGGAAAGCGGTTAGGCTTCTGAGCGGCAACTAAAGGCAACAACAACACCCACCGCAATGGAAGTCCTGCTAGACCTACCACCACTGTTTAGTGGTGGTAGGTCTATACTCATTGAAAAACGGCAAGATCTGTAGCCGCAGATTCAAGCTCAAACGCCCCGTGCAAACAGCACGGAGGGAACTACATATAGCTGTATAACGAGCTGAGGGCAGACCCCATAATGGGCATGCCCCTATAATTATGACACCTACAGGTGCACAGACGGCTCGAAAACAGTTGAAGGAACAGGAGCTGGTATATACAGCATCAAATATTTTAGTAAGTCTGGGCAAGCTCTCCACAATGTTTCAGGCAAGAGAAACGATAAGACGCAAAATAACTAATACATACACGAATTGCCATATACACTGCCAGCCAAACGACAATAAAAGCGATCGCTACCCCAGTAGTTAAGTCCCAGCTGGTATGGTACTGCCAGCAGAGCCTTGGCACTTTGTGCTATTAACACTTACCCCGATCCCAACCATGCAAGTAGTGCACCCAACTTCCTGGGCACGGACACTTACATTGCCTCCCTATCCCACGCTGAACTATTAGCGTTCGCAGAGAAACTGCTCCAAAAGAGAGCTGCCCTCGGAAACCGCCCAGCGACGACCTCCCCCAGCGGCTCCACGGCCCCGCTACCTAAAGAGCTTCGCAAGACCAATGGAGCGAAGCTAAAACCACAAAGAATAAGACGATACTCTCTAGTCCTCCTGAAGAAGTTCCACGGCGCGATGTCGAAATATCAAAGCGCTACGATAGTCTCCCAATAGAGGATGACACTGTAACCATGCATGACGAAAGCGAACTCGATGACATCTCCGCACCTGCCCCGTCACAGCCCGACCAACAGTCACCTCAGCCCACCAAAAATCTAAACAGGAGCAACAACACCAAATACCCACGAAAGACTCCAGAACTACTTCCGCTCCGACAACCGCGCAAAAACCACCTCCGATCGTCTTAAGGACGCCACACGACTGGATCCACATCTCTAACCAGATTGCAGCAATCCGAATCAACTGGCAGAAGACAGTCTCCAAGAGACTTGGCATAAGCATTCACACATCCACAACCGATCACTATAGGAAACTTGTCAAGTATTTCTTAGACAACAACATATCCCATCACACCTTCTTTCTAAAAAGCGATAAGCCCCTAGAAGTCGTAATGAGAGGCATAGACACTTCCATCAGTTCCGAAGAAATCGCCGAGGACCTCAAAGCGCAAGGTTACCCTGCTTTTCACGTATCCAGGATGTAGGGAATAAAAATCGACAGAGATTATAAATCGATTTACAACCTGGGACTTTGCTGCAACCTATCGATAACAATGGAGTCAAGAAGACTTAAAGAAACCGACAACCAGTGCCACCGCTGTGAAGTTTTTGGACACACGCAAGCGTACTGCAACGCTGAATTCAAATGCCTCAAGTGCGGCAACAACCATTCAACCCACACGTGCACAAAACCTAGCACCACTCCCGCAACTGCAGAGGAAGTCATCCAGCCAGTTACAAGGGTTGCCCTAACAACCCCCGAAACTTCCCCAACCTCCCAGTAACAAACGAACACCGCTCATGGGCCAATGCAGTAGGAAGAAGCAGCATACCTACGAACCAACCAGAAAACTTCAACAAAAGCGAAGAAAACACGAACACCCCCAAAGACAACACTTCAAACGAAAGACAAACGGATGAATTAGCAACCCTCATAGGCGACCTAATCATTCAATTATTGGCGAAGAAACCTTCCATAGAAGAAAAAATAAACGTTCTCAATACAACCGACATCATCAACAAATACAACGCAAAATGAACACAAGGAAAAGACAAAGAAAAATGCATCACACACAGCAATCCAACCATCACCAACACCACCGCCAACCGTACCAGCGAATCCGGAAACTACCGATGGAGGAATATAAGCCTTGAAAACACCCACCAAACCCAACAACACAAAGAGGGCCCAAAAAGCCAATAATCAACAAGAACTCAAACCGCAACAATACAAGATATGAGTTAATAGACCTAACCGTCTGATCTCAATAAAATGCCAGATAACAGGAGTGTGAATTCATCCTCTCTGGCTGAGCTACACTGATGAGATTTAATAAGATCGAAATCTAGAGATGTAGATTGATTGCTAAGAGGTATTATTGATTTTTTATGTAATGGCAGACGAAGGCAATAACCATTAATCCGGAGTCCTATTGCAGTGTTTCAAAAGCAATCACAAATACATCCATGTAAAAAACGATGACAATAAAGTCAAGGGACTGGTGGACAAACCAGCTAGGGCGGAGACATGTAAAAGAATTCATAATAGGCCCCAAAACCATAAAGGACTTACTAACCCTAGACAGGAAAACCGTCAGAATGAGAGTAGGCCTCCAACAGGCTATTGCAGGCTTAACAAGCACATGGCACGGAAAGACCTAGCAGAAGTTTCCTTCTGTAGCTTCTGCCAGGAAGAGGAAAAGACCGCAGGGCATACACTATGCCACTGCGAGGCGCATTGCACAGTGCCATTCAACGAACTCGAAAACGACAAACCACGACCATCCCTATAGGAACCGATATCTAGGCTTGGCAGTCTGCTAGCCAGGACAGAGCTCATAGAAGTCCTTTATGACATACCGGGTACCACAAAAGCTCTACAGAGTGGTGTAGTCTCAGAAGGCAACCCGTTCTTAATTTAATCTAATCTAATGATGTTTAGAAATAGGGGTAGGATAGGTAGAGTTGAAATAGAAGGGATTAATAATTGAGTGTGTAGCTTGTTTTAAGTGTTTAGGGTCTTGGTTTGACTGCAGAGGTGGATTTAGGTAGCAAATGGAGTGGGTGCAAGCAAAGCCGATAATGACTTAGGGGATGATAACGAAGCGAAAATGGGAGATGTTGTGGGATGGAAATCTAGTAACAGCGTGTAATATATGGAATGCGTATGTGAAGGCAATTTGCGGTAAGGAGTGGAAGTATGGGGATTTAATAGAATGGTAGCAAGGCTAGTTCCAGAAGAGTCTGCTAGGACTCGAAAGGTCGAAGGCATATGAGCGTGCTCTTGTAGGAAACGAATCGGATGAGCAACTAGTGTTCGAGTTGTGTTGGAGGCTAGTGAAGTGCGAAGATAGACTGCAAGAGTTTAGGGAAGAGACACTGGTGTGAACGTGTGAACGAAATGTAAGCGTTAGAAAACAGATAGAGGAAGGATGTATAAAATAGTGGGTATGTCTGAGGTGTAGCTGAATGAACAGTCGAAAGGAAAGAGATAGCTTAGAAATTGAAGTCAGGTAGAGAATGAGGTATATTGAGTGGCAAGAAAGATAACAGAGAATGAGTATTCGTGTAACCCTCGTTATTTGGAGTAGCAAATGCGGGGGTTTCCCCCAGCTACATAATCAGGAAAGGGTGGACCAGGATGATGTTAAGTCGAACCATTCTCTTAGATTTCTCAACCAGAAAATCCTTCGTAGGAAACGCTTCCCTTCCCTTTTATCATTTCTTCCATAATCAGTCTCAGCAACCAATAGCATTCTCCTCTCATTATATGACCGAGATATGCATGGCAAGAGAGAGAGAGAGAGAGAGAGAGATGCGGTGTTCGAAAGAGAGAGGAAGGAAAGTATGGATAGGACAAGAATATACCGCGTGTGTAAAGTGTATCAAGGGGAGTGACACATGGTGGCAACAAATATAAGGGCGTGAAAACAGAATGGGTGGGGGATTCCAGAAAGGTGAGTGAATGGTTAAGAGAGGATGCAAAGACGTGGTAATCTGCAAAAGGTTGGCGTGAGAGAGGCCACGGGTGATGGTAGAAAGGGAATAGTGGAGAGAGGAGGGAGTTATTACAATTGTATTCGAGATTTTATTGAGTTGATTTTTTTCTGTGTATGTGTATGTTTATGCAAATAAATGCTTTTTTATGTTCCAGGAGCTAAGGGTGGGGCGATATTTTATCTACAGGTATATTTCATTGTTAGTTGTATTCTGATGTTCATTGTTCTGTTTTTGACTTAGCTCGTTTGTATTGTGTCTTATTCCGATGCTGATCGTTAGCGCGTTTGGTTGTTTTCTGTCATGTAGATTTTTGGTCTCCGTAGTAGTAGGGAACAAGCAGATTCTAGAACCTCCTCCCGACCACGAGGAACTCTAGAACCTTCTCCTCCTCCTTGACCTGTGTGTAGATAAGAGGAGAAGGAGGTTGCAAAATCGCTTTTGAAGACCATAAGAGAGATAACAGATCCTACCTATTAAAGGTCTAAGAGAATTTGGAAGAAAATAAGAATTAAAAGGTTTCATTGCCAATAATTTGATGTTACCCCTTCGATGGATATATTAGTCGCATTCTATAGAATGCGACTGAGGTAATTAAACCTGGAAATAGGATTTTGTTCATTCGGATATATAGTAATCATTTAAATTTATTTTGCAAGCCAATATAGCTTTTATTGTTTTGTTAATTTTTGTTTATATTTCTTGTTCTCGATAGATAATTGTAAATTATTGTCTTTATTCTATGCCAATTGCAAAGTGTCAGAACCAATTCACATGATGAAGCATTAAAATATGCAACCAATATTACAAAATCTCACCAATTGTATTAATAGACCTGAGCAATGTAAACACTCTCCCACAAACACTAAACAGTTCAGTATAATGTATACAACCTAATACAATTATGCTATGCAATTGTGTGAGTAAAAATTAGTCTTAAAAACATATATTTTGGAATCAATGGTCTTCTATCTTCATGCGCGTGTGATGCTACTGTCAGAATTTCCGAATTAACAAGTTATGGAGCTTTGCACCGGCTGAAACGTCAATACTACACAAGCAGCATCTCCCTAACAATGATCTAGGTTAGTTCTATACCTAAATAAATATAAATAATAACGCTAATTTTACTAAACTAACCCATGCAACCCTCCTTGCGGTATCCTCTCGGATGGGGGCGTTTTTTTGGGTGAAAATTCTTTTGTGTATTACCAACAACGTCTAATTAGCGGAAACCTCCAACAAAAGCAAATTGCCATGAGAAATGTAGAATTTATAATGAATATTCCCACAATTGTATACATTTTAGTTTTGTTTGTTTTGTGAAAGCAAAGCAAATTGATAAGATATCAGTGCTAATTATCTTTTAATATACAGATTAATCACAACAAAAGGATTTAAGTCTTACAACTGCATTATTGTTGGAGCTGCAAACATGGCTGATTTAATTCGTACAAGCAGTGGTCATGGTGCTGGGATTTTAAAAGATAAATTGGGTTCGCCTAGTACTGGTAGTGAGGATGGTACTGAACAAGAGACACCTAATACAAAGCAAGAGGTGGATGAGACTGATATGGGTGATTCAGCACCACATGCCCCTTCAGAGACACAATGGTACCATGGACGATTGGATCGGTATCAAGCTGAAGAGAGGCTGTGGGCTGCTTCAAAATTGGGCAGTTATTTGGTTAGGGAAAGTGATCGGAAGCCTGGTTCTTATGTGCTCAGTTATTTGGGTAGGACTGGGATAAACCATTTCCGGATTACGGCTGTTTGTGGTGATTTTTATATTGGTGGCAGGCAGTTTGACTCATTAAATGATTTGGTTGGGTATTATACTGGATGTAGTGATTTATTGAAGAGGGAACGACTGGTGCATCCTGTGCCACCACCAGAACCTGTAAATGATAAGAAGGTTAGTTTTTTTAATGTAATTTTTCTAGTTGGTTAGTAATTTTAATTTAATTAATAATAATATAGTTTGCAAGCCCGGATAAAAATTGACATTGTAAATGTTGTAACCTAGCAAATCAAAATAATATATCGTTACCTAAGCAGCAACACTGCACATTAAAAATTAAAAAATGGTTGGTTTTTGTTTATGAATTTCAACATGTTTGGTAGTTTTCTATGAGCATCAAACCTCCTTGATGATAAGAAGTAATAAATTACATTTAAAGTACTAAGTACAAATAATTAGTACTTCAAATGTAAGTACTAAATACAAATAATTAGTACTTCAAATGTAAGTACAAATACAAATAATTAGTACTTCTAATGTAGACAAAATAACATGCTACAAAATGTGTAGTAGCATCACTTTTCTTTTTGATTAATAATATACATTTTAGGCTGGATTGTATAAAGGTGAGTTAACTGTAGCCTGATTTCAGGTAATCTACTGTTAGATGTTTACTTATCTTAAGCTAATTTTATTGAGTACAATCATGTATTTGTCAAACACATGTTCTATATTCTATTCTAGAGAGTTGTTGCAATACTTCCATACACCAAAATGCCAGACACTGATGAGCTAACATTCAAAAAAGGTGATATATTTTTTGTACACAATGATATGGGCGATGGATGGCTGTGGGTCACAGCACATAGAACTGGTGAACAGGGAATGATTTTCCGAGAGCTAGTGGAAGATCTGGATGAAAGCATTGATCCAAATACAGTATTCCCCTGGTTTCATCCAAACTGTACAAAAAATGAGGCTGTGGATTTACTAGTTAAAGGTTAATAATGTCAAAATTGCAAACATTCTATATAAACTATATGAAATTACTTATAGCTGGTCCTGGAAGCTTCCTTGTACGACCCAGTGACAACTCGCCAGGGGATTATTCACTGTTTTTCCATATAAACAATCAAATCCAAAGATTCCGCATTGAAAAAAAGGGTGTTAGATATTTAATGGGTGGACGAATATTTGAATGTTTGGATGCTGTTATTAACAGATATCGCAAGGAACAAATTGTTGAAGGGTACACTCTGCAACATCCAGTAAGTTAAATTAAACAGGCATTCGATTAAATAAAATAGATACATTACTAACAGTCAGGACCTTCATGTTATTTTGTCTTGTACAACAGTTGGTGGTTGATGGTTCGACGTCTCAAGACTGGGTACCGGATTCATCGAAAATTAATTGTGAGGCTGAAAAGATTTACGCTACACTTCGGGAATGCCGAGATCAAATTGGTTTGAAGAAAATGCGTGGGATAAAGCAACAAGGGTATTTGCACCGGAAATCCGATAAAATTACAAAGAAATGGAAATTGTTGTATTTTGTGTTGCTGGTGGATGGGACCGATACGCATTTGTATTTATATGAGAATCCCAAACGCACAAAACCAAAGGGCCTTATAGATTTATCATGTGCATATCTATACCAGGTTTGTAAAATTTTTGCTATAATAAGCATGACTATAATATTAGTTTTTATTGTCTTTGTTACTAGAGTTCATCATGAATTGTAGCTAAAAAGTACAAAGTCTTTGATATTAATGTTGGGTGTCTCCTATTCCTTTGATACTAGCATATTTTTTGTCCTTGATTTACTTTCATCCTGTAGCTATAATGCACTTTTCACACATTTTCCCAGAATTTAACATATATAATCATATTTTTTTTAAATATTTTCTCTTGAAACATGAAGGTCTTCACATTCGATATTGATGTTTAGTATCTCCTGTTCCTCGATACTTGTATAAACAAGTTTTTTCATCTATTAATTTTCATTCTGTAGCTATAAAGCACTTAATTCCACGATTTTTTGACAGAATTTAGCATGGATACATTATAAAAAAAGATATATTTTTTTGAAACAATGTTCATCTTCAATATTGATGAGAGTCTTCTGTTCTTTTGATACTAGCCTAAACTGACCTTCCTCTATTTATTTTATCCTGTAGCAACAAAGCACTTTCCACACATTTTTCCAGAATTTAACATCTATAAATCATACTTTTTTAAATATTTTCCCTTGAAACATGAAGGTCTTCACATTCGATATTGATGTTTAGTATCTCCTGTTCCTCGATACTTGCATAAACAAGTTTTTTCATCTATTAATTTTCATCCTGTAGCTAAAAAGCACTTAATTCCACGTTTTTTTCCCATAGAATATAGCATGCATACATTATAAAAAAGATATATTTTTTTGAAACATAAAGTTCATCTTCAATATTAATGAGTCTTCTGTTCCTTTGATACTAGCCTAAACTGTTTTCCTCTATTTATTTTATCCTGTAGCAACAAGCACTTTCCACACATTTTTCCAGAATTGAAAATATATAAATCATACTTTTTAAAATATTTTCCCTTGAAACATGAAGGTCTTCACATTCGATATTGATGTTTAGTATCTCCTGTTCCTCGATACTTGTATAAACAAGTTTTTTCATCTATTAATTTTCATCTTGTAGCTAAAAAGCACTTAATTCCACGATTTTTTTCCCAGAATTTAGCATGCATACATTATAAAAAAGATATATTTTTTTTAAACATAAAGTTCATCTTCAATATTGATGAGAGTCTTCTGTTCTTTTGATACTAGCCTAAACTGACCTTCCTCTATTTATTTTATCCTGTAGCAACAAAGCACTTTCCACACATTTTTCCAGAATTTAACATCTATAAATCATACTTTTTAAAATATTTTCCCTTGAAACATGAAGGTCTTGACCTTCGATATTGATGTTGACTATCTCCTGTTCCATGATACTAGCACAATTTTTTCTTTCTTTCGTCCTGTAACTAATCGACTTAATTCCATTAATATTTGTATAATTTAGTGTCCATAAATTATAATTTAAAAAAAAATATTTTCAACTAATTTTCATTGTTTCAATTCTAGGTGCATGATAGTCTTTGGGAGAGACCTCACTGTCTTCAGTTGGTGGAACGAGCATTGCCATGTTTGGCAACAGTAACTCACCTGGCAGCTCCATCTACAGAAGAATGCCAGGAATGGGTGAATGCCCTCAAACCCCTCTGTGTGCCACAATTAAGTCGAGCAACTTGCAAAGTAAGTATATTTTCTAGAATAGATAGAACAGATTTGATTTTTACTTATTTATTTATTTATCAAAAGCCTATCTACCTTTTTTATTGGTGGTATTGGTTATATGGCACCTTACACAGTCAATAATATTGTCAGTCCTAGTACTTGCAAAGTAAGTATATTTTCTAGAATAGATAGAACAGAAAAAAAATACTTATTTATTTATTTAATCGAAAGTCTATCTACCTTTTTTATTGGTGGTATTGGTTATATGGCACCTTACACAGTCAATAATACTGTCAGTCCTAGTGCTGTCAGTATTCTCTTCATTCTATCATTACTATACTTGATATGTAATACTGTCAATATTTTAGAATAATAAACATTTTAAACATATTATCGTACAGTAATAGTGTCATAATTCTAAAGTATTGACAGTATTATTGATCAAGTAAGGTGGCTTTATTAGAGTTATTAACCCTTTCAGTCCTGCCAGTCATCACCATAGACAAGGTCATCACCCACTTTGATTTTTTTTAAAGATTTGATTTAAGTAAAATCGAATCCACTTGTCTTAACTAACATGAAACAACTATTAATATGCCGCCCACGTTATCATTTTGAGGAATAGTTACAAGATTTTTCACATCTGAGTAGTAATCTGGTGACACACTATAGCCCCTTTTGTTTATCGTTCGGGAGCTGTTCCGGGCTGATCTTAACTGGCTTAGAACAACCCGGAACAGCTCCCGAATGATAAACGAAAGCAGCTCATACACAAATAATTATAAATTGCAACTTTATAATTATACATATTATACGATATATTATTGGTTAATTTTTTTGTTTTAGGTTCCAAGATTGAGGGAGTTGCGTTGTTTAACATTGCATGTGCTTGATGCCCATAGACTGCCATACAAATTAGTGCCACAACCCTATGTTACATTACAATTAAACAATCAAGTACGAATTGCTCGTACTAGAGCTAAGTCAGGCCCAGATCCAGTCTGGGATGAGGAGTTTATACTGGAGTAAGTTTGGTTTATAATATTTATTTGATAAATTAATAATAATAGAAAGGATTTAGTAGTAGTAATGCACAGATTTATAAATATCTACAAACAGAACGGAGAAAAGGGGAGGTTCTGGTATAGATATATATTAATCCGAATAAAAAAAATTATTGATGAATTCTCTTCCATGCCAAGTATATACCGGTAGAAGATCGGTGAGGTTAACACCACCGATTTTCTACCGGTATATACTTGGGATGGAAGAGAATAATTTCAATTTCACATAAAGCTATACTGTGATTGTATCCTTTTAGTGATGTGCCATGTGATATTGTGTCATTCACTCTAACCGTGTACAATAAGGGAAAGAGAGGAAAGGATACTGAAGTAGCAGAATTGCATATTGACTTATCAAGCCTGGGAAATGGCGAGGAGCGTGAAGAATGGTACTCTTTGTCCGGATTAACGCCGATTGGTGAATGGGGGTCTCTTCGTTTACGAACAAGGTAAGATAGTTTTAAATATTAGATTAAAGTTATTAGTTGGGTTGTCTGACGTCACTGTTGGATGATTTACACACTTTTTTGTTGTGTGCTCTAGAATATTGTTTATGTCCAACAATGACGTAAGAACCGTCCTCCTCTGCGCCTATTACTTCACACTGAATACCTTGAAAACCTAGAAAATAGAGGGAAAATGCAGGAAGAAGATTTCCTGGTTACCAAACCTCTGACAATGGTGCTACCCTTATACCTGTAAAGAGTATATCTAATTATATATTAGATATACTCTTTACGGGTATAAGGGTAGGACCATTGTCGGAGGTTCCGTAACCAGGAAATCTTCTTCCTGCATTTTTCCTCTATTTTCTAGGTTTTCAAGGAGTATATATCCGTCTTAAGTCGCCAATATTCTTTTCTACAGATACTTACACGATTTAGTAATGCCGGCAGAGGAATACAGTCCGTTACAACAACTATTATTAGAACCTGGCCTACAGTCTGTAAAAACATTAGCGGAAATATGCCACGGCGACAGGGCACCTTTAGCCACAGCTCTTCTCCGGGTATTCCGTGCAGAAGGACGAGAGACTGAGCTGTTGATTGAACTAAATTGCGCTGAAGTAAGCTATATTGAATAAAATCTCTAAAGTACACAATACCTTCAACTGTTGTTTAATTCGATTAGGTTGGAAGAGAATCTGAAACATCAACACTATTCCGAGCTGCGTCACTGCCTACAACCCTAATGGACCTTTACATGAGAGCTGAGTGTGGTGGTTTCCTCCAAGCTGCTGTTTTAGAAACAGTGCTCAGATTGCTGGAAAGCAAACAAAGTGCTGAATTAAACCCGACCAAAATGGATTCGCCTGATGATGCTTGTAATAATGCTGAGTTTTTACTGGAGATTTTAGATCAAGTAAGTAATGTTTTATAAAGTCTCACCTAGGAAAACGGATCCGTTAATTACATCAGGACATTGTATGGGAATCCTGATGGCATTGCATGTTAGCGGAGTTTTACCATCTGTGTGGTTCATGCCAGATGGCATTAAACTTTATTTCAAAAGAGTAAGGTGCAAATGACACCTTACTCTTTTGAAATAAAGTTTAATGCCATCTGGCATGAACCACACAGATGGTAAAACTCCGCTAACATACAATGCCATCAGGATTCCCATACAATGTCCTGATGTTGTACTCTCAACTAGAATAAAAAATCAACCTTTATTTGGCATAATAAAAATCCAACTCAACATAATATCGAATACTAAAATATAATCCTAAAACTAGATATATACATTCACCCACTTCCTCTTCCATGCCAGCATTTTTCAGATTTCTATGCCTTTCCCATACTCTTCGAACCTCACCTTTCTGCAATTCCCCACCCACTCTGCTTTCATTCCCTCGCATTGGTTGGCAATGTACCATCATGTGTCACTTCCCATACTACACATTACACATCTGTTTTATCCTTTCCTCATCCACACTATCTTTCCTCTCTTTTTCAAACTGCATCTTATGTCATCAGGAGGTTCCCCCACACTTGCCACTCCACATAACCAGGGCTGTATGCACTCTCAGTCATTTTCACCTGCCTTTCTTGCCACTCAAATTTTCTCATGCTCTCCTTAACCTCAGTTCCTAGACTTTCCATTCCACTCAGCTTTTCCTCCTATACCAATCCTCCCATTAGTCTCTTAATGTAGATATGTAGATTGCTAAGTGGTAAATTCACATATATAATTTCCATTTGCACCTCAGAAACATGTTTAACTTTTAAAGTCCCCAACCTACTTGTATCATTCTTGCTAACTGTTATTGTTTTCTTTAGATAACATTCAGCATATTTGTATCGTTGGATGCTTGTCCGAAATCAGTAAGATACATCTGCGGCTGTCTACAGAAAGCTGTTGTTGCAAAATGGCCGAACGAGCGACTAGTACGCACCAGAGTAGTTTCAGGTTTTATTTTCCTGCGACTACTGTGCCCAGCTTTGCTAAACCCAAGGCAATTTGGTTTGGTGAGCGAGCAACCTAGTCCTGCAGCCACCAGAAGTTTGGTTATGGTAGCCAAGTGCTTACAAAATTTGGCCAATTTGGTTGAATTTGGAGGAAAGGTAATTTGTTTTGAAATTATTTGTTTATTTAATTATCACATATACCTCAGATATTTGTATGCTAAAACAAATAATATGTTTAAAGAGAAACAAATTAATCAATTCAATTCTGAAACTTGTCACCAATATGTAAAGTCTTCATAATTGTTCGATGCAATTATCACTTGTATTTTTCATTTTCTTATCTGGTGCCACTTCCTCGTTCTGTAGAACTCAACGGAAGTGTATACAGGAAGTGACCTGAATGTTAAAGGTGGGGACTGGAGCTACCGAAACAATATTATCCTATTAAGGCACCTTACATGGTCAATAGAACTGTCAATCCTAGAACTGTCAATATTTGCTTCAATGCTCCTTTTATATTTATCAAGTAATCAATTATCTGGATAAAGATCAGTATTCTCTTCATTACATCATTACTATACCTTACACGATGAGTAATACTGGCAACATTTTATAATAATAAACATTTTAAACATATTATCGTACAGTAATACTGTCATTCTAAAATATTGGCAGTAATATTGATCGTGTAAGGTGCCTTATTGAATATGTATCATCTGAGTATTTTCTTTTTGGATTTGATAATCCTGTATAAGGCACCTTATATGGTCAATAATACTGTCAATCCTGGTACTGTCAATATTTGCTTCAATCCTCCTTTTATATTTATCAAGTAATCAATTATCCAGATAAAGATCAGTATCCTCTTCATTACATCATTAATATACACTACATGATGAGTAATACTGGCAATATTTTATAATAATAAACATTTTAAACATATTATCATACAGTAATACTGTCATTCTAAAATATTGGCAGTAATATTGATCGTGTAAGGTGCCTTATTGAATATGTATCATCTGAGTATTTTCTTTTTGGATTTGATAATCCTGTATAAGGCACCTTATACGGTCAATAATACTGTCAATCCTGGTACTGTCAATATTTGCTTCAATCCTCCTTTTATATTTATCAAGTAATCAATTATCCAGATAAAGATCAGTATCCTCTTCATTACATCATTAATATACATTACACGATGAGTAATACTGGCAATATTTTATAATAATAAACATTTTAAACATATTATCATACAGTAATACTGTCATTCTAAAATATTGGCAGTAATATTGATCGTGTAAGGTGCCTTATTGAATATGTATCATCCAAGTATTTTATTTTTTGGATTTGATAATCCTGTATAAGGAACCTTATATGGTCAATAATACTGTCAATCCTGATACTGTCAATATTTGCTTCAATCCTCCTTTTATATTTATTAAGTAATCAATTATCCAGATAAAGATCAGTATTCTCTTCATTACATCATTAATATACATTACACAATGAGAAATATTGGCAATATTTTAGAATAATGAACATTTTAAACATATTATTGTACAGTAATACTGTCATTATTCTACAATATTGACAGTATTATTGATCATGTAAGGTGCCTTTATATCATGGTGATACCTGCCAGATAAGATGATGACACCTGATACATAATATGATAAAATAATTAAGATTTCCAGGCCAGGGGCGTCTATTTTTTCAATCTCGTCATTCATTTTCTTATATGGTGGCAGTCTCTTGGACTGTAGAACTCAACAGAAGTGACCTTGAGATTAAAGAGACGGATGGGTTTACTACCGATAAGCCATCCATACATTGAAAACATTGAAAATGTATCTTAGTGTTTCTATTTTATTTTAGTAATCATGTATATCATGATGACATCTGATAGATAAGACCACAAGATGATCCCTTTACTGATAAGAATTTTTTCATTTATCTGTATGTGGCTCTCAGGCCAAAGTGCCTCACTACCTACATTTTCTTATATGGGGCCACAATCTCGTCTTGCAGAATTCAACAGAAGTGTCCTTAAGCATACAGGATGTGACCTTGAGGTTTAAGCAAGACTGGTGTGTTTAATACCAATATCCATCCATACAAAACTGACCAATTGAAAAAGTATCATCAAGGTTTATGGTTTTGGTATACAGCCTTACCAAAATCTCATCTTTCACTTTCTTATAAGAGCCACTCTCGTCCTGTAGAATTCAATTGACGTGTCCTTGAAAATAAATGAAGTGACATTAAGGTTGAAAGGATACCGGTGGTATTACCCCCTATAAGCGAGCATTTTCTTCACTGCTGCATCTAAATCTAGTTTATAGTTACTGTATCTGTTACCATTCTGTAACCTAGGCTATTGTCCTTCTGACTACTTAAGATGTTCTGGAACACAAATAAATTCATTATTGTAATTGCAGGAACCTTACATGGAAGTAGTAAACCCCTTCATACTGAAAAACAAAGAACGCATGGTTGTATTTCTGGACCAGCTCTCCGGCGTTGCAGATCCTGGCGAACCTAGAATAACCAGCAAGCCAGATACCGCAAAAGAACTGGCCACATTGCATCACATCTGCGTGGCACATCTAACCGAACTGCAAGCCGTCGCCAAAGTAAACTCAAACATAAAGACACTGGTGACCGTCACCGACATGCTGGCAAAACACAAACAAAAGTATCTTGAAATGATCAGATAGTAAAACAATAAAACGCTCTATACCACCAAATTTTAGAGTTCTTTTAAATTTAGTTAAATTCAAGTCTTTTTATTTTCACAAGGGTAGAACGTTTTATGTTTATGAACTCATGGATATTTGTGATTGTGAAATTCATATACATATATATTTAAAAGAAACAACATGACAAATTAGATGATGATATATTTTATTGATTTAGTTTTAAAAACGAATTCCAGGGTTTGCAGTTTTCAGTTGTTATGAAGAGTCATTATAATAGTTGCTTGGCGATAACTTGTATGGGTTAATACTGAAATTCACACAAGTGCCCAAAACGTTTGCTCATTAGGATGTGTTGAATTTGCGTTTTTGTAATAATCAAATCAAAAAAAACATCATTCCCCATAAAACAGTTTCTTCCGTTTTATAATTTAGTTGATCAATCATATAACCAAGTCAGTAGAAGAGCTTTTAGAATTAGATGTAAGCATACTATTTTTGATTATATATTATTATTACATGTTCATTGTGTGG
Organism: Lordithon lunulatus; assembly: GCA_963942505.1. NCBI lineage: Eukaryota > Metazoa > Arthropoda > Insecta > Coleoptera > Staphylinidae > Lordithon > Lordithon lunulatus. Next base: position 15,118,330 of record OZ012669.1, read on the forward strand.
CATTTGTAAAACCATAGTGTGAAGTGGTTATGGAAAATGTTAGATGGTAGTGAGAGGTTTTATTTTATTGTTTGATGTACTAGTCTGGACATTTCTATGAGCTATATTTGCTCGGTTAGAGAAGAACACCACTGTAGCCACCTTTAATAATTAATGGCATTTATTTATGTAACTTTTTATCGTATAAGTTACTTAAAACTGTATATTTATTCATGACTGAGACAAAAGTCAATTGACAAAAAAAAACATTTTTCTACATTATAGACTTTTGTCGTTCTTATTGTAACCTCCTTGTAAGATTTTACACTTGTTTATATTTCTTATCTTCAAGAGTGTAGAATTTTTAATGGTATAGCCCCCCCTTTCATATACCCCTATTTATGTATGTATTACAATTTTATATTTTATTCAGTGAAATAAATGAAAATCAAATATTAGTAAATAGTATTTATATTATACTTTACATCACTATTTTTCAGCACTGTAAGATGACATATGTTATTTCCAAAATCTATCTTTGAGATAAATACATTTTGCAATTGTTCTAGTAGTTTTACCATTGAGTATAATCTTATCTTATTTCTAAAAAAAAAAGACCTTTATTGGCATTTCCCTCACTACCCCTCCACATCACAAACCTCAACAAAAATATACAAAAATAAAAATAAAAATACAATATAAATAAAAGTACTACTCCGCCAAAAATTACTAATTACCCCCATCTATCGCCGCTCCCTTTGCCCTTGCTACTTTCCTCTCCCACGTCAGCCTCCTGCAGATTTTCACGCCTTCCCCATCCTCGCATAACCATTCATTCAGCTTTCTGCAGTCTCCCACCCACTCTGCTTTCACACCCTCACATTCTTCGCTAAGGTGCCACCACGTGTCGCTTCCCTTACTACACAGCGCACACGCGGTGTACCCTAAACCCATCCACACTTTCCTCCTTCTCTCGTCTGACCCACACCTAGCTCTTGCCATCCATACCTTGTCCTCCCTGCTCCACTCACCCCTGGCTAAGTAACTCGGGAGTCTTCCACTCACTTGCCACTCTACATAGCCAGGGTTGTAAGAGCTCTCATTAATTCTAGTCTGTCGTTCTTGCCACTCAATATCTCTCAATCTCTCTCTTACCTCAGTTCCTAGGCTTCCCATTTCTCTCAGCTTCTCCTCTACCCACACCTCAGACATACCCACTCTTCCATACATCCTTCCTCTATCCTTTCTCCAACCACTCTTCGTCCTACTCTTACACCTCATCCATACCTCCCGCACCAGTCTTTCCTCACCCAATTCCTGCAATCTTTCTTCAAACTTCACAACCCTTACACACGACTCCCACCACATACTCATACGATTCGTCTCCTGCAACAGCACTACTCTCGGTGTCGACCTTTCGAGACCCAGCAGACTCCTCAGAAGCACACCTTGCCCTCTCTCTATCACATCCCACTCACGCAATCCCCACACTTCCACTCCATACAACAGAATAGGTTTTACACACGCATCCCAGATCTTGCACGCCATTACGAGGTTACCGCCCCACAACCTCTCCCATTTCCTTCTCGCTATTCCCCAAGCCATTCTCGCTTTCGCTTGCATACTTTCCACATGCACCCTAAATCCTCCTCCACTGTCAAGCCAGAAACCCAAATATTTAAAGACATTCACTCTCTCAATCATCCTTACCTTCCATTTCAGCTCTTCCACTCTACCCCTTCTACCCCTATTCCTAAACATCATCCATTTAGTCTTCTCCACATTCACTACTAGCCCTCTCCTATCCATGTACCTTTCCATTCTTTCCAACATCTCTTGCATCTCTTCCACTCTCTTGGCTACTAATACTATGTCATCCGCATATGCCAGCATCCACACCTTGGTTCTCCCCACCACGACCCCTCCAGCCTGTCCTCTCCTCAGCACCGCCTCCAACTCGCTTGTGTATAGATTGAACAGGAGGGGGCTTAGCGGGCACCCTTGCCTTACACCCACATTCACCCTAAACTTCTCAGACACTTCTCCATTCACTCTCGATTTTGCCCACGTCTCTTTATATATACTTCTCACCCACTCCACTCCTTCCACTTCCATACCCAATCTATCCATACATTCCACCAGTTTCCCCCTAGGAACTGAGTCATACGCCGCTTTCAAATCCACAAACACCGCATACACTCTCCCTTTGCACTCCAACGCTTCCTCCACCATTCTCGCAAGCGTGAAAATCTGCTCCCTCGTCCCTCTTCCCTTTCTGAAACCCCCCTGGCATTCCGGCAGCAGCCCTTTTCTATCCACTTCCCTCGCTAGACTATTTTTCACAATTGTCATCATCGCTTTGTATCCCGCATTCATAACGGTAATACCCCTATAATTATTTACGACCGATGCTGCTCCCCCTTTGTGTACCGGCACCACCACCCCCACACGCCACTCTTCCGGCAGTTCTTCCTCACCACTCCAGACTCTATTCAAAATCTCCAGTAACTTATCTTTTCCTTCCTCTGTTAATCTTTTGAAGGCCTCTGCCTTCAGCCCATGTTCCCCCGCCGCCTTTCCCAGTTTCAGCTGCCCTATGGCCACGTCGACCTCTTCCCGCGAAAACGCCTCCCTTCCTACCACCGGTCTCGGACTCCCTAAATCCACCTCTGACCCCGCCAACTCTCTTCAGCTCTTCTCCCACTCTGCCAGCTCTATGCTAACGTTGCCCTTTTTTACGCTTCCCCTCAGAATTTCCCACAACCCTTTCTCTGTCACACACTCCTTCAACCTCGTTTCTACCTTATGGAACTCCTCTATTTTCTTCCTCTCGCAGGTTCTCTCGAACTCCCTCTTCGCCTGATTGGCCCTTTCCACTTCACCTCTCCCATTTCTCCACTTCGCCATTGCTCTTCGCCAGCTCGACTTCTTCACCCTACATTCCTCGTCAAACCAACTCTCCCTCTGCCCCCCACTCTTCTTCTTCTTCAATGCAGCCACCATCACTCTCTCCAACTGGAGCATCGAATGCACATCCTCCCACTTGACGCGTTTTAGCTTTTTCTCATATCCATCCAAACCTCTGCTGCCCCTTCCACTGTTTTCCCTTCCCAACGTTATCTTATTTCTATTTTTATGTATTTTTGTTGTGGTTGGAGATATTGAAGTTATTTTTGTGAGGAAGGAAAATGCCAATAAAGGTCTTTTGGTTTATTCTAAACGCAAAAAAAGGATTAAAGAAGCGTTAAAATACACATAAGAATCATCAAAACCTGAACATTCATTTTGGAAGTTACGACACTTGTCATCTTATAGTATATCACACTATGTGTACACTCTATATTAAAGAAAAACCCCAAATAGCAGCAGGAAAAATAGTGTTCATCCAATACCATAGCTGAAATTAAAACCTAAGGAAATAACAAAATGAAAAAAAATAAATAACATGATAGTCAAGGGCCCTAGATTTCATCATAACTGGAAAATGGATAGGAAGACCAATAAACAAACACATGGAAAAAGCACATATCACAAGTATCACATGTAAAGATATTAAAAGGATCTTAATAATTTCAAAGGACCCCCATAAGATCAGATATGTGTAGAAAAACATCTTGAATGATCTATGATCGCCTCCACTTTGAGAATAACTGATCTAATGTATAGAGAGGTTATTCCAAAGTTTTTTTTAGATTTTTGAAAAATATTTATTAGTATTTATTTTACAAAATAATATATATAAAATGGGATTTATTTACATAACAGTATAATTTTATTTATGTTAGAAATAGTAATGAGAAGGCCATTACCAAACAACTGAAGGCAACATATGGAGATTTCCTTTCACCAATTCTGGAGCACTTCCAAAATGTTTTTCCAATTCTGTAAAATAATTATATTGCATATACAAACATAAATATTGAATGGATAAATTGACAACGTCATTATGCCAGAATATGCCAAAACAAATGTCAAACACCTTGAATAGGACTTGCGATTGGAGCTTTGATGACACCTTTTGTTTAGTTATGCAGTATTTCCAATAGAGCAAATTTAAAGTAACTATATTCTCTAGATAGTGTATTTATTGTTATATAACAACAAATACTTATGGGTTCAATAGCTATAGATGCATTTTGTGGAATATTGGTGAATATGGTGGTCAATGTTGTATAAATCTATAGGGCACCTTACACGATCAATATAACTGTCAATATTTTAGAATAATGACTGTGCAATAATATGTTTAAAATGTTCATTATTCTAAAATATAGATTATTACTTAGCATGTAAGGTATAGTAACGATGAAATAAAGAGAATACTGATGTATATCTGGATAATTGATTGCTTGATAAATATGAAAGTAGGACTGAAGCACACACTGACAGTACTAGGATTGACAGTATTATTGACCGTGTAAGGTGCCTTATTCAATAGCTATTGAACCCATAAGTATTTGTTGTTATAGCAACAATAAATAAATTATCTAGGGAATGTAGTTACTTTAAATTTGCTCTATTGGAAATACTGCATAACTAAACAAAAGGTGTCATCAAAGCTCCAATTGCAAGTGCTATTCAAGGTGTTTGACATTTGTTTTGGCATATTCTGGCACAAGCACTATTCAAGGTGTTGATAATTATTTTGATCATTTCCGTTATAATGATATTTTCAGGCATAATACAAATATAATACATACTAAAACAACTTCTACTATTATGGGATACAACACAGTCCTACAAAATATATAATCCTTTTAAACCATATTTTTGTCTTGTTAAGATCATAGAAATATAAATTTAAAGCAAAATTAATAAAAATCAGTAATATAATTAATTTATTGGATACTTTTAGGAAAATACTGAATTGGTAGACATTATCTTATTAGATAGACTATTCTTAAAATTTAAGGATTTAGGTAGTCCCTCTTTTAGTTTAAACTTACCCAGTGCTGTCTTTCTTAATAATACTTGGAAACATAGCAGCCAAGTAAGCACAGGTGCAAATTAATAACAGCGCCACTGTTAGCAAACTTGAGAAATTGAATAGAGCCGACTGGAAGAAATCAGCATATTAATTCCAACACACATTAAAAACAAATATAACCTACCATTATTAATTCCCTAAAATTTAGTTTAATTATTTTAGAATGTCAAAATTTTGTTGTCATTTTTATGGTAATTGTGTGATGCGTCATTTCGCACTGTTGCCACAAGTATACACAGCCACTTTGTGAAACATTGCAATAGAAATAAACCAGTATATAGTTGAATTAATATATGAAAAAATAATCAAATTAAAATGATTCATGCTATTCAATAGTACTTTAATAATTTTTGTAAATATTTTTTATCTGATGCAACATCGTCGCTTCCGGTTTCTGTAATGTTGGCAGTACCGAATTGTCAATGAGTGTGTGCATCGTGTAATATGGCCACAAATAATTATTTTGGTTTTACACACGGCGGGACGCAATATAGGTATGTTATTAATTTGTAATCCTATCGCTGTAATTATTAAAAATTCGCCCGTCATATTTAGCGCAAATCCAGCGGGTTGGATTTCGGTGATTTTTATTAATAATTTGGTTAGGCCGGCGTCCTTGAACGAGTGGCGCCGGCATTTTCTTTTAGTCGATCAATAAGTCGGAACGGGCCGCCTCGTTTTGTGACCGGGGTAGTTGCAGGCCGGTGTTAAATTCATTTAAATACAAGAAAATCGGTCTAAATACTTGTGAATTCATCATACACGTGCGTGGTTTGTTTGTGCATTAGTCTGAAGAGGTAATTAGCGTGTAATTCGACATTTCGAGGGTTCATGAACCCCGCCATACGCATTTTAGCATTATTTCATTTTCATTTGTATTTTTTGGCACACAAATGCATTTGTTTGATTGGGGGTCATGGTTATCCGAGTTATTTTGATTAATTTTATATGAATTGAAACGACGGTGTAGTCCAGTGGTTAGCACCCCCCGCTTATCAAGCGGGCGGCTGGGGTTCAATTCCCGGCACGGGTAGTCGGTACGATACAATTAACAAGACTTTACAAAACTCTGGAATTATTTTCTGCACTAGCAAAACCTTACACTCACATACATATACTAATTGAAGGTAGAATGACCCAAAGGTTGTTAGCCAGTTATTAATGTAAGTAGAAAGTCAAAACACTCTTGTATTAGTTTTGTAACTGGATATCAATCTCTGGGCTCTTCTGTCATGTATTAATGTATGTATAGATAACAACCACAGCTAGGATTTGCTACTTCAGAAAATCGTACTCAATCAACATTTTGTAAAGATTATCATTTTGTTTTCATACAATTTATTGTTGTTTCCCATGCACTTTACATCTTGCTGCTGATTTTATCCTGTTTATGTCACTATAAGGCACCTTACATGATCAATACAGTATTATTGATCATGTAAGGTGCCTTATAGTGACATAAACAACAGGATGAAATCAGTAGCGAAATGTAAAGTGCATTATTTTAGATTAATGACAATATTACTGTACGATAACATGTTTAAAATGTTCATTATTCTAAAATATTGACAGTATTACTTATCATGTGAGGTATAGTAATGATAGAATGAAGAGAATACTGATAATTGATTACTTGATAAATATAAAAGGAGGATTGAAGCAAATACTGACAGTACCAGGACTGACAATATTATTGATTGTGTAAGGTGCCTTTATGATACATTCTGATTCTAATATTGAAGCCAGATATTTAATATTATTTACTTGCTTTAAGACTTAGTTGTATAAAGCAGATCACTCTTGAGTTAATTTCCAATCCATGACACTTTTAGCACATAATGTGATGGTGCTACAGCCACTTTCATGTATCATTCAGGAGCTGTTCCAAGCTGTTCTAGGCCAGCACAGAACAGCTCCCATACAATAAATGAAACCTGCTCATATATAAAGAGATGTACATGAAGCTATGAAATGGAAAGTTAACACCAAATAAATATTTGTTTATTAATATTTGCAGTGCTGCTGCTGCAGCTACAGGGGCCGCATATCAGACTGGACAAGCAGGTTATGCAGTAGCTGCACCAGCCACGGCTGCTGCTGCAGCTACATACGGAACTCAGCGTACCGGCTACGAAACTGCTTACCAAGCAGCTGCAACTCCTGGAACTTATGCTGCAGTTGGAACTGGTACTACTCCAGCATACGAATACGGGTACGGGCGGGCTACTGCCGCAACTACTGGCTACGACGCTACTAAAAGCTACTACCAGGCTGCAACAGGACAAGCCGCCACTGGGTATACTACAGCCTACGAACAAGCTGGTGGAGCTGCAAAGGCAAATTATGCTGCACAGTATACACAGAGAAATGCAGCACAAGTGCAAGGAGCTGTAAGTTATTTTCTTTATATTCATATAATTTCATCTTCATGTTGGCCCTACAACAAATTTAATATAATGTAATTCATGCTTTATTGTTGGTCATGAAACTTATTTTATAAAAAAAGATGACCATTTTTTATAAAATAAGTTTCATGACCAACAATAAACAATTTTTATTAACTTGCATACATTGTATACCCTTCTGTTCATAATATTTTCTAAATGCTCAATAGAATTTCTCAATTTGCCCCATAAGATAAGAATGCTATCCTTAATATGTATTCACTTGGGAGATATATTAAACTTCACCCATGTGAATAATATCTGGCATTATTAGATGGTTGTTGTATAATATACTAAATTAACTTGAATAAAGTGTATGTCATTTTATTATCTAGCTTTACCTTTATTATAGTAATATCACAACTTGTGCCATAAGTTACAGTCCCACCCTATAATGGATAATCCTTTGCCTGATGAATTAATCATATGCCATTGATATTAAGTGTAGACCATTTAGGCTTTGTTAGATTTATACAATTTGCTGAATTTAGATATGAAATTTGCATAATTCGCTTAATGGGCCATAAATATAATAGTGGATTATCTGACAATGGGCATTTCTCAGAAATGATCTGCCTCTAACAAGGGATGGGTAATAAATAATCTGTTAATATATTTAGTGTGTTTGGAAGATTATTGTGCAGTGTGACCTGTATAGTTGTACAGTCTCTTAAAATGTTCTTTAATTTTCAGACTGTAACTGCAAAACCAGCACAGTATACTGGTACATACCAAGCGAACGCTACTGGATATCAAACCTCATATGCTCAACCAGCTGTGCAGACTACAATAGCTGCACAACCTACTACACAAGCAAAACGTAAGTAAATTTATTTTTCAATACTATTACAAGCTGTAGCTTTCTATATATGAACTGCAACCTGTGATTTGGTTTACAAAAACCCATAATTGGTATAATGTACTTGGTATAACTTAACCCTGTATTCACCAACATCCCATAAACTTTATAGGTCCCATAAGCTATTGAATGGATAAATTTAAAATGTCATTGTATCAGAATATGCCAAAACAATCGTATATAGTGCTTGTGATTGGACCTTTGATGATGACATCTTTTGTTTAATTTTTAGTGTTTTCAATCAAGTGAATCTAAATGCACCTTACATGATCAATAATACTGTCAATATTTTAGAATGACAGTATTACTGTTCAATAATATGTTTAAAATGTTCATTATTCTAAAATATTGACAGTATTACTTATCGTGTAAGGTATAGTAATGATGAAATGAAGAGAATACTGATAATTGATTACTTGATAAATATAAAAGGAGGATTGAAGCAAATACTGATAATTGATTACTTGATAAATATAAAAGGAGGATTGAAGCAAATACTAACAGTACTAAGATTGACAGTATTATTGATCATGTAACATGCCTTTATAAGGCACCTTACATGATCAATATTACTGTCAATATTTTAGAATAATGACAGTATTACTGTATGAGAACCTGTTTAATATTTTCATTATTCTAAAATATTGCCACTATTACTACTTGTGTAAGGTGTAGTAATGATGTAATGAAGAGAATACTGATCTTTATCTGGATAATTGATTACTTGATAAATATAAAAAGAGGATTGAAGGAAATATTGGCAGTACTAGGATTGACAGTATTATTGACCATTTAAGGTGCCTTTATAGTAACTACATTCTCTAGATAATTTATTTATTGTTGCTATAACAACAAATACTTATGGGTTCAATAGTTATTGATAGGTTTATAGAACGTTGGTGAATACTGGAGTGAGTGAAATGCTGGTCATCCAATCGATAATGATAAATAAATTAACTGCAAACAAAAAATAGTAATAAAATAAATATTTTACTCGATAAACAAAATAATACTAACATATCAAAACTCATACACACACAAGATACATAAAGCCTAAAAACTTACTATTATAAATTTCTAATTCTTGAGTTTCAAAATATTAATCAAAGTATTATTTATTATTTGGCAGTAAGCAGCACTGCAAGAAATTGGAAATCACGTAAGTTTTTTTTTGGAACTCAATATTATTGTATTTTGTTTCATGCAAGAAAAAAACGAAGAGACTATGAAAATTACTATTGTGCACTATTAAATGAATTGTACTATTAGTAGTTATCAAAAGTATTTTTTATATACATGTGAATTCATCATTAGATTTCTTGAGTGTAGCTCAGCTAGTGAGCATGAATTCAAAAATCTCAAGCTGTTTATATAAAAAGTATGGTATTTACTCTCTTTAACACATTGACTGTCATGGTCATTTTTTAGAAAAATGTCCCATGGGGATTTTTTAATAAATTTTATTATTTTTCACCTTGAGTCATTTTTAGAAAAGGGTGCCTTGGGGATTTTTTAATAAATTTTATTATTGTTTTGTAATTTTTCTTCGTGATTGTCATGGCCATTTTTAGAAAAGGGTGCCTTGGGGATTTTTTAATAAATTTTTTATTATTGTTTTGTAATTTTCTTCTTGACTGTCACATTCATTTTTAGAAAAGGGTGGCTTGGGGATTTTTTAATAAATTTTATTATTTTCTAATTTTTCTTCTTGACTGTCATGGTCATTTTTAGAAAAAGGTGCCTTGGGGATTTTTTAATAAATTTTATTATTGTTTTGTAATTTTCTTGACTGTCACATTCATTTTTAGAAAAGGGTGCCTTGGGGATTTTTTTAATAAAATTTATTATTATTATTTCTCTCTTAACACATTGATTGTCATGGTCATTTTTTAGAAAAAGGTCCCTTGGGGATTTTTTATTAAATTTTATTATTGTTTTGTAATTTTTCTTCCTATTACTTCCGTGTGGCTATTACATAGATGCGGCGTAAGATATGTAATCAATGAAATCAAGAAAATCAGTATCGTAAATATGCAATATGGAAAACAAAAAAAAAACGTTATTATTGTATGTGTATTCAAAATCATACACATGGCAGTTAATATGTTAACGAGATAATTTGAATTGGTAGGAAATAAATTTAATAAAGCATAAATAAAACTTTAAATTTGCTATATATTCCAAATATATTTTTAATTTATAACTGTCCATCATCTGAAGATTCGCTATTGTTATTTGTCGGATGTTATTAAGAATATTGTGGGTGTAAATATAAAATCTCATCAACTTTTGTTTTTCTTTTTCCAGAAACAAACTCCACCACGTATTCCGGATACGACGCGGCACTGTACTCTGCTGCTACAATGTATGTGGCACAGCAGTCCAGTAATCAACAGAAGGCCGGCGGTTGGCAGGGCTACAAAAAGGGCGGCGGAGGGCCCAAAAATATGCGCGCCAAGGCCCCGCCCAAGCCGCAACAGTTGCATTACTGTGAAGTTTGCAAAATAAGGTAAATACGTTTCAAAAGCTCATTACATATCGCACCTCTAACAGAAATCTTTAAAGAGTAATTACTGAATTAACAGAAATCACAATTTTAATTACTGATCATGTAAGGTATAGAAATGATGGAATGAAGAGAAAACTGATGTTTATCCAGATAATTGATTACTTGATAAATATTGAAGGAGAATTCAAGCAAATACTGACAGTACTAGGACTGACAGTATTATTGACCATGTAAGGTGCCTTGTATAGTGTACATATTAATATGTACAATAGTTAATTAATCAAATCTACAAAAATAAATTGGGAGCTTTATAACATTGTATAAGTTTCTAAATAAAGGTACAGAGTATCAAAACATGATTTTAAATGTCCCTTGTATAGCCCATTTTGCTTGACAATGTTTGCTAGAACTTGTGCAAACATCTGTTTTCACTGGGCTTATAACAAAAGTAACATGGTTATTCACAGATGTATCCACCCTTGATGAATCTGTTGCCATGTTTTCTGTACATTTTAAGAACCATCACTTAACTCAAGCCTTAATAGTTTTACTTATTAACCTCAGTACATCATATCAAACTAATATTTGTTTCTGTTTATTCTGATGGTATTTAAAAAAAAATCTGAGGTTCATATTTATTAACAAGATTTGATTTATGTTACAGTTGTGCTGGCCCTCAGACATACCGTGAACATTTGGAGGGTCAAAAACACAAGAAGCGAGAAGCTGCCAACAAAATGACTGCATCGCCAGCTGTTACCAATCAGAACAGAGCTGGGAATTCACTCAGATGTCAGCTGTGTGATGTTACATGCACAGGTGAGAACACATGCTTACAATATTCATATTAATCATTCAAAGCCTAACATTGACAGTATTTGCTAGATCATATGCATATTACTGATTTCCATAGGCTGATAGCAACAATTACAGGGTTTTTCGCAGATTTATTATCTATTTATAAATCTGTAGCCCTATTCTCTGTACATTTATATTAATAATTAAACTGGTTAGGTTATATTAAAGTGCGTTAACTATAGCATGTATATTCAAGATTTAGGGCCGGTTCTACAATTGACATTTAACCGGCGAATAAGGCTATTCGTGGAATAAGTTTGACATATTAATGCCAATATGTCAAACTTATTCCACGAATAACCTTATTCTCCAGTTAAATCTCAATTGTAGAACCGGCCCTTAGACAGTTTTTTTATATAGTTAGTAGGTAAATATTGAGATGTTCAATTTTCCACCTAAATGACGTTTTAAATCACGGATTTTAAATTGTCTTAGGGTCAGTTAATTAGTTTAAGGGCCACAATTGAAATTTAACCGGAGAATAGGGCTATTTGTGGTATAAGGGCCAGTTTTACAATTGACATTTAACTGGAGAATAAGGCTATTCATGGAATAAGTTTGAGATATTAATGCCAATATGTCAAACTTATTCCATGAATAACCTTATTCTCCAGTTAAATGTCAATTGTGACCCTTAAACTAATTAAGTGGCCTTAAGACAATTTAAAATCTGTGATTTGAAAGGTCATTTAGGTGGAAGATTGAACATCTTGACATTTACCTACTAACTATATATATATTAATGCCAATATGTCAAACTTATTCCATGAATAACCTTATTCTCCAGTTAAATGTCAATTGTGGCCCTTAAACTAATTAACTGACCCTAAGACAATTTAAAATCCGTGATTTGAAAAGTCATTTAGGTGGAAGATTGAACATCTTGATATTTACCTACTAACTATATATATATATATTAATGCCAATATGTCAAACTTTTTCCATGAATAACCTTATTCTCCAGTTAAATGTCAATTGTGGCCCTTAAACTAATTAACTGACCATAAGACAATTTAAAATCCGTGATTTAAAAGGTCATTTAGGTGGAAGATTGAACATCTGGATATTTACCTATTAACAATATATATTAATGCCAATATGTCAAACTTTTTCCACGAATAACCTTATTCTCCAGTTAAATGTCAATTGTAGAACCGGCCCTAAGTGTGTAATTTTGACGCTAATATCCACAGATAGCCTTATTCTCCAGTTAAATGTCAATTGTACAACTGCCCCTTAATCGAGTTTAATGCTAAATTCAGTTTAAAGCATCAGGTGTCAATGCGCTTTAAACACTGCACTGCTTTAAACTGAGTTTAGTGCTAATAATTTGGCTAGTTTGCCCTACAGAGTTATAAAATTAATCTTCTCTGAAACGTTTTCAATAAGACTAGTAAACTTTTCAATAATTACTATAAAAAATATATAAATTATTTTTCTAATTTTAGGTAATGATGCTTATGCCGCGCATATTCGAGGCTCCAAACACTCGAAAGTGGTAATGCTCCACACAAAACTAGGCAAGCCAATTCCACCCCAAGAGCCTGAAGTAATTGGAGGGCCTCGCAAAACGATCACAACCACTCCTAAAATAAATTTTGTACAATCGGGCGGTTTGGGGGTTATCGGCACTGCGCCTGCCCCGACAGGCAACGGAGATGTGAAGGAGGACGAGATTGATGATACACCGGAACCTGATATACAACCGGTTGGACAAGACTATATTGAAGAGATTAAGAGTGATGATGGAAAGGTATTTATGTTCACCTTTGTCAAAAATAAGAATCATCCCACAGGTGACCAACATCAGAGGTGTGATTTTTGAAACTACTCGTTTCAAACGTAAACGCATACGTTTGAAACGTAAACGCATACGTTTGAAACGTAAACGCATACGTTTGAAACGTAAACGCATACGTTTGAAACGTAAACGCATACGTTTGAAACGTAAACGCATACGTTTGAAACGTAAACGCATACGTTTGAAACGTAAACGCATACGTTTGAAACGTAAACGCATACGTTTGAAATGTAAACGCATACGTTTGAAACGATTCTTGAAACCACTTGTTTCGAACGTATTCGTTTATTTGTCGAAAGTCGCCCGGCAAAATACGAAAATTCACGATTTATGTTCATTCAATTATGGAATTTTAGTTTATTAGTATTTGCAAGGCTAGTAAACCGAAATTTCGAGCTCACATCGTGAAATTATGGAATTTCGGCTTACTAGCCCCAAAAAAAACATGAATAAACCAAAATTTTATCATTGAACAAACTCGAATCGTGAATTGTCCGTATTTTGCGGAGTCACTTTGAAAGTTAAACGAGTGGTTTCAAGTATCGCACCCCTAGACACAAAAGCGTTAATATTAATATTCATAAAGCCCTTGTTTGCTTGACAATATTTGCTAGAACATGTGCGAATAGCTGTTTTCACTGGGCTGATAGCAAAAGTAATGGAGCATATCCCAGATTAATTTCACTATTGATTAGTCTATAGCTCTATTCACTGTACATTCAAATGATCTTCACATATAAAGTGAATGACATTGTACTAGATTCATCAAGAGACTTGAACAACTTTCATTCAAGACAGTTGCATCCAATACTTTAACTGTGTTTGAGAAATACCATAACATAAATTGTTGCATTTTATTAATGTTTCTATTGATTTTTTTTCTTTCTTGTAGGTTATAAGTTTCAATTGCAAATTATGCGAATGTCGATTTAATGATCCAAATGCAAAGGAAATGCACATGAAAGGACGCAGGCATCGTTTGCAGTACAAGAAGAAAGTGAACCCTGACTTGGTTGTTGACTTGAAGCCTTCTCTAAGACAGCGCAAGATCCAAGAGGAGAAAATGAGAAGAGCGGTAAGTTAATTTATCAGTTTATATTTATATCAAGGACACCTCATATTATTATTCTGCTTACTTTGACTGGGACGATCCAGTGAAAATTTGAGCAAAATCGGTCCACTAGCAGAGAAAAGTGTGACAGTGACGTCATCGGTGTTTAATGGACTATTCGTAGTGTAGGAATTAGCGAAAATAATTAAATGCAGTAATGGACATGTGAAAATGTGGAAAAAAGCTGAAAATGTTGGCAAATGTGAGAAAAAGTGAACGAATGTGGAAAAAATAGAGAAAATGTGTCAAAACGTCATAATGTTATAAAAAGTAGAAAAGTCTCAATTCTTTCATGTCGTGAAGTAGTACTTGAATTGTTCAGCTTGACTAAACCCTTTGACAATCAGTTCCTTTTGTATCATTGAGTTTATTAGATACAAAATTTTAGGATTGTCATAAAGCAACAAGAGTTTCTTCACCCCGATTTGCAGATTCAGTTGCATTTTGGTCTTTGCAAACTCCTACATTACTATATACTATTATCTGTAGTTATATTCAACTATTCAGATACTGTTGCATTTTTAGTCTTTGCAAACTCCTACATTACTATATTCTATTATCTGTAGTTATATCTAACTATTGCCTGTTACTTATTGTCTAACTTGTTATAACTTAGGCTGCTCGCGATGATTATTGGCAGAGGAGGCACATGGCCGCAGAGGACGAGGAGGAGCGTATGTACTGGGAGGAAAGACGACGTTATGAAGAAGATTACATGGAGTGGTGCAGGAGAGGAAACATGGGTCCATTCCCACGTGGACGACCTCCATTCCCTGGAAATGCTCCACCACCAGTAAGTTGCTTTTATATTCTTAAAGATGAGTTACATTATAGTAGATAGTTTTAGGTTTCAAATATTTATGGCCTTCAGTTCATACTATAACAAATCACATCTTGAATAAATGACATGCACAGTACATGATTGGTCATAGTACACCAGTCATGTACTGTACATGTCATTTATTCAAGGTCACAACATGAGTTACATTATAGTAGATACATCAAGAATAAGTTTCAGGTTTCAAATATTTATGGTTGATGTTCAGTTCATGCTATAACCAATCACATTTTGAATAAATGACATGCACAGTACATGACTGGTTTACTATGACCAGTCATGTACTGTGCATGTCATTTATTCAAGTCGTGATTGGTTATAGCATGAACTGAACATCGACCATAAATATTTGAAACCTGAAACTTATTCAAGTTTCTTGATGTATCTACTATAATGTAACTCATGTTGTGATCTTGAATAAATAACCAATCACATCTTGAATAAATTACATGCACAGTACATGATTGGTTTACTATGACCAATCATGTACTGTGCATGTAATTTATTCAAGATGTGATTGGTTATAGCATGAACTGAACATAGATTATATATATTTGAAACTTGTTCAAATATCCTGATGAATCTTGTATAATTTAATTTATGCTATACAAAGCAATACTGCCTTAAGCCTTGGTTTCCTAGGAAGCGGTGTCGACAAAAGCGGCCGTATTTCACGTCATTTTGACGTCACATATTTCTTTTATGTATATTTAAATAAATCTAGTAATCCAGAGAGCAATATACTTCATAGTATTGAGAAAATGTCATGAATTACACTGGAATCTGGTAAGTTATTCAATTACATGTACTTAAAACGTATCCTGTAATGTGTAAATGACGTCAAAAACGGTCGTATTTATCGACACCGCTTGCTAGGAAACCAGGACTTACACCATCTGGTAGTATAAGATTTTTGATTATATAAATAACAAATGCTGTAAACAAGTTATTTTGACATTGAAATATTCTTGCAGTTCTACCAAGGCAACCCACAAATGGCTAGACGCATTGAATCCAACGATGACAGGCACGTTATGGCACACCACTCAGAAATTTATCCAAAAGAAGAGGAGCTCCAGAGTATTCAACGAATTGTATCTCACACTGAGCGTGCTCTAAAGATTGTATCTGACCAAATGGCAGAAGCTACCAAATCCAAAGATGATGGCACCACACCCACACCTGCTGAACAGGAGGAGAAGCTTGATGAGCCAATTGAACAAAAGGAAGATGGTAGAGACAACCAGCTGTAAGTACCCGTAACCGACGCCGCTTATGTGTGAATTGGGCCTAAAATGTGGCAATACAAAAATCAACTATGTAAAACTGTAAAACCACACTAGCCCATTTTGCTTGACAACATTTGTGCAAATCATTGCAAATGGCTTGTTTTCATTGGGCTAATATTATATTTGCATATTTCTTAATAGATGATTTCATACAAATTATCATAAAATTGAAATTCTGCATACAAATTAAATTTCAATAAACCCACTCTTGTGCATCATAATTTTCAAACTTGGAAAAGCCATGTCAATATTCAAATAAATCATTTTATCATTTAGGTTTTCATTCCAACGAGAGGATCGTGATTCGAACAGGACCCTGAAGGGCGTCATGCGAGTAGGACACTTGGCCAAGGGGCTGCTTCTACAGGGCGACACCAATGTCGAATTAGTAGTACTCTGCTCTGACAAACCAACATTAACGCTGCTGCGAAAGGTAGTAGAGATGCTGCCGGCAGCCATCAAACAGGTCACCCCGGAGCACAACTACGCGATCACCATAAACGCTGCTGAGGCGGGCTTCACCGTTACAGAGGACGCGCTCTCGGTTCTGGTGCAGTTAACCAGTCCCGTAATGAGAGAACAAGGTTAGATGTCTGCATGTATGTGTGGTGTGATTGACTGGGTATTACAGTACTTACACATGCAAGGTTTAAGCTGTCTTTAATAGTGCTTCTGATTATTTTTAGAGTAGAAAAATCAAAAGCATATGCATTTTGTTTTTAATTTACAAACCTTGAGAGCTTAAACCTTGAACATTAATAATAAATATTGGACTTTAGTACAGCTGATAACGGATAACAAATAACTTTTGTCTTTGAAGTAGATGTCTTTTCCAGAACTAGAGTTTTTATCTTCAGAACATCGTTGGTTTAATCCTATAATGTGAAGAGGGGTCCAATACTTATGTAAATTGTACTGTGCTGTTTAGAAGTGATTTTAGGTGGTGTGGGATAAGGATTTTTGACCAACCGGCACACTGCGATTGCAATGCACGCAATTGCCTTGTGTGCGATGCAGCTGTGGTGTGCACGATGGTCAAACACCCTTTCTGATGTCTAGAAGCTGCGAGCGGCGGGTTGGACCGGGATGTTCTCGCACGCGGCAAGTGTCTCCAGGCGCTGGCAGCCCTCAGACATACCAAATGGTTCCAGGTTTGTGTCTCTTCTCACACCGCGCTGCTTCGAGTTTATTAATAAATATTTTGAAAAAAAAACTGTTACATACTAAACAGATTGCAGATGTGAGTTCTTAAAAAAAAAAACTGCACTAGCTAGGGAATCGGAGCTCACTCGTCTAATAATAATTAGTTTTTATTTTGTTTTTCTAAATATATTTTAAGAGCTTTCTGCTTCTATTCCCTGAAATAGTTTAATTTTTTAATGAAGCATAGTTTATATTAGAATCATTTAAGCAAATTCACATCTCAATTGTTGAGAGTCCTGATTATTGGTGGGTCTGGCTTTAATACTAGGACGCCAATTCCAACAAATATATCTGGGGCTCTCGCAACGTCGTTGCTGTATGATTTAAAGCTAAAGCAATTTTATTTTTAGGCTAGAGCTCTAGGATTGCAATCCTGCGTTGTGATTATCCGAATCCTACGGGACTTGTGTCAAAGAGTGCCTACATGGGCACCACTCAGCCCTTGGGTAAATATATTTATTACTTGTGCAAACTATTTTTATTCATGTATGTGGTTTTATAGGCTATGGAACTTTTGGTGGAAAAGGTTATTTCCTCTACGCCTGGAGGTGTACAGCTGTCGCCAGGGGATGCACTGAGACGAGTTATTGAAGCTGTAGCTGGAGGACTTCTATTGCCGGGTGGACCAGGACTTGGTGATCCATGCGAGAAGGACAGTCCGGACGCCGCTGTTGCCCTGACGGCACAACAGCGCGAGGATCTTACGTGTTCAGCGCAATATGCGCTCCGTCTTATTGCCTACAGACAAATTTTCAAGGTACGTTTTTTTTTTGTCGGTATTTGGGATAACCATGAAGCTGATTTATGGTGATTTTATAGGTCTTGGGCATGGATCAACTGCCGACGCAACAGAAAGTATTCCGTCGTGATAGATCTGCAAGGAAGCGGCGTCGTTCGGGAGGCGAACAAGCAGATTCCGAAAGTAAGTTTTTCTACTTTTATATATGTATGTGAAAATTCAATTTGTTAAGCCGTGTCCAGACATGCAACAGAAAGAATGTCGTTGCATAAGTGTCGACGACACGCCGCAACACCGTAACATCGGAGCGTCCTATAACTTTTTCTCCGTCGCATCAAAGATGTGCGCGCGCTCACTTTACACATGTTTGGACGTAAAGGTCGATTTAGACAAGACAATTTCTTAGCCCAAATTGTTCAAGAAATTAATTCATATATCCTTATTGTCCTTGACAAATAGAATTCGATTACATATACTTGAAGCTACTTGTGGAGAATTGAGAACTTTTGAGAATCGATAAGAATCAAGAACACCGACTGTTTTCTAGTTAATTAGATCCGTATATTATAGATCGGGATTATATCTTATGAACGACTCTTCTAATATAATTTACAAAACAAAATAGTTTCTAATATGTATTTGTATTTATTGTAGGTGACACCGGAAAAATGGTGAAAACTGAAGGTGATTCCGCCCCTACATCTGAAGCAATACCGCAAAAGTAATATACTACTGCACTGATAAGTTGTAGAGAGTAAAAGAAATATTCCTACCTTTTCAATACTTTAGATGTTATAATAATAATATTGTATTTCTTCAGTTGGAATTGTTTTTTTGTGGGTATTTTACATTGTATTGATGAATTTTAATTTAATTATTTACTATTACCTTAGTCACGATTTCTTAGATTGTACGCGTGTTTATCTCAAATAAATACTAATAAGACAGAAACAAAATGTTGGAGTATACTTTTCAGTACCCAGAGCTTAACAATATATTTACTAGATGTGTGGTAAGTTGGTGTTAAAGTTTTGAAATGTTGAACCTGAAGGTCTGATTTATTTAAAAATTTGTTGTAATTTTGAAATCACCAGAAATATTGTTTTAACAAGAAGTATTGCTGCAATTGGGCCAGGATTATACGAGTGAAACTCTCATGTAATCCTGGCCCAACTATTGGGCATTGGAGATACACGTGTAATCCTGGCCCAACAATTTGGCATTGGATATACACATGTAATCCTGGTCCAACAGTTTTGCATTGGACATTCTTAATTGGTAAAATAAGTGAAATATATATCGATGATTTTTAGTTGATCTATGATTATATTATCTCTTATATCATCTAGTTATTATTCACAAACTTGCTGTGACTTGGGGCTTCAAATCCTTGTCCTGGTGGCTTTCAGAATAATTTCAATGTCCGTTTATCAAAAGTTGAAAAAGTGGCATTAACAATTGGCCTTTGTGGAAATTTGGTGCTGATGGCAAATATAAGGGAGAATTTGCAACATACCTGTGGGTTATGTGGAATGAAGAACTATATAAATATGAACAGGGAATTAACAAAGATAAAACAAAAAATATCTGGTGTGGGCACCACACGACTTTCCCAATTACATTTTCGAAATTTTTGACAATATTTGACGATATTTGAAAATATATGACAATGTTTTACGATATTTGACTATTTGACAATATTTGACGATGTTTGACAATATTTGACGATATGCTTACATAATATAATCATAATCAACTAAAAATCGATATATTTCACCAATTAAGGATATCCAGGATTACATGTGTAAAAAAATATAATTTTTTTTATAATAACATGTATGTTTAGTTATTTTATTTATAAAATTTATATATATATATATATATATATATATATATATATATATATAAAAAAATAGGAATTTTTTATAATAAGCCATGTTTTTTTATTATTTTATTGCAATTATTTTTTAAGCGGCTTGAAACTTTGTTTTCTAGCGACTTGAAATAAAATAATATCTAATAATATTTTTCGTAATTTTTTATGACTAAAATACATGGATTATACAAATTCATATTTTTAAAAAAATCCGCTTGAAAAAAATGAATTATGTATAATAACCCAAGTATTTTTAATTATTATTTTATTTATAAAAAAAAAATAATGTTGTATAATAACCCATGTATTTTTAGTTATTTTATTGCAATTTTTTTTTGAGCGGCTTGAAATTTTTTTTTTTCTAGCGACTTGAAATCAAATAATAACTAATAATATTAGTTATTATTTTATTTCAAACTTGAAATCAAATAATAACTAATAATATTAGTTATTATTTTATTTCAAGTCATTTGAAAAAGAAAATTTCAAGCTGTTTGAAAAAAAAGTTGCAATAAACTAATTATTACACAAAATTCATATTTTTTTGCAAGCAGCTTGAAATAAATAAAATAATAACTAAAAATACATGTGTTATTATACAAAATATTCATATTTAAAAACAAGGCCACTTGAACAAAAATACTAATAATATTATTAGTTTTTATTTTATTTCAAGTCGCTTGAAAAAAAAAATTGCAAAACATAATAATTACAATTGTATTGCAACTTTTTTCCACACGGCTTGAAATTTTTTTTTAAGCGACTTGAAGTAAAGTAATTTATAGTATTATTAGTATTTTTGTATGACTAAAATTATGACTTATACAAAAAAAACATAATAATTACAATTGTATTGCAACTTATTTCCACACGGCTTGAAATTTTTTTTTAAGCGACTTGAAGTAAAATAATTTATAGTATTATTAGTATTTTTTTATGACTAAAATTATGACTTATACAAAAAAAAGTTGCAATAAAATAATTATTACACAATATTCATATTTTTTTTTCAAGCAGCTTGCATTTTTTTTTAATATGAATAACCCATATATTTGTAGTTATTATTTTATTTATCAAATATATAATTTTTTTCTTTTTCAAAAAAAAAATTATGAATAGCCCATCTATTTTTAGTAATTAGTATTTTTTTCAAGCAGCTTGGAAAAAAAATATATATGAATTTTGTTATTTATTTATATATTTTATTGCAACTTTTTTTTCACACGGCTTGATTTTTTTTGTTTCAAGCGACTTGAAATAAAATAATAACTAATAATGTTATTAGTATTTTTTATGACTAAAATTACATGTGTTATACAAAATTCATATTTAAAAATAAAACTGCTTGAAACAAAAATATGAATTTTTTGTAATAACTCATGTATTTTTAGTTATTTGATATATAAAATTTATAAAAAAAAAATTGTCTTAAAAAAAATTATTAAATTTGTATCTCATGTATTTTTAGTCATAAAAAAACCAATATCAAATAATATTTTTATATTATTAGTTATTATTTTATTTCAAGGCACTTGAAAAAAAAATATTTCAAGCCGTTTGAAAAAAAAGTTACAATAAAATAATTATCACACAAAATTCATAATTTTTTTTTCAAGCGGCTTGAAAAAAAAAACTAAAAATATAAGGGTTATAAAAATTATATATTTGATAAATAAAATAGTAACTAAAAATGCATCGGTTATTTACAAAATTCATATTTAAAAAAATTATTTTTTCAAGCTGCTTGAAAAAAAAATGAATTTTGTATAATAACAATAAGCATCTTTAGTTATTAATTTATTTATAATATTTATTAATTTTTTTTTTTTAATTATGAATTTTTTATAATAACCCATTTTATTGCAATTTTTTTATTAGGCGGCTTTTATATTTTTTTTTCAAGCTACTTGAAATAAAATAATATCAAATAATATTTTTAGTAATTGATTTTGACTAATAATATTCAAAATTCATATTTAAAAAAAAACGCTTGAAACAAAAAATTATGAATTTTGTATAATAACCCATGTATTTTTTTTTAGTCAAAAAATACATATATAAATAATCCATTAGTTATTATTTTATTTCTAGTTGCTTGAAAATAAAATTCAAATCGTTTGAAAAAGAAGTTGCAATAAAATAATTACACAAAAATCATAATTTTTTTTCAAGCAGCTTGAAATAAATAAAATAATAACTAAAAATACATGGGGTATACAAAATTATTAATTTTTTTGAAAAAAAATTATATTTGATAAATAAAATAATATCTAAAAACAATGTAAATGTAAAATAACCAATGTATTATTTTACAAAATTCATATTAAAAAATTTTTTTTTTCAAGCTGCTTGAAAAAAAATATGAATTTTGTATAATACCCCATGTATTTTTAGTTATTATTTTATTTATTTCAAGCTGCTTGAAAAAATATATGAATTTTGTATAATACCCCATGTATTTTTAGTTATTATTTTAATTATTTCAAGCTGCTTGAAAAAAAATATGAATTTTGTATAATACCCCGTGTATTTTTAGTTATTTTATTTATTTCAAGCTGCTTGAAAAAAAAATTGCAAATAAATAATAACTTAAAATACATGGGTTATATTATAGTAACCCATGTATTTTTAGTTATTATTTATTTGCAATTTTTTTTTCAAGCAGCTTGAATTTTTTTTTCAAGAGGATTGAAATAAAATAATAACTAAGAATACATGGGTTATTATTATATAAATTCATATTTGTAAAAAAGGCTCTTTTAAAAAAAACATGAATCTTGTATAATCTATATTTTTTTATTGTTCTATATATAATTATTTTCTTAATAAATTATGAATTTTGTATAATAACCAATGTATTATCATAAAAAAATACTAAAAATATTATTAGTTATTATATTATTTCAAGTGGCTTGAAAAACAAACATAATTTAAAGTTGTTTGAAAAAAAAAGTTGCAATAAAATAATTATTACACAAAATTCAGAATTGTTTTTTTCAAGCGGCTTGAAACAAATAAAATAATTGAAAATACATAATTCATATATTTTTTAAAATTTAATAAATTTTATAAATAAAGTAATAATTAAAAATATACGAGTTATTATACAAAATTCATAATTAAAAAAAAACTATAAATAAAATTACTAAAAATACATGGGTTATTCAACTTTTTTTTTTGACATTTTTGCCTTTTTTGACTTTTTTGAAATTGTCACTTTTGAGATTTTCACGTTTTCAAGACTTTTTCACTTTTTGGCATGCTGATATTTTAACATTTTGGTATTCAGATATTTTTACATTTTGGAATGTTGACATTTACTCATTTTCATTTTTCAAATTTGTGTTGGGAGTGAGGAAGACAGTGGGAAAGTGGAGCAGAGAGACGCTAATGGAAGCTATGATAGGAACATGAAACACAAAAAGCCTGTGTCATACAGTCTGTGTATACATAAACAATGATGGATGCAAGAGATGTTAGAAAGAATGGGAAGGTGACTTGATAGAACTAGCCCCCTAGATGAATGTGAAATAGACCAAATGGATGATGTTTAGGACCCCTATTAGTAAACATCATCAAGTTGGTCTAGGAGTTGTAGAGTGGAAGAGCTGAAATGGAAGCGAAGAATGGTTGGCTTTAAATATTTGGGCTTTTGGTTTGGCTGTGGAGGAGGATTTAGAATGCATGTGGAATGTATGCAGGTAAGAATGGCGAGGAGAAATAAGTTTGTGGGGCGGTAACCTTGCAATGGCGTGCAAGATCTGGGATGCGTGTGAAAACCTATACTGTTATATGAAGTGGACGTGTGGGGTGAAATGTAATATAAAGTTAGCAAGGATGGTTCCTGAAGAATCTACTAGGTCTCGAAAGGTCGACACCTGGGGCGGTGCTATTACCACCCCACTTAAATACTACAATATTTGTTCACACTTCACAACCCCCAACACGACTCACACCACATGCTCATAGCATTCGTCTTTTAATGCCATGAACATGTGGTGCGAGTCGTGAAGTTTGAAGAAAGATTGTAGGATTTAAGTGGGGCAAGCCAGGTGCGGGAGGTATAGAAGTAGGATGGAGAAAAGATGTATGAAAGAGGAATTTAAAGGAAAGTTAGCAAGGATGGTCCCTGAAGAGTCTACTAGGTCTCGAAAGCTCGACACAATCGTCGTTTCCTAATGCCATGAGCATGTGGCGCGAGTCGTGTTGGGGGTTGTGAAGTTTGAAGAAAGATTGTAGGATTTAAGTGGGGACAAGCCAGGTGCTGGAGGAATAGAAGTAGGATGGAAAAAGGATCTATGAAAGAGTGGACATGTCTGGGGTGTGGGTAGAGGAGAAGCTGCGAGAAAAGGGAAGCCTAGGAACTGAGGTTTGAGGATTGATAATAATAAATATTTTCCTTCACCGCATTAGTCCATTTATCGAGGTGCTGATATTATAGGGCGCTGGATCTGGTTTCCAAAAAGAGTACATTAAGTTTCCTATCCATCCATAGACAACTATGCTATCCATCTTGTCTAGTTGTCTATGATCTTGTCTATGCATTAGTCGACGGAACATGCGCGGTTCTATAATCCTTGCGGCAGATCAGGCAATACCCGAGGCATGACAATAAAAGAGATATTGGCCCTGTCCATTTGGCTACTACTAGCACAGATTAGCGTTATTATAACGCTAATCTGTGCTACTAGTGACACATGCTGACTTAACGCTCATACTAGAATACATGTAAAGTCAGCATGTGCCACTAGTAGTAGCCAAATGGACAGGGTCCTTCATAGAAAAAGGACCATCATGGACCAAAGGAATAAGACAAAAAACAATAAATAATGGGCGAAAAGAATCTATAAGTAGGAGCAAACAGTTGGTTTTGGACCCCCCAATTGAGACAACATTTTACCTAGGGTAATTAAACCTAGGGTAAAATAGTTCTTATTTTGTCACAAAAACATTATGGCAAATAATCCTCTGAAATGGAGTCCTTATTTATTATTTTATGTCACCATAACCACAAATTTAAAGTGCCCATCCCAATTATTAAATAATTAACTTCGGATATTCGGGGCAGCCAGTTAATTGGGACAAAATGCCTTGGACCCGGTGTGACGTAATAAAACGGAATATACTGTATATATTAATTGCATTTCAAGGAATATTTAATAAAGACGATTAATTACTGCGCCTAAGTTAAAACAACACTACCGGGCCAGTTATTATAATTGGAATATTACAAACACCTCGCGGTTTCGCGGTTATGCAATGGACCAACATATATAATTCCTTTCACATTTTTTCCTTCACCTCCTAAAAGTAGGAATATACTATTCATGCACACTGCGCACCGAGTTGTGGCTGTCAGACACATAAAGCACGCTGTCCCTGTGCGTGGTGCAAAGTTTATATAATACCGGCGATAACAGTTTTTTTAAAGTTAATAATAACCAGTAATTATGAGTGCTCCGGCTGGTGGGGTATGTATAAGTTCTCTATGTAGTAGTGTTGATGCAATAGGCGACGACCGTGTTTATGTCACCTTGGCCGTTCATGTTGGCCACTTGCTACAGAAGAACATCAGAGAATTGATTTTACAGTTTTACCTTTAACATTTGAACTTGACTACTTGTAAATATGGTAGATGTTCAAGACGATTCTTGGCAAGTAAGTCGAATTGTTTAGTCATCTTAATTAGCAATTTTATCTATGTAGGTTATGTTAGTTTCTCATTACAATAAATATACTTTTAGTTAATTATGGCAATTGTTTAGATATAATTAGTCATTAGGTGTAGACTATGTTGCATTTAAATTAATTTCATATAATTGGAATTATATGCAAGTTACAGGTTGAATATTAATTTATGTACTTCTTTAATAAAATTATATTTAATAAAAAAATCATTTTTAGATAATTATATCAATTGTTTAGTAACTATAATTAGTTATTAGCTGTAGACTTTACATAATTAGAATTCTATGCAAGTTGCAGGTTATATGTATTCAATATTAATTAACTTATTAATTAAATAAAATTATATTCAATAAAAAAGTACTTTTAGATAATTAAATCAGTTGTTTAGTAAATATAATTAGTTATTAGGTGTAGACTTTACTAATGACTACATACTTATAATTGTATGCAAGTTGCAGGTTATATGTATTCAATATTAATTAACTTATTAATTTAATAAAATTATATTCAATAAAAAAGTACTATCAGTTAATCATAAATATCAATTGTTTAGTAACTATAATTAGTTATTAGGTATTAGGTAACAAAAATGACTTTACATAAGTAGAATTATATGAATTGTGCTAGTGGGGTGCAACAATGTAATTTTGCCAAAACATAAATGGCACAGAATCTCATGTAAAATATGTAACAAAGTATAGGGATAAACTTTTTGAATGAGTAGATGTGACTAGGACCTTTAAAAACAGTGTGCTAGACATTTGTCTATGCTATGATCTGGATACATGTATTTTTTTTATAAAAAAATAACTAAAAATATTATTAGTTATTATTTTCAAGTCACTTGAAAAAAAAATTCAAGTCACTTGAAATTGCAATTAAATAACAACTAAAAACACATGGGTTATTATACAAAATTCATATTTTTTTGTTTCAATCGGCTTGAATTTTTTTTCAAACGGCTTCAAATAAAATAATAACTAAAATACATGGGTGATTATACAAAATTATAATAACCCATGTAATTTTAGTTATTATTTTATTTCAAGTCGCTTGAAAAAAAATTTCTAGACGATTGAAATAAAAAAATATGAATTTTGTATAATAACCCATGTATTTTTAGTTATTATTTTATTGCAATTTCAAGCGGCTTGAAAACTAAAAATACATGGATTATTATACAAAATTATAATAACCCATGTAATTTTAGTTATTTTATTTCAAGCCGCTTGAAAACAAATTAAAGTCTAAACTAAAAATATATATATTTTTTTTAAAACAAAAATATATGGATCCAGATCTTAGCATTTTGTATAATAACCCAGGTATTTTTAGTTATTATTTTATTACAATTTCAAGCTACTTGAAATTGTTTTTTCAAGCGACTTGAAAACTAAAAATACATGGATTATTATACAAAATTATAATAACCCGTGTAATTTTAGTTATTATTTTATTTCAAGCCGCTTGAAAAAAAAATTAGTCAAAACTAAAACTAAAAATATTTTTAGTTTTCTTTTTAACAAAAATACATCTATCCAGATCTTAGCATAGACAAATGAGACAAATGTCTAGCACACTGTTTTTGAAGGGCCTAGTCACACCTACTCATTAATATTGTCCACTTATAGATAATCCTGAGTATGATTTGTATAAAAAGGAGTTTTTGGCAAAATATAATAGTCTGCAGGGGTAAAACGTATTTTTAATTATTTATAGAAAGGCATAATTTATTAATTTATTATTTTAGTTTATAACAAAATCACATTATCATGTAAAATGTAAATATTAAAAAAAAAACTTCTATGTTCTATCAGCCGTGAGGCTTTTCTGTCGGTCAAGGGAGAAGCTCAGAGGAGTTTAATCACCCGGTATTTGCCTTAACTTCGCAGAAAACCTCTGAAAAACTGTAAAAGGTGATTCGCGAAAATTCTTATTTACCAAATCTATTGAAATTGTGAAAATAGCTAAAGAGAGAACTGTGTTTAATTTTAAGGAAAATTTATACCATTCAATTCAATTATTTTTGGATAAAAATCTGAGTATTTTATTGCAGCATTCAATTTTAATAGATTTTATTATTAACACAGTGTTCTGTATAAATTTATATTTATACGAGTTGCAATGTAATTTACACAATAGTTCAGAAGTTCATGGTGGCATGATGCATATAGATTGTCTTTAAACCACACTGTAATGTTATTGTCCAGCTAATTAATAATAATATTAATCTGGAAATTATAATATTTTTAAATTTAAATGTGTAATTAGAATTTGACCGATCGATCGCGAAGCTAATTTTGGTCGATCGATCGCGAAGCTAATTTTGGTCGATCGATCGCGAAGATAATTTTGGTCGATCGCTCACAATGTTAAATTATAAACCGATTAGCAGACTACTTGTTATATAGAGGACTAATGACAAAAACTCGATCGCGACACATTTTCAAGATGTAGATCTTATGTACACAAATGTTGGCCATCCCTCCTAAATAGAGTAACTTAAATTTAACCTTCATAATTATGATAAACAGTAGGAGAATTGCCACATTTTAGACCGTAAAATAATCTAAAAATAAAAATTAATATATAAATATTGTGCATTAAAATTGCTTAAAATATATTTTTTGAATTAGTCTTAAATTAATAAATGACATTAATGTAACCATAGAAAGTAACGGATAATAGTGTAGTGCATAGTTCAAGTCGTCTGAAATAGTGGACGGGCATAGTTTGGTTGGTGGGGGCCACCCGCCCACCCCACCTTCGCTCGCATAGTTTTTTCATTGGATATAGATGTTTTATATTGGCTTCAATAAAGTAAAAATTATTCTTGAAATAATCGTATATTACGATTTCGGACTAGTCGTCTCAATATAAAAGGAATAAAATATGCAAGAAATGCTTTTACATCGTAATTTCACGCTGTTGTGTAAATATGCTCTACATTTAACTCGCTTTAATATTACATTATAGGTACATACAATATTACATTATAGGTACATACAATATTACATTATAGGTACATACAATATTAAATAAAAAATAACTTAATATTCTTTTCTAGTAACAAATTGAACAACGCTTGGTATCAGAATGTCTTCAGTGAAGATTCAAAGTGCTCTGGTAAAATGGCATGCTTGATATTTGTTTAGTGTGTTTTTTGTTTGTTTGTTTAATAGTATTAAAGTATAGGCACATATTAGTATTGATATAAGTGAATATATAGGCACAATAGAGGTGCTTTCGTTTAGGATGGTTTATCAGTGTTATTCGCCCCCGTCGCGTGCAGTATCGCTCAGGTCTTGCGGTCCTGCGCCGTCGGTTGTAATGGCCGAGGTAGAATTATGCGCATTAGAAGCGGCAAATAGAACAGGAAACAATACGCCCGTACCAGCCCAGAGTGATAAACGAAAGGTACTTAAAGCACGTGCTTTGTCACTGGCATACGCGGTGTTAACGCCCCACTTTTAGTAATTATTTGTGTAACTCATCCTACACTGGCTCAATCCTACGGTGAATCTAAGTATTCTAAGTACCACTTATAGGCAAAACTTAAAAAATAAGGCAGTTCTAGTAATGTAGTAAGACTCATGATATCATATGGGTCAGTAGTTTGGTGGCCCAAGACTAAGAAAGCCATAGTGGCCAGGTTTCTAAGCAGCACCCAAAGGTACTTGCCTGATAACAATAGCAGATATGAGAACAACATCCACCACTACAAAGAAAGTCCTGCTGGACCTACCACCACTACACATCATCATTGAAAAAGAGGCAAGATCTGTAAGCCAGAAACTATAATTTTTAGGTGGTTTGTCCACCAGTCCTAAGATTTGTAATGCTGTCTAGTGGCATGTCCATTACAGGGTCTGCCTTTAGTTCGTTATACAGCTCTTTGTAGTTTACTCCGTGGGGTTTAACCTTGTAATTCAACAGTAAACTACAAAGAGCTGTATAACGAACTAAGGGTAGACCCTGTAATGGACATCCTAGACAGTAGTATAAATCTCAGGACTGGTGGACAAACCACCTAAAAATGATAGTAGGCCTCCTAACAAGCCACCGCAGGCTTAACAAGCAAATGACATGGATAGGCTTGCCTGGTAGAAGAATCCCTCTGTAGGTTCTGCAAGGAAAAGGATGAGACTGCACTGCATATACTAATACCACTACGAGGCACTATGCACAGTGCGGTCCAACGAACTCGGGAACCGAAAACCAGGATCATCCCTATATATGAAGGAATCGACATCGAGGCCATGCGGTCTGCTAGCCAGACAGAGTCCATAGAAGTTTTTTAAGACATGCCAGGAAAATAAAGAGAACGCACCGCATATACTATGCCACTAGGAGACACTATGGACAGTGCGGTTCAACGAACTCTGAAATCGCAAACCAGGATCATCCCTATATATGAATGGAGGAATCGACATCGAGGCCATGCAGTCTGATATCCAGACAGAGTCCATAGATGTTTTTTAAGACACGCCAAGAAAAGAAAGAGAACGCACTGCATATACTATGCCACTACAAGGCACTATGCATAGTGCGGTCCAACGAACTCGGAAACCGCAAACTAGTATCATCCCTATATATGAAGGAACCGAAATCGAGACCATGCAGTCTGCTAGCCGAGTCCATAGAAGTCTTTTAAGACACGCCAGGAAAAGAAAGAGAACGCACCGCATATACTATGTCACTACGAGACACTATGCACAATGCGGTCCAATGAACTCGGGAATTGTAAACCAAGATCATCCCTATATATGAAGGAATCGACATCGAGACAATTCAGTCTGCTTGCCAGACAGAGTCCATAGAAGTCTTTTAAGACACGCCAGGAAAAAGAAGAGATCGCACTGCATATTCTATGCCACTACGAGGCACTATATAGAGTGCGGTCCAATGAACTCGGGAACCGCAAACCAGGATCAGCTCTATATATGAAGGAATCGACATCGAGCCCATGCAGTCTGCTAGCCAGACAGGGTCCATAGAAGTCTTTTAAGACACGCCAGAAAAAAGAAAAGATCGCACTGCATATACTATGCCACTACGAGGCACTATATACAATGCGGTTCAACTATCATCCATATATATATAAAAGAATCGACATCGAGGCCATGCACATGCTAGCCTGGACAGAGTCCATAGAAGTTCTTTAAGACATACTGGGGATCACAAAAGCTCTACAGAGGTCGCAGTGGTGTGGGCCACCCGTTCTTAATCTAATTTAGTGATGTCTACAATGCACGATGACGGACAAACCAGAGATGATTATCGATTACAATAAAACTTAAGGATGAGTAGGTGCAGTTGTAGATAATACATTTTCTATTTATTAAACCTCAAGAATCTCTAGATTGTGGCCAATGGTTATCTTTTATAGACTGCTGGACATTACGGGCATAAATACACAAAAAGTTTTTTTCACAAACAACATGGATATGAAATCCCAAAGACAACTTTTTTTTTGAAATCCGTGCCAAAACAGCTGTTAGAAAAACACTAAAAAGGATCCAGGATGACAAAACACATCTCACTTTTGTTTGGCCAAAATACTAATAATAGAATGCTCTACCAATACCAACCCTTCCAGGGATTTGTCTTATATGCGGTTCACCCAGAAACACAAAAACTAACGTCACTTGTGAAACAATGTAAAAAGAACGTTTGCAGGAATCATAGTTAATTGCAATATAAAATTCACCATTTTGGCCATAACGCTCATAACTCTTTCCAATGTTCTCAAACACGATGTTGAGCCTAAAACCTGATCATCATTCATGAATAATAGAAACCTAGGACTGAGTGTCCGATATCTCTTTTTAAGAGGCTTGATGTTCCCAAACACGATTTTGAGTATAAAACCTGTTCATCATTCATGAACAATGGAAACTTAGTGTCCGATATGTCTTTTTTAAGAGGCTTGATGCAATGTTCTCAAACACGATTTTGAGCATAAAACCTGTTGCATCATTCATGAACAATGGAAATCTAGGACTGAGTGTCCGATATGTCTTTTTAAGAGGCTTGATGCAAAGTTCTCAAACACGATTTTGAGCATAAAACCTGTTCATCATTAATGAACAATGGAAACTTAGGACCGAGTGTCCGATATGTCTTATTAAGAGGCTTGATCCAATGTTCCCAAACACGATTTTGAGTATAAAACCTGTTCATCATTCATGAACAATTGAAATCTAGGACTGAGTGTCTGATATGTCTTTTTTAAGAGGCTTGATCCAATGTTCTCAAACACGATTTTGAGCATAAAACCTGTTCATCATTCATGAACAATAGAAACCTAGGACTGAGGGTCTGATATGTCTTTTTAAGAGGCTTGATCCAATGTTCTCAAACACGATTTTGAACATAAAACCTGTTCATCATTAATGAACAATGGAAATCTAGGACCGAGTGTCCGATATGTCTTTTTAAGAGGCTTTGTCCAATGTTCTCAAACACGATTTTGAGCATAAAATCTGTTCATCATTCATGAACAATAGAAACCTAGGACTGAGTGTCCGATATGTCTTTTTTAAGAGGCTTGATCCAATGTTCTCAAACACGATTTTGAGCACAAAACCTGTTCATCATTCATGAACAATAGAAACCTAGGACTGAGTGTCCGATATGTCTTTTTAAGAGGCTTGATCCAATGTTCTTAAACACGATTTTGAGCATAAAACCTGTTCATCATTAATGAACAATGGAAATCTAGGACCGAGTGTCTGATATGTCTTTTTTAAGAGGCTTGATCCAATGTTATCAAACACGTTTTGAGCATAAAACATGTTCATCATTCATGAACAATAGAAACCTAGGACTGAGTGTCCGATATGTCTTTTTAAGAGGCTTGATCCAATGTTCTCAAACACGATTTTGAGCATAAAACCTGTTTATCATTAATGAACAATGGAAACCTAGGACTGAGTGTCCGATATGTCTTTTTAAGAGGCTTGATCCAATGTTATCAAACACGTTTTGAGCATAAAACATGTTCATCATTCATGAAGAATAGAAACCTAGGACTAAGTGTCCGATATGTCTTTTTAAGAGGCTTGATCCAATGTTCTCAAACACGATTTTCAGCATAAAACCTGTTCATCATTCATGAACAATGGAAACCTAGAACTGAGTGTCCGATATGTCATTACACTAATTTTTGTGTTCATTCTATTAGTTCAGCGCTATGAAATATGTATGCATTATAGCGCATGGTAATAGCGATCGGTCAAAAATCGTACCCCAATGGTGCCAATGTGTGTCACTTATGTCACGCGTACCATAGTTTGCCATCCCCGTACTAGACTCCTCAAGAAACTTGAATAAGTTTCTAAGTTCAATTATTCATTCAACATAGTACCTTCAGTTCGTATCGAATCTACTACAATGTAATTCACGCTTTATAGATACTAATAAGGAACATTTTATAGTTATTAATGTATTCACAGTGTTAGTGATAGAAACATAAGCTGCATGTCTTACTTTTGCGTATACCCAAATCTAGATTTATATGCTATATTTCTGTTTTAGTGTGACACTTGATGTTTTTTTATTGCATGTTATTTAAGATACATTAATTTCCTTTCAGAAGAACATATGTCTGAGTGGTGATATAGGCTTTGTCCGTTTGGCTACTACTAGTGACTAGTCACGCTCATACTAATAGTATAGCGTGACGTCAGCATTCGTCACTACTAGTCACTAGTAGCACAGACAGGACCATAGAATAAGAATTCGTGTAATCTTTTGTGGGTCCTAGGTTACTAGATACCGTATTCTTTAATAATAAATTGTTATTACTAAAGTATAGTAATATAATAACTTCAATAATATGTAACTTCCATTTAACAGGTTAAGCGCCATGGCGGTCACCGGTGTCCGCTATATCTCCAGCCAATTGGGTCATTTTTAGATTTTAGATTTTTTTAAAATATATAAGCGATAACACCGAAGGGCCACAGCGGACATTGGTGTCCGCCGCCCTTTTTTCGTTTTATGATGAGGCAAATTTGCCAAAATTATATAAAATAGGTTTAAGACAAACAGAAATATCACAATTTGGCAAAAAAAGTCTTGGGCAAAATGAAAAGTTTGGCTAAATATACATGGCGCTTAACCTGTTAATATACAAGCATCCTTTTGTTTCATCATTCTTAACTTGTTTGATCTTTGCTATTGTTAATCTCTTACCCCGACGAGTGATGCTAAGTAATATACGCCCGAAACCGCTTTCTTTTATCGTTCGGGAGCTGTTCTGGGCTGGTCTTAGCTGTCTTAAAACAGTCCAGAACAGTTCTCGACCGATAAACGAGAGCGGTTCTATTTTAAGCGGGTCCTATATGGGGGTAGGTCAGGTGTTCCCTCTTCTCTTCTCTAAGACGACACTGATTAATTAATTAATCCCAGAAGATTTAAGTACATCTTCATAATTAGATTTTTCCCCATTTCTTTATATACAGACAACTTTGATACTGATTAATTGATTCATCCCAGATGATTTAAGGACATCTTCATAATTAGATTTTTCCCCATTTATTTATATACACAACTTTGATACTGATTAATTGATTAATCCCAGATGATTTAAGTACATCTTCATAATTACATTTTTCCCCATTTATTTATATACAGACAACTTTGATACTGATTAATTGATTAATCCCAGATGATTTAACTACATCTTCATAATTAGATTTTTCCTATTTTTTTGTATAAAGACAACTTTGAAAGGACGTTTAATCAGTTCAGCTTCAAGCGTGAATTACATTGTACTAGATTCGTCAAGAAAGTTTATAAAGTTACTAGTTTCTATTATACATGTGCTATGTTCAGCTCGTACTATGACGAATCACGTATTGTGCATGACTTGAATAAAAGGCGTGATCGGTCATAGTACGTAACTGAACATAGCACACGACTAATTGAAAATAGAAACTTGATCAAGCTTCTTTACGATTCTAGTACGATGTAATACAAGCTTTAGGCGATATTGCACCAATTTAGGGTTCTATAATATATACTTGTAGAAATAATAGAAATAATTGTTGCATTCTAGTTGCACTGCAATACGCAATTAGCCTAATTATGTAGTTTTTCAATTTATTATTTTATATTTTATATATATATATATATATATATATATATATATATATATATATATATATATATATATATTATCTATTTGCCTTTTACCTTTCAGTGTAGGCTGTAAACTAGAATTAACCAACTTCATATTGGTGCAGATCAGCATAAATGTCATATGAGTAAATATTGTAGACTAAGTAAAAGTAACAGTATTTATTTTCAGGTTTTGGGCCTTGCGGTGGGTGTGGCTGTGATAGTAACATCCGTTGTAATTTATAGATTGACAGCAAAAAAGGCGCCCTGTCAAAAAGGTATGTACCAACATTTGTTTTGCATATCTTTGAAAGGTGGATTCACATTTTTATACCGCGAATTGTGAAATTGTATTATTTTCAGAAAAAGTAGACAATAGAATGGCATAGAATGTATGCAAGTTGATCAACATAATTGTTGTTTGCTTTCACTCCTTCACATTCGTTGGTTTGGTGCTACCATGTGCCACTACCCTTACTACACAGTACACTCGCGGTATATCCTTGTCCCATTCCTTCTTCTTTCTCTTTCAAACCGCATCTCGCTATTGCCATGCATACAGAACAACGTATGCATGGCAAGAGCGAGATGCGGTTTGGAAGAGAGATAAGAAGGAACATTGGGATGGGACAAGGATATACCTGCTTCACCCTCTCCTCGTTATGTAGCTCGTGGGTTTCCCCGCACTTGCCACATAGCCAGGCAGGGTTATACGAGCTCTCAGTCATTTTCGCCTGATTTTATGGCCACGTAACATTCTTCACTCGCTCTATGACCTCAGTATTCAGACTTCAGCTTTTCCTCCACCCACACTTCAGACATAACCCCTCATTCATTCTTCATCTATAATTTCTTCATCCGATCTCCACTCTACTCCTACATCTGATCACAATTACCGCACCAGTCTCTCTTCCCCCAACTCATGCAGCCTTTCCTCCAACTTCACTACCCTCCCATCCGACTCGCACCACATGCTCATTCAATTCGTTCAACAAGAGCACCGTGATAGGTGTCTATTTTGCGAGTCCTAGCAGACTCTTCAGAAATCAGCCTTGCTCCCTTTCGCTCTCGTAATTCCTACACCTCCACTCCATACAACAATATATACAATAAAGAATTTTCCGTGGTTTAATCACCAGATGTTTACTTCACAGATAACCATTTTTTTTTACTTATTTGCGTGGGTGAAAGGCGCCTTCTTAAAACGTTTATTTTGGCGCCTCCTTTCTTTACATTTTAAAGAATACTGAATGAAATAATTAGAATGACGCCTCCTATAACCAGGGCCGTCGCGTGTGGATGGCGAGGTTGTGAATAGCACCAAGGCGCCTGATTGTAGCATTGGTGCTATTCACAACCTAGCCACCCTTACGCGGCGGCCCTGGTTGTCATACTTATTATTGTATTCTTTCATTCAGACCTGTGTAAATACTTCTTGTATATCACCAAAAAATTTAATCTAATAATCATTGCATATACGATCATGTGCTTGAGTATAATTGTATAGACGATATCAAAGAGTAGTAATAATTCACCAATTGTACAACGCAATCAACTAATAATATCATTATATAATCACTCACCTAAGGCAAATCCCGGTATATAATGTTCATCAAAGACAACTGCACTTGAAACCAACTAACTATTTAAACACATTCACTTGTCTGCTGTCGATGCGCGCACTCTTAAAGACGAACTCACACTATCCGTCCCCGCGCCACCCGGCACAGAGCGAGTGACTCAGTTTTTTGTTACATAAAAACGCCAACTCGGGCGGATAACAAACTGGTCTGCGCGATGTGTCATAGGACCTCTAGCTGAAAACGCATTATTTTTATTATTTTGTTTAAACCAATATGCGCGTAATTTTAATATATAGCAGATTTCCCTTTGGTATTTTGTTCTAATTAAGTTCAATTCTATCCCGCATATCCAAAGTTATTACCATTTATTGATTATAGAATGTTTGTCCCAAATAAGCGACTGTTCCAATTAACTAGAATTCACTCTATTAATATTATTATATTAAGAAGAAACCTAATCAGAAATGGTGTTATCGGAAATTCTGATCCTTATGGACGAAAGAAGGAAAAGTAAAACCAATGTGAATAAGTTTAAAGAAGTACCAAAAAATGCGATTAGTTACATTTTCTATGGTAGGGGTGGATAATAAGTCGATCGCGAAGCCAATTTTGGTCAAAGCGCTCGCGATTTATTAACTTGGAAACCGATTAGACTACATACTTGATAAATAGAGCTCTAATGACAACAATTCGATCTCGACACAGTTTTAAGATAAATAGTACATCTTATGTACACAAAAGTAGGTTGCCGCTGCTCTATGATGTGAAGACATGGACAATAAATAAGAGTAACGCTAATAAATTAGAAGCCTTTGAAATGTGGACGAATAGGAGAATACTTATTATTATTATACTAATCATGATCTATCATGGATAGCAATGATGATATCCTCAGATGAATGGATAAACAACGAGAAATCTTAATAATCATCAACGACTTCGGAAGGATTTCTGAAGTACACGTCCTAACAATCACACTAGAGAAATATCGCCAAACAGCTTTTAGAGTTTTTTTTTCTCCGAAATTCCGGGTTACTACACTCCTCTGATCTTCTCTCTTTATCAGCGAAAAAAGCTGATAGCTATAAAGATTCTATTGCGGTCTAATTTCTCTCAATTTCAGTAATAGGACTGGACAATTTCCCATCTATACATTTATCACAAATGAGTTATGAGAGTTTTTTTTTAATAATAGACTTTTTTGTTACAGGCAAAAAGAATCAGTTTGTGACATTGGTTGACTCGCAAACCAAATATTCCCTTCCTCTTATTGAAAAGGAGGAAATTAGCCATGATACCCGGCGGTTCAGATTTGGGCTTCCATCCGAAAAACACATTTTGGGTAAGTAGATATAATACCATATAGTTAAGCTAGTGCATGGTTCGGCAAGCTAAGGTTCTATAGATCCATGTCCGAAAACAATTGAAAGCAAAATAATATGTATTTATATATATATATATATATATATATATATATATATATATATATATATTATCATTTGCCTTTTACCTTTCGGTGTAGGCTATTACATTAACATTATTAACATTATTATAGTTTACAATGTTGTTTATACATTTGTAAATTCTTTCCACTCCTTTCTAATCTTCGCCAGTTCTCTTGCTTGCTTGACTGTTTTTCCTTTCTTGATTATTATGTCCTCTATTATGTTGTCCCACTCTTTTCTTGGTCTACCTCTTCTTTTTTTATTTTCAGTTCTTGCTTACCATACCGGTTTTGTTTGATTCTTTTTGTCCATCCTAATTAAATGACCCCACCAGTTTAGTTGTTTCTTTTCTATATACTTATCTACAGCTTCAATTCCCAGTTCTTCTCTGATGTCATCATTTCTTATTCTGTCTCTTCTCGTAACTTGTTTTACTCCTCTGAGATATTTCATTTCCATTGCCTGTATTCTACTTTTGTCCCTCTTCGTTAGCTTTCACGTCTCGCTTCCATATGTCAGTATAGGTCTATATATGCTTTTATATATATATTTATTGTTGTCCTTCTGCTGATCTCTTTCTTGTTAATCAGTATATTGCTCAATGCGTGGTATGTTTTAGCTGTGTTGTTTATTCTGTTACTAAGTTCGCCTTCTATTTTTCCGTCTTCTGTCAGTGCTACTCCCAGGTATTTGAATTCTTCTACTTGTTCTATTGTGTGTTGTTCTATCTTTATATTTATTTGTTCTTTCCGGTTTCCTATTACCATCACTTTTGTTTTGTTATAGTTCATTTTCATGTTATACTTTTCTAGGTGTCTGTTCCATACACTAAGGTTGTGCTGCAGATTACCTTCATTTTCTGCTATCACTACTACATCATCAGCGAATGCTCCTTCCGATATTTTTACAACTTGCATGTTTTTGTACCCTATGATGTTTGCTTTTTTGGTTTCTGGTTTCATGCTCTTCATTATTTCATCCATGTATATGTTAAATAATGTAGGACTGAGCCCGCCTCCTTGTCTTAGTCCAGTGGTTGTCTGAAATGTTCTTGATGTTTGTCCCTTGTGTATTATTGCATTGGTGTTGTTGTTGTATATGTTTTGTATTAGTTCGACTGTCTTTCTTTCTACACCTCTCTCTTCCAGGATTTTCCATAATTTATTTCTTGGTATCATGTCGAATGCTTTTTCCAGGTCGATGAATCCTAGGTATGTGTTTTTATTATTTGCAATTCTTTTTTCTGTGATTTGTTTTATCGTGAAAATGTTGTCCTGTGTGGATCTTCCTTTCCTAAATCCACATTGCGATTCTTCTAGCGTCTGTTTATTTTTGCTAGTATTCTTTTGTTAATTGTTTTTTCTACGATCTTCATACCTGTGCTTATGAGTGTTATACCCCTATAGTTTGAACATTTTGTCTTATCGCCTTTCTTGTGTATCGGTACGATTAACGATACTTGCCAATCTCTGGGTATTTTATTCGTCCTCCATATTTCGTTTATTAATTTTAGTAGTATTTCATTACC
Source organism: Lordithon lunulatus (assembly GCA_963942505.1). Taxonomy (NCBI): domain Eukaryota; kingdom Metazoa; phylum Arthropoda; class Insecta; order Coleoptera; family Staphylinidae; genus Lordithon; species Lordithon lunulatus. The sequence goes on from OZ012669.1 coordinate 15,158,193, forward strand.
TGCAGGTCCCATATGTTTAATCATTTCCGTTGTGATCTGGTCTTGTCCTGGTGATTTCCCTATTTTCATTTCCCTTATTATCTCTAGTATTTATTTTCCGTTGATCATCTCTATATCTGCTTCCGAGTTGTTCTGGTCTCTTGTCTTCTGTTCATTTCCACCATTTTGTGATAGTAAGTCTTCAAAATATTCTTTCCATCTTTCCAGTATTTTTTCGTTGTCCTTCAGCAATTTTCCTTGATTGTCTTGTATATAATTTACTTCTTGTCCTTTTTCTTTTCTGTTTAGTTTTAGTGTTTTATAGAATAATTTTTGGTTTTCCTTTGCATTTTTCTCCATTGTCTCTCCGAACTTTTCCCATTCCCTGCTCTTTGCTATTCTGACCTTATCTTTTACTATTTTCCTCTTTAAACTGTATTCTTCGTAGTTTTTACTATTTTTGTCATTTAGGTATCTTTGCCATGCTTTTTTCTTTTCCTTTATTTTCTCTCTTATGTCCTGCGACCACCATGCTGTCTGCTGCTTCTTGTTTGTGTTTTGCTTTGTCCCACATGTCTCTTGTGCTGTCTCCAGTATATTTTTCGTTAATTTATTCCACATTTCCTCTATTTCTTGTCTATAGTTGCCCATTACTAATTTCTCCTCTATTTTCTCCTTATAGATTTTTGCTATTTCTTTTTCCCTTAGTTTGTATGTTCTTATCTTGTTGTAGTTTATTGCTATATTTGGTCTCTGCTTTTTTTTATCGCTATCTTGGTAGTCTTCCTTTATTTTCGTCTCTACTAGATAGTGATCACTTCCAATTTCGTAACTTCTCTTTACTCTTGTGTCTATTATTTTGCTCCTTTTCCCTTGTTCTGCTAGTACATAGTCTATTATAGATTTTTCGTTCCTGCTTATCACTTCCCTGGTGTATTTGTGTATGTCCTTGTGTTTGAATAGTATATTCGTTATTACTAGATTATTCATTCTACAATAATCTAGCATTTTCTTACCATTTTCGTTGAGTACGCCTTCTCCATATCTTCCTCTCATCGCGTCATTATCTTCTACTTCGTTGCCAATTCTGCTGTTGAAGTCTCCCGCCACGTACACTTCTCCTTTGGCTTTTTCTGTTGTTTCGTTGAGTTGCTCCCAGAATGTTTCTTTGTTGCACGCAGTATCATCTTCGTTTGGTCCATACACTGCTATGATAGTTTTATGGTAGCCGTTTCTTTGATCTCTAACTTCGATAGACAAAATCCTCTCCGTAATTGCATCCCATTTATATATATTCGATTTCAGTTTTTTTATGCACTATACATCCTACCCCTGCTGCGGCTTTCCGATTGTTATCTACACCGCTATATAGGAATATATGTTCATTGTCCATTTTGTACTCTCCCTTCCCCTTCTTTTTTGTTTCTGTTACCACTAAGAAGTCTAGTTCAGCTTTCTCAAATTCTTCTTCCAGCTCTTTTTCTTTTCCATTTATACTCCTGATATTCCAAGTCCCAATTTTCCATATTTTTCTTTTTTTTACTGTACTCTTGTCTTTGTATCCATTTATTATGTGTTTGTTCTTCTTTCCTTTGTTCGTTGTCCCTTTCCTCGCTGTATTCTTTGTATTTTTGCTTCCGTCCGTTTTCTCTTTTGCTAGTAGTTTTTTGGATTGGTTACTTTCACCCCATTATCTTTGGCTACGACTCCTTTCTCCTTTTTATCCCATATGTATATTTCATTGTCTACTATTATCTTTCTATATCCTATTTTTACGTGTTTTCCTTTTTCTTTTTCCAATTTTGCTATGTTTCTTATCTCTCTTTGTATTTTTCTCTCCTCTTCCGTTAGATCATCGTCTATATATATCTTTGTATTTCTCAGTTTATATTTTGCTTTCATTATTTTTTGTTATTCTTCCCAGCTTGGGATTTCCACTATTATTATATTTCGTTCTGGGCCTGTGTTTATTTTTTGTATTTGTTAACCCCTGTCTCCACTTCTAGTTTCTCTTTGATGAGTGATCTTACCTCTTCTATGTTATCTATCTTGTCTAGACCTCTTATTGCTATGTTATTTTTTCTTCTTCTCTTCTCTTCAATTTCTGCTTTATTTTCTAGTTTTTCTATTCTGACTTCCAATGTTCTCTTTTCTTCTTTCCATGTTTCTTCCTTGTATTTATAATGTATAATAAAAAATGTATTTGTCCCCGAAGACCTTGGTCTCGTGACTTCTGGGGGTGTATAATATATAAGCGTTATGTAGCACTCGAGAGAGGGTGAAAGGTGAGTATCCGGCGTCTTAAAACTGAAAAGGATTAGCTAAGGGAAGAAACCCCGACAAAAAATGATTGGTATGGATTTATTGGAAATGAACTGGTCATGAAAAAGTGCAAGAGAAACCTCCAAGCCTCACAACCTTAGTTGCAATTTTGAGAAGGGAACCACTGTTCTCACCAAAAGATACTGAGTCCAACCAAAAAAACATGAATCATAATCAGAAGAAGAATATCCGAAGAGTAATCAACCCTTCGTCACGTTAAGTCACCGTCAGATTTTGAGGGGCTGTGTCATGAAAAAGTACAAGAGAAACCTCCAAGCCTCTGGATAGTTGGCTGGAGGGTAGCATAGCTACAGACACTTAGGCCTCAAAATGGGCCCATTGTGAAACCTCCCTTTAAAGGCTGCTCACTCGTCCCACCAGTCAATTTTGCGTGCAAGCCGCAAAACCCTGGCGGGTGAGGAGCTGCCAATGCTGACCATACTAGGCCAGCACTCCCCTAGTATTTGATGCCTGGTGTTTACTAGAGCTGGGCAGAGGCATATTACATGCTCTGCTGTTTCTAGTTCTTCATTACACCCTCTACATAACGGGCTGTTCACCAGGCCCATCGTGTGTAGGTGTTTGTTTAGCCTCCAAGCCTCACAACCTTAGTTGCAATTTTGAGAAGGTAACCACGGTTCTCACCAAAAGAAACTGGGCCTAAGTCAAAATTACATGAATCATAATCAGAGGAAGAATATCCGAAGAGTAATCAACCCTTCGTCACGGTAAGTGACCGTCGGATTTTGAGGGGCTGTGTCAACATACTTTAAGAGATCGGAGCATGTAATATTCAAACAGAGGATGATACAATATAGGAGCATATTTTAGGAAAAATCTGCAGGTAGGTAGGTGAATTTCTGGAAACGAAGAAATAATGACCACGGATAGTCTCATAAGGACTAAGAGAGCATTCAAACGAAAAAACAATACTGGTGCAAGAGAAAGGCTGAGAAATTATTTAAGCCTAATAAAGGTCATACATGGTTTTGCGGACCCCTGAGCTACTTATTTCAAAATCTGTTTGTTTGTTTCTACTAACACAGTCCTGATAATTCAAATGTATCTGTTTTCAGGTTTACCAATTGGTCAACATATTCACCTCTCAGCAAAAATCGATGACGATTTGGTGATCAGAGCCTATACACCTGTCTCATCTGATGAAGACCGCGGATACGTAGATTTGGTTATTAAGGCATGTATAATGATAATATGATATTAATAAGTAATATTACTTCAAAATATGTCTTTATAATTATGAAATTGTATATTAGTTATCCCAATAAAGGTTGATTATTCATAATTTTGTTTCCAGGTTTACTTCAAAAATGTCCATCCTCGCTTCCCGGATGGCGGCAAGATGTCGCAGCACTTGGAAAGTCTGAAAATTGGCGACACAATCGATGTGCGCGGTCCATCCGGCAGGATGCAATATTTCGGAAACGGCAAGTTCGCTGTGAAGAAGCTGCGCAAAGATCCCGCACAGATCATTCATGTGAAGAAAGTGTCTATGGTGGCCGGTGGAACTGGCATCACGCCCATGCTTCAACTCATCAGACACATTGCTAGCGATCCATCCGACAATACTCAGCTCAATTTGTTATTTGCCAATCAAACCGAGAAGGATATTTTGGTGCGTAAAGAGCTTGAGGAAGTGGCGGAAAAACATCCGGAACAGTTTAAATTGTGGTTTACGTTGGATACACCACCAGAGGGTAAGTTGAATTTTATTCGTACATCTCGCTAAAATTGTTGGACCCCATAAAAACTTAATTGTAATCATATCACTACTGACATCTAGTTTTAATTAATAGTTGCTACTAATCAACTTTGGCCCTATGTCTTAGATATTGAAATTTAAATGCTTGATGTTACTAAAACTTGTACGCGAAATGATTTTAATTTTTATGTGTATTTAGGGTGGAAGTACAGTTCAGGATTTATCAACGAGGACATGATCAAGAAGCAACTCTTCCCGCCATCAGATGAAACATTAATCGTAATGTGTGGGCCGCCGCCAATGGTGAACTACGCCTGCATTCCAAACCTTGATAAACTGGGCTACAGCAAGGATATGTATTTCGCATATTAATACATTTTAACGGTTACAACATTAGGAATAGATTGGGGTGCTAAATTGGATTGTTATATGTTGCAAATGTTTTAATCATACGTGCCTTTCTAGTTTAGTTGACTAGCATAAAAAAAAATCTTGTTTGACTTATAAAATAAGTAAGAATTGGCATAATCAAAATTATATACTATTCTCTTTAAGGGCTTATAGAGGTGGATATCTGCACTGCAGTACAAAATAATTTGAAATAAAGTTTTTTTTGTTGTAATGTTAATTATGTGAATGTCTTTAGATGGTTCCTTTTTGTATGCACAAAATTATAGCTAAGGTCGGTATTTATTGGATTGGGATTTTTTTGGGAACCTTATTTCAATATGGGATTTTTACATTAATTTGATACTTTTGTATATCCATACAAAGTAATAATCAGCCTTTTCAAGATACTGAAGTATTTGAATATAATATTGTTTGAATGAGAACATAAAATACAGAAATCGATTACATTTGTATTAATAGAGTTCCTTTTTGTATACATACAATTATACTACTAAGGTCAGTCTTTATTGGATTGGGTTTTTTTTAAATGGAAATTTTAAACTAGCAGGTATACCAAGTTAAGGCTATAATCTGCTTTTTCATACCACGCTGTTCAGCTCAAAGGATTGGCGACAGTACTGCAAAGGAACTTGACAACACAAAATTTTACTTTACTTTAAAACAATAAAATTATTTGAAAATAATATTATTTGAATGAGAACATAAAATATAGATTGGTAAAGAAATGTTTATCAATCATAAAATAAGAATATGTACTAACATTATGGCTCTTATGACTTATTTTCTTACATTAAACTATATATTGGAAAATATCCGTCTAAAAAATAAATTCCTAAATATGTTTTATTTCAGCATACATGGGTGTTTTCAAAAAATCTAAATTGACCATTTCCAAAATATCTCAACTACACAAATATATACACTTTACTTGACTACATTTACAAAAAAAGCAGTTTTATTTTTAAAAAATGCTTACAATTGAATTTTTATAACTTTCATCTTCAAATTGAATTGTTAAAATTGTAAGTTAACTTATTTCTATATGGTAAAAGTCCATTTAAAAAAAATAAAATGATATGTATGATAAACTAATGTTCCCAAATTAATAATAATAATATTATTTACTTTAATTTAAAATCCATATGCGCATCATTTTATATTAATGCATATAAAAGACACAAATAGCAATTTAACTCGATTTTATGGGTGATTCACTTAATTTTTATATGATCACTTATTTATTACATATCGCTCCGTTCATAGAAAGTGATAAGTAAAGATTTAAATTGTATGTTAATTATAAATTCAAAATAAATCCTAGACTTAATGTACATACAAATGTGTAAAACAACTTATTAGTGTATATTATAAAACATGTAATTAATTCTTACATTATTAAAAACTTTGTTATTTTAAAATAGTTCTAATTTGAGTTCTAGTTTTCTATCAACGGAGCGATATTTGATCTTTGAAATGTGTTTGTTACATTTGTTGTTTCATGTAATGATATTGTTGTTCACTGGCGTTGATATTTTATATTTGTTATTATATTGATTGTTATATCTTATTGTCGTTATGTTTAGTATAAAAAGTCAATTAACTTACACACAATATTTTTTATCAATTTTTGTACCATTTAAAGAGGTTTTTAGCAATAGTTTATTAATAAATAATTTGTTTTTTGAAAGAATTCCTTCCTTAATATATATATATATATATATATATATGTATGTATATATATATATATATATATATATATATATATATATATATATATATATATATATATATACATACATAGGTACAGACTACACATCGAGATTTTTTGCCCATGGCCACATATTTTCAGACAAAAAATTCTGGCACATATAAGTTTGGGAACCTTCTATTTTTATTAATTATGCGACTCAATGATGAGAGAGAAAACAATCTTTAGGAACTTTCGTTTAGCATGCTTTAGTCGCCCCCGTGGCGTGCAGTATCGCTCAGGTCTTGCGGTCGTGCGCCTCCGGTTGTAAGAATTGTGTACATCAGAAGCGGCAAATAGAACAAGAGACTTATTGTCTCTTGTTCTATTTGCCGCTTCTGATGTACACAATTCTTACGGGCTTGTACCAGCCCAGAGTGATAAACGAAAACAGCTTTTATTAGGCTAATGGTTAGGGGCTTTTCAGCCCGCTCAATGATGATAGAAAACATACAATAAAAATAAATCGTGAAAAATATAGGTTTTCTAGACTATCGACAATGATATCTGTATCGTCAGCATATCATGATAATGCCACCGGTTTATTCTGCTAACGCTTCCTCGTGGAACGTGGAAAGTATAAAGAAGATAAAAGACGGAAAAGTGCCCAGCAAAGACAATATAATAGATGAGATAGACTGAGAAGGGAAGACATATGGATGAAACTTGAAAATTGAGAATAGATATATTCCTCATATAGTCTCAATTTTCAAGTTCTACTCTTCTCAATCTATATCTACCTATTTCCGTTCTAATACTATAATCAACGATTACCTTTGATTGAAGTATTAATCAACGCTATTACGTCGTCTTTGATGGGCACTTTTTAAAATAGCAAAAGCTATGAACCAAAACGTTAAAAATATTATAAAAGTAAAAAAATAGAACAGACAATACGTATTAGCGTTGATTTAGTATTAGTATTTATAAATACTTCAATCAACGGTATTAGTCAAAGCGATTGGAAGAGGCGTAGGACAGAATGGCCGCAGGGTGAGTAATGGGCTCCCTAACGTTCCCCTGAGGGCATCAGGTAAGGTTGCGAACTATTATTGTTCCAAAAAGAGGAAGGAGTTCGGTTAGATGATGTTAAGGGTGGTTACAAATTAAAATGAGGTTTTTATTTTATTTTTATCAACATAGTTTATTAGAAAAATACTAAGATTCATAAAATTCCTTTATACCAAATAGTCGAAATAAATAATAAAAAATGAGAAAAAGAATGTCATTTTAGCAAGAGGGAGGATGGGAGGACATTATAGCCGAAAAGAGGTTTGCGATCTCTTCCCTAACGCCTCGTGGGAACAATATGGACAAAACAAAACAATCAACAAACAAACAAAAACAACCAAGATACGACACCGAAGGTCAGGGTCCTACAAAGGCTACAAGGCACGCGACGCCCAAGAAGATCGCGGCGTGCAAGACCTCTGCATCAGCAAGTGTTGGATTATTGGTAGAATAATGTAATACATGCTCTCTCTAGAGTTATCAGCTTGAGCGTCATATATAGATATATGATATGATATATATATATATATATATATATATATATATATATATATATATATATATATATATCTAATATTGTCTATGACTAGCGTCTTTATTCACATATACATACAATATGGTGTAAAACATATTTAGTAGATAGCGCTACATACATAATGTTGATATTAATATTAATTAACAGCAAGAAGGCGTAAAAAGTAGCATGGGCTAATAGAATATCTACCTCGAAACAGTTCTGCAGATTAAAATCTGCAGAAGATTCGAACCTGATATGGGAGGTGGTTATGGCCGCTCGAATTGTCCCTTTACGACGATCGCATTATCGTCCATGTATCCTATTCAGTGACATCTTTCCGACGATAACTTCTCCAGGAGATCGTCTACCAGGACTGCCTGAAGTAACGGTGATAGTACTCCGCCCTGGGAGCACCCCCCTTCCAACTTTTATGGTGGCATCGCCGGGCGTATATATATATATATATATATATATATATATTTATATATATATATATATATATATATATATATATTTATATATATATATATATATATATATGATTCTTAGGCGCATAAAAAAGCCCTGTTAAAAAGCCGGAAGGACTGCTCGGAACGGCACTAAAGGGAAACTTTCTGAAAGCGGAGCAAAGGAAGAAGGACATAGGGTCCCAAAAAGGATAGTCGCCGCCCAAAGAGCTATCTTTGCGATGCAAGAGGATATTCCAAAACCCCACCGCACCCGCCGAGGAAGGGAATACCCCAGGGCGCAGGCCGACGCGTGCATGCAGACAGAGGAGGGAGAATAAACGGTCCCGACAGGAACCTTTAAGGTCGTTTTAGACAAGACAATTTCTTGACACAAAAGTTAAAGTCAAAAAACAAGACAATTACTTAGTTTGAAAGTTGTTCAAGAAATGAATTCATATATCCTCCTTCCATACAATTTGTCCTTGACAAATAGATCGCGTTATATTTCTCTATTCGATCTACCATCCAATTCAATATTTCAAATAATTTGCTGTATGATACGAGACAATTTAGATTGTCTCGTATCTTGAGTAACTTTTGAGTCAAGAAATTGTTTTGTCTAAAAGGACCTATAGTCAAGATGCGAAACAATCTAAACTGTCTCGTAACATACAGCAAATTATTTGAAATATTGGATTGGATGGTAGATCGAATGGAAAATATAATGCGTTCTATTTGTCAAAGACAAATTGTATGGGAGGAGGCTATACGAATTCATTTCTTGAACAACTTTTGTGCTAAGAAATTGTCTGTTTTTAACGAACTTTAAACATCATCCACGGCGTATATATATATATAGAAGTGCTCCTGCTTAGTACACCTAGTCAGAAACCAAATCTCAACTCGAGGCCAGAATAGACTACGTCCTCTCCGAAATAATGCAGGGGATCAGGGCCCTACAGGCAAACCTCCAATATACCATCACATGTCTAATATTAGATCAAGAAGGCCTAGACGGCGCACTCTTCGCCCGCTACACTTATCGCGGGTAACCAAACCCCCAGAGGACCATAAACATATACATTAGGGATGGTATACTGAGAACTATCTCTAAGCAATCGACAATACTCTTACCAGCCGGTAAAGTCTTGGCGCTGGATGACCTAAACAGACTACTAGCAAAGCCACTGGATGATGTAGAGTTAGACACAGCCACGTACTTTAACATTGAAGGGTCATTCAACACTGCCAATGGTCAACAATGGTCAAGGCACTACTGAAGAAAGGCATACCACAAGTTGTATGCCATTGGGTACAAGCCAGCCTAGAGAGTATCCACACCCGGCGAGGCCACCATAAAAGTTGGACGGCATCCCCTTTCAACTTTTATGGTGCAGGACGGAGCACTATCACCGCTACTTTGAGCAGTTCTGGTAGACGATCTCCTGGAGAAGTTATCGTCAGAATGATTTCACTGCTTAGGATACGTGAACGATATCGTGATTGTCGTAAAAGGACAATTCGCATTAATAATCTCAGAGTGTTCACAAAGAGGATACCTAAATATAGTGGACAAACGGTCTAAGGACCATAAACCCTCTGAAAACCAGAATAGTCAACTATACAAGAAGAACGCAATGCCGCCGCAATGGTATTGCTAGTCCTGCCACCACTACACATCCTCGTTGAAAAGGTGGCAAGATCTGTAAGCCACTAACGGGTCTAAAACGCCCGATACTTATTATTTGCATCATAACCCTTATCCTATGGGTCATCTTGGACCAAAAATTGACACATAAGCAAAACCACACAGAAAACTACAATAAACCTAGGTAGGTGCAGTAGATTATGCGGGAAAAACTGGGGACTGAACCCCAAAATGATCCTATGGCTGTACACTAGGGTAGTAAAAATCATGATATCATATGGGTCAGTAGTATGGTGGTACTATTCAAACCAAAGCGACCAGATTCCTCATCAGCACCCAAAGGTTTGCCTGCCTGAGAATAACAGGAGTCATGAAAACAATACACACCGCCGCAATGGAAGTCCTGCTAGTCCTGCCACCACTACACATCCTCATTGAAAAGGTGGCAAGATCTGTAAGCCACTAACAGGTCTAAAACGCACGATACTTATTATATGAATCATAGGCCATATCCTATGAGTCATCTTGGACCAAAAATTGACACATACGCAAAACCACACAGAAGACTACAATAAACCTAGGTAGGTGCTGTAGATTGTGCCGGAAAAACTGGGGACTGAACTCCAAAATGATCCTATGGCTGTACACTAGGGTAGTAAAACTCACGATATCATATGGTAGCATTAGTCAAGCTAAAGCGGCCAGACTACTCATTAGCACAGAAAGGCTTGCCTGCCTGAGAACAACAGCAGCCATGAAAACAGCACACGCTGCCGCAATGGAAGTCCTGCTAGTCCTGCCACCACTACACATTCTCATTGAAAAGATGGCAAGATCTGTAAGCCACTAATAGATCTAAAACGCCCGATACTTATTATTTGAATCATAGGCCATATCCTATGAGTCATTTGGGACCAAAAATTGACACATAAGCAAAAGCACACAGAAATCTACAATAAACCTATGTAGGTGCAGTAGATAGTGCGGGGAAAACTGGGGTCTGAACACCAAAATGATCCTGTGGCTGTGCACTAGGGTAGTAAAACTCATGATATCATATAGGTCAGTAGTATGGTGGCATTAATCAAACCAAAGCGGCCAGACTCCTCATCAGCACCCAAAGGTTTGCCTGCCTGAGAACAACAGGAGCCATGAAATCAACACACACAGCCGCGATGGAAATCCTGCTAGTCCTGCCACCACTACACATCATCATTGATAAGGTGGCAAGATCTGTAAGCCACAGATTCTCGCATAAGCAAACGGACGAACTGCTAAGAGCTGTATAATGAGCTGAGGACAGACCCTATTATGAGCATGCCTCCAGACAGCATGATAACTAAATACAATTTAAATAAGGAATACGATGTCATAATATCATGAAGAGCGACCTGGTCAAATGGTCCTCCATTATCCTGATTTACAGACGCCTCAAAAACAGCAGCTGATGTTTTCAGCGTCAACACGAAGACAAATATTTAAATAAATCTGGGAAAGCTCTCCACGGGGTTTCAGGAAGAAGTAGTGGCCATGCAACACTGTGCAAGGGAAGTACAAAATAGCTAATACACGAATTTCCATATACTCTGACTGCCAAGCGGCAATAGAAGTGACCGCTACCACATAGGTTCTTAACCTATGTGGTAGCGGGACTTCTCGCGATTGTTATGGGACTGTCAGCAGAACTTTGTCGAACTAGGTAGATAAAAAAATGACCTTAGCGCGGGAGCTAGGGCATAGTGGCATCCGAGGCAATAACAGGGCAGACGAAATCGCAAGAGATGTCATACCGAATCCCCTAATCTCCAAAAGATGAATGGTGATTTCTTCCCTCGGTTCTCGCTGCGAGGTGTGTGGTTCTGCTAATGCAGTATTTCCAAAGCAATCGCAAAGACATCCATGGTAAAATGGATGACAATATATTTTGAGCACCAGCCAGAGCAGATACGTGCAAAAGAATTCATAAAAGGCCAAAGCCTCAAATTCACAAAGGTCTTACTAACCCAGGCAGGAAAACCGTCGAATGGTAGTAGGGCTGATAACAGGTCACTACAGGCTTAACAAGCACATGGCACGAATAGGCCTGGCAGAAGAATCTGTTTTCACAGGAAGAGGAAGACCGCAGAGCATACACTAATCTACAGTGCGGTCCAACACATTCGGGAACGGCAAACCACGACTATTTCTATATATGAAGGAACCGATATCGAGGCTTTGCTGTCTGCTTCCCAGGACAGAGCTCATAGAAGTCCTTAAAGACACGTCGGGGACCTCAAAAACTCTACAGCGGGCGCAGTAGTGTAAATCCTGGAAGGCCATCCCTTTGAGATGGGTGAGGTGCTAGCGGGAGAGGTACTATGGTATGGTATTATATTAGCATATGGGGATGATGTAGTGCTGGTGGCCAAGAGATTAGAAGAGGTGTTGGAAAGAATGGGATGGTACCATGATAAGAGAGGGGTTAGTAGTGAATGTGGAAAGTGGCAAATGTTTAGAAATATGATTAGAATGGGTAGAAAAGGGCTTTTGGTTTGACTGCAGATGTGTGTTTTGGAAGAATTTGGAGTGGGTGCAAAGGCGAAAATGGCTGGAGGGATAGCGATCTTTACAGCAATCAGGCTTTTCCGCTAGAAAAGGGAGAAGCTCAGAGGAGTGTAATCATCTAGTATTTCACAGAAACACGAAACATATTTAACCAAGTTTAGTGATGAACTTATATTTATTTATTTTGTTCAATCTATACACAAGCGAGTTGGAGGCGGTGCTGAGGAGAGGACAGGCTGGAGGGGTCGTGGTGGGGAGAACCAAGGTGTGGATGCTGGCATATGCGGATGACATAGTATTAGTAGCCAAGAGAGTGGAAGAGATGCAAGAGATGTTGGAAAGAATGGGAAGGTACATGGATAGGAGAGGGCTAGTAGTGAATGTGGAGAAGTCTAAATGGATGATGTTTAGGAATAGGGGTAGAAGGGGTAGAGTGGAAGAGCTGAAATGGAAGGGAAGGATGATTGGGAGAGTGAACGTCTTTAAATATTTGGGTTTCTGGTTTGACAGTGGAGGAGGATTTAGGGTGCATGTGGAAAGTATGCAAGCGAAAGCTAGAATGGCTTGGGGAATAGCGAGAAGGAAATGGGAGAGGTTGTGGGGCGGTAACCTCGTAATGGCGTGCAAGATCTGGGATGCGTGTGTAAAACCTATTGTACGGAGTGGAAGTGTGGGGATTGCGTGAGTGGGATGTGATAGAGAGAGAGCAAAGTGTGCTCCTGAAGAGTCTGCTGGGTCTCGAAAGGTCGACACCGAGAGCAGTGCTGTGGCAGGAGACGAATCGTATGAGTATGTGGTGAGTGTGTGTAAGGGTTGTGAAGTTTGAAGAAAGATTGCAGGAATTGGGTGAGGAAAGACTGGTGCGGGAGGTATGGATGAGGTGTAAGAGTAGGACGGAGAGTGGTTGGAGAAAGGATAGAGGAAGGATGTATGAAAGAGTGGGTATGTCTGAGGTGTGGGTAGAGGAGAAGCTGAGAGAAATGGGAAGCCTAGGAACTGAGGTAAGAGAGAGATTGAGAGATATTGAGTGGCAAGAACGGCAGACTAGAATGAATGAGAGCTCTTACAACCCTGGCTACGTAGAGTGGCAAGTGAGTGGGAGACTCCCGAGTTACTTAGCCAGGGTGAGTGGAGCAGGGAGGACAAGGTATGCATGGCAAGAGCGAGGTGTGGGTCAGACGAGAGAGGGAGGAAAGTGTGGATGGGTTTAGGGTACACCGCGCTGTGTAGTAAGGGAAGCGACACGTGGTGGCACCTTAGCGAAGAATGTGAGGGTGTGAAAGCAGAGTGGGTGGGAGACTGCAGAAAGCTGAATGAATGGTTATGCGAGGATGGGGAATGCGTGAAAATCTGCAGGAGGCTGACGTGGGAGAGGAAAGTGGCAAGGGCAATGGGAGCGGCGATAGATGGGGGTAATTAGTAATTTTTGGCGGAGTAGTACTTTTATTTATATTGTATTTTTATTTTTATTTTTGTATATTTTTGTTGAGGTTTGTGATGTGGAGGGGCAGTGAGGGAAATGCCAATAAAGGTCTTTTTTTATATATTTATTTACATTTTTGTGCAAGTGCAAGTATGACCGGGTCCCTAAACAAACGGGCCCAAGACATTTGTCTATGATATGATCCGGCCTTGGGTGAGGGTAGTGTTTAATAGGAGGAGGGTTATAATGGAAAGCGTGAGCCATCAAAATAGTCCCCGGACAAAATAGAGAGATGTGCGAGAGTGGATGAGGGCAGGGTCGGATTAAATTATTTTGGAGACCTAGGCATTGTTTTTCTACCTGCCCCCTTACAAGAAATCGACCACACGAAAAAAAAAGTTTTATCTTTATAGCAATCAGGCTTTTCCGCTGGTAAAGGGAGAAGCTCAGAGGAATATAATTACAGAAACACGAAACTTATTTAACCAAGTATAGTGATGAATTAATATTTGTTTACATGTTTGTATGTGAGTGAAAGTATGCCCGGGCCCCGAAAAAAAAACGGGCCCTAGATATTTGTCTATGCTATGATGCGGCCCTAGGTGAGGGTAGTGTCTAATGGGAGGAGGATTATATTTCTAGTTTTAGTATTATATTTCGGTTTCGATATTATGTTGAGTTGGATTTCTTGTTTGTGTAATGGTTATGCCAAATAAAGTATTTTACACATAATGGTAGAATAACCCTCTTCTACCATTATGTGTATGCTTCAATAAAATAAATGAAATAAAGATTCGTATTTTAATGATACCTGATATGCACCCGATATTCAAGCCGATTTAAAAAGGAGTTCGTTAGCGTCCGAAATATACAGCAATTCTCTTGATAGGATTAAAATAAGGTAACTTGGGTATAGATTAGGTAAGAATATTATAAATTTAAATAATAATGCAGCAACTTCATTTTTAAATATTTTTTTTTTAGTAATTTCGTTTATATCAAACTAAGCGTGCGCATGCACGATTATGGGAACCCCAGCGAGTTAAATATATCCAAAGGAAAATAACTAAATATGATAAAATTTTCGCCATATATATTATTTTGAAATATCGCACATATTAATCTGCTTTGCAATGAATCAGTAAAGTACTAAAGAAGATTTTTAAATTAAAAATAATTAAAGATTTAGAAAATATCTAAATATAATAAAATTTTCGCCATACATATTACTTTAAAATATCGCACATATTAATCTGCTTTGCAATGAATTAATAAAGTACTAAAAGATAATTTTTTTATAATTATACAGGTTCCGGAATACAATTTTCCAAGGGCATTTTTAACGATATAGCACTGCATGATCGGTATTTCTGCCGTCTGGCTTCTATTTGAGTAATCGCAGAAGGATTTTCACATCGATCAAAGTGAATCATTAGTTTGTCTTCGCAAGTAAACTGGTTGTCACAGTTGCAATCCTAAAAAAAACTACGTTAGTAATTTAACATTCAAACAATTAATAGTTACCATTTGTCCACCACGTCTGGTATAGTTTTCTATTGTATGTACAATGCAATTATCATTATTGATACATTTCGTATACGACTCCATGCTAGGTGTATCGTTATTATCAATTACTGGACTTCCAGCCTGTTGCCAGTAACTGTATGGGATTGAATATCTCGCACAGTTTGCTAACACATAGCAGCCGGAGACTGCATGACAAAGACATCTCACACAATCGTGTTGAGTGGTATTTAGTAAATTTGGCAATTGTCCTGAAGTTATGTGAATACACATGATATTATATTATAAAATAAATTATTTGATAGATTTTACCTGCATTTAGTTTAATGCAAACACAAAGAAGCAACAACAGAGACCACTTCATTCTGTAAAGCGAGTATTTACAGTACTGATTTTGGTTATCAGAGACGACTATTTATTATTGAGATTCTGTTTTGCAATGATGATAACCTATGATGTTATAAACTGCTGCTAAAACCGCTAAATAGTATATATCTGTTATTATTGTACAACTTTTATAACCGTATCTTTTTATTATATTATAAGGTATTAAATACCAAAATCGCATAATTATTTTTCGAATAATACTTATAAATTTGTTTGACAATAATGCCTATTTATTATTATTATTAGACTTGTTTTTCAATTGTTCTCAATAACTAGTGATGCGATTTTATAATATATATATATATATATATATATATATATATATATATATATATATATATATATATATATAACTGCCAGCTATAATTATAATTGATACGCTTATTTAATCATTAGGCCATAAGTATGTGTTCATTCTAAACCAGGCTGTATAAATAATCCTAATATAACTATCGTGAATTCAAGCACTTTTACAGAAACATGTAAAGTAAATATCCGAATGAATCCTGCAAATCACCATTAAACAGCACTAAATTTATTAGAACAGGCCGAGAAATATATGGGTCAAATTAAACCCAGCAAAAAAATATCGTTTTGAGCATTGCTGGCGAATTACGTTCCGTTTAAATGAGAAAATTGAATGAATCGCTGTCACAATATATCCTAATTTAATTGCCACGCAATCGCGTGCACACGCACAAATAAGAAAGGCAGGCGCGATATTCTTCCTCGAGTTAAATTAATTCTCATCTGTAAATATAGTACATATAGGCTCTTGCACTAATCAGCCGCGTAACAAACATGTGGTGGACGCATTAATATTAGAATTACAACCATGTATCTTAATGATGACAAATATGCAGTACCCTAAATCTTACGCATTTCGAAGCTCGATCATTTTCATTAGTACCGTCGCACCGGAACGCACAATCGTCTGGCGAATTCGAAACTCGATGGATATGTGATAACAGCCATGTGTACTTAAACCAAGACTCCAAATTTATTTAAATTGTGTAGTAAACAACATTGATTTTGAAACAGACAGGTGCTTTTGTGCAAACCATTTTTTTTGAAAGTAAGTAACAATTTAGTAATATTAATTATTATGATGATGTTTGGATTGAATATCGCTTATATTATACTTTGAATACAAGAATTCTTTTAGGAACTTAAGTTTGAACCCCCAACACCGAAAGGTTTTGTTTTGGTTTTGTAAATTTATTCAGTGATATTAGTGATTATAATGGTTTGATACTAATAACATGATTTGAAATAAGTTAGAAGACATATGTGTTACTAATATAATTGATTAGAATTTCTAATCATATTAATAGCTAAGCTTAAAGCAAGTTACCTAGCTTGTAATTTTCAAACCATGATAATCCGAATAAACTAATATCACTTAGTTTATCCGGATTATCATGGTTTGAATACTACTAAGATTAGTTCAGTGATATTAGTTTATTCGAATTATAATGGTTTGAATACTAATAACATGATTTGAAAAAAGTTAGAAGACATATGTGTTACTAATATAAATTATTAGACATTCTAATCATATTAATAGTTAAGCTTAAAGTAAGTTTCCTAGCTTATAATTTTCTTTAGTGATATTAGTTTATTCAGGTTATCATGGTTTGATAACATATTTGAAACAATTAGAAGACATATCTGTTAACGATTATTAATTATTAGAATTTCTAATCATGTCAATAGTAAAGTTTAAAGCGAGTTTCCTAGCTATTTGCCGGTGCTTTAAGAAGTTTTAACAATCTCGGGTAAAGGAAACTTTTAAACGCGCGCTTTTAAACTCCAGCGACTGTAAAGTATATGTCCAAATAAGCGTATATTTTGATGCAAGAACATCGCAAGTAGGGTAGTTTTGTTGCCAAACTAGTAAAGCAGACGTGGCCAGTATATTATCAGGATAACAGCAACTCAGGCAGTTATATATACTCCATTGTTAATTCATCGATATTTAGCTATAAATTCAAGCTTCTTCGGGATTCTTCTACAATAGACATTTACATACGACAAAGAACCGAATCAATATATACAGGATATCCCTAAAGTATGCAATAAATTCGATAAAATCTTTATTTATGATTTTTGAAAAAATTGCTAAATCACCTCGATTTTTAATTTTAAATTGCCTATTTTTAATGAAAGTGTCCATATTTTTTGACCATTTTTAAATAAGCAATGAGCTTATCGATATTTTTATCAAATGACGACCCAATTTTTATATTGCGGATTTTGAAATAGAACATTTTTCTACGATCAGCGACGTATATCAAGGACATTTCCGAGAAAAATCATGAACCTGTGCGCAATCATAAATAAGAATCGACCATATGTAGTATTTGGTGAACCTTTCCCTTAAACTCTGGTTTAGATATGTATAACAGTTTAAATACTTAGGCAGTCGGGTAATATCAAAGGACCGGGAAGAAGAAATTACGTGCAATATAGAAGTAGCTAGAATAGAATTTATAATACTAAAATAACTACTCTCTAATAATTAGAGAGTAGTTATTTTAGTATTATAAATTCTGTTCTAGCTACTTCTATATTACACTTAATTTCTTCTTCCCGGTCCTTTGATATTACCCGACAGCCGAAGTATTTAAACTGTTGAACTATTTATATTAATCCGCCATCAAAGGTCACTACTGCAAATAATAAAAGAATCAAGGGAAAGGACATGGGAAGAATTTGGGAAAGCACTAGAATACAGTTTTAACGAAAATAAAAGTTGTTTTATAGAACACAAAAGAAAAGCAAGAACGAGAAAGTACAAATAACACTAAGCCAACTAAAGGATAAACAGGGAACAATAATAAAACAAGATCATGATATAATGAAAAGAAGGAAAGAGCACTTCGAAGAGGTTGTGCAGAAGAAAACGATGATAAGCACAAACGAAGGAAATGAGAACGCATGTGTGGAAATCGAAGAACCAGACAATATAACAGAAGCAGAAGTAAAAGAAGCACTGCCGATTCGATGTCCTTACTAACTATTACTAACTTGGTTTTCTTGTCGTTTATCGTAAGGCACGAACCAAATTAAAATAGAACAAGAAGATTGTAGAGATGAATATAAAAAAATCAGAGAAGAAACTAAAATGTTGTGGCAAGAAAACCAAGAAATAAAAAGAGAGAATTTAGAAATTAAACAAAAACTCGAAGAACTAAACCAATCGGTGGAGTGGCTAAAATAGCTAAAGAGGAGAAATAACATAGTTAAAAAAAAGGACCTTTATTTGGTATACCCCTCAAAAAATGCTCATCAACATCAAGAACAACAACAAAAATACATAAAAATAAAAATAAAAATAACAATCCAAAAAAAATACAAAATAAATAACATAGTTATGCATGGCTTAAATATTTATACAGAAGACATAAAAGTATTAAAAGGACCTGTAGAGAATTTGTTTTTTTTGACAAAATGGAAGTGACAATTCGGGTAAATAAAGCTCAAAAACAGGGAAAGAAAACCTGCCTAATTGAATTAGAGAAGGAAGAAGATAAAGAAAAAATAATGAAGAATAAATATAAACTTAAAAATAACAAACAAGGAAGAATTTATATAAACGACGATGAGACAAAAAGGAAAGAGATCGAAACAACCAAATAAGAAAAATGGCCAAGGAATATATTGATACAGAAGAAATACAAATATTAAAAGAAGCTGTAGAGAATTTGCTTTTTTTGACAAAATGGAAGTGACAATTCAGGTAAAAAAAGCTTAAAAACTAGGAAAGAAAACCTGCCTGATTGAATTAGAGAAGAAAGAAGAAAATTAAAAATAATAAACAAGGAAGAATTTAAATAAACGACGATGAGACACAAAGGCAAAGAGAGCGAAACACACAAATAAGAAAAATTGCCAAGGAAGAGAGAAATAAAGGAGGAGAAGTGAAAATTGGATATAATAAATTAACTGTAGACGGAATGGAAATAGAATAGGGTACTGGAAAAAACTACAATTACTGCAGAAAATTAATAAATGAAACTAATTGAATCATAGAAAGTTATAGATAATAGTGTAATGCATAGTTCAAGTCATTTGAAATAGTGGACGGGCATAGTTTGGTTGGTAGGGGCCGCCCGCCCACCCCACTTTTGCTCGGCTTGAACTATGCATTACACTATTATCTATAACTTTCTATGATTCAATTAGTTTCTTTTATTAATTTACGCCTGATTCGTAAAAAAAATGTAAGAAACAATGTAGTGCATAGTTCAAGCCGCTTGAAATAGTGGACGGGCATAGTTTGGTTGGTAGGGGACACCCGCCCACCCCACCTTTGCTCGCATAGTTTTTTCAATGGATACAGACGTTTTATATTGTTTAAACTATTCCAAGCAGAGTGTTATCCAATGGAAAAACTATGCGAGTAAAGGTAGGGTGGACTGACTATGCCCGTCCACTATTTCAAACTACTTGAAGTATGCACTACATTATTTTTCATATTATTTTACGAATCTGGCGTAAATTAATAAATGACACTTATTGAATCATAGAAAATAACGGATAACAGTGTTGTGTTTTATAAAAACTAGTTAACTATAACCCGTGATCATATTGTATGCTCTTTTATATATATATATAATATATATATATATATATATATATATATATATATATATATATATTCAAGGTCTGACAACCATAGAGTAGAACAATTTTCACATTGTAAAATTAAAAATTATTATTATTGTCTGTAGATTCAGGTCTCTCGAGTTCCATATGTTATATATTTTATAAACAGTTGTCTCGACAAAAAAAGAAATAATAGATATAACAAAAACAGCAGCGCAAACAAAAAGGACGATGAGAAGCTGGAACATACGCAGCCTGAAAGGCAAAGAATTTGAACTAGTACAAGAATTTGAAAATACAAAATTGGATATAATGGCGATGACAGAAACAAAAAAGAAAGGGAGAGGTTTAGAAAGGACCATAAACGACCACATACAAATATATAGCGGAGTTGAAGAAAGTGAAAGAGCGAGAGCAGGAGTGGGTTGCATAATAAACAAAAGGAATGGGAATGCGTAAACTAAAGCTTAATGACAATAAAAATTGAAGAGGTAGATGGATGGAAGGGAAACCTAATCATAGTATATGGACCAAAAGAAGACTAAAGTAAAACAGAAAAAGACAAATTTTGGGAAGAGCTACAAATATTATAAGAGAAGGCAGGAGAAAATACTTACATTACAGGAGACATAAATGCAATAATAGGAAATATAAATACAGGGATAGAACATATAATGGGGATTCATGGAGAACCGACGAGAAACAATAATGGAAACAGATTAATTGACTTCTGGATCTTAATCGACGTCGTAATACTAAACTCAATATTCGCCCATAAAGAAATGCACAAATATACCAGAGAAGTAGAGTAGAAATGAAAAGTCCATAATAGACTTTTAACAAACACACAACAAAGGAAGGTAGTTAATGATGTACGGGTGAAAAGAGGAAACGAGATAGGAATTGATCACTATCTAGTGGTAGAAAACATCACAATTAAGGAAGAAATAAAAACAAAAACGATGACAAGCGGAAACGGGGTTGAAACTAAAAAGGATAAGTACAAGAAAGAAACTGCAAGTGAGAAATTCAGAATAGACAAACTAAAATATAAAGAAACAGAAGTACCAGAATTATTATAAGAAATCATTTTTCAAAATCTAATGACGTGGAGGAAATATGGAGCAGTTTCAAACATAATAACAGAGGCTACAAAACGCGCATGCGGAACAACCAGACAGGCAAACAACAGAAAGTAAACACGATGGTGGACTATAGAAATAAAAAAGGAAATAAAGAAGAAAACGCAAAAGTGGATAAAGTACATTAACTCCAAGAAAGAAGAAGACTACGAAGCATATAAAATACAGAGAAAATCAACTAAACAAATAATAAAAGAATAAAGGGAAAGGACATGGGAAGAATTTGAGAAAACACTAGAATACAGTTTTAACGAAAATAAAAAGTTGTTTTATAGAACACTAAAGAAAAGCAAGAATGAGAAAGTACAATAATACTAAGACAACTAAAGGATAAACAGGGAACAATAATAAAACAAGATCATGATATAATGAAAAGATGGAAAGAGCACTTCGAAGAGCTTTTGCAGGAGAAAACGATGATAAGCACAAATGAAGGAAATGAGAACGCATGTGTAGAAAATATTCTGAACGAAGAACCAGACAATATAACAGAAGCAGAAGAAAAAGAAGCACTTATGAAATTAAGAAATGGTATAGGCCATGATATCATAAAAGTTGAACAACATAAAAATATGGACGAGGAAGGTGAAAATTTGTTAAAACAGCTTCTAAACACTATATGGAAAAGAGGAAAAATTCCAAATGCCTGGGAGAAAGCAGTGATATTCCCAATATACAAAAAAGGAGACAACAAAAACTGCAATAATTACAAGGGAATATCAATAATATGCACAACTGCTAAAATGTATGAGGTTCTATTAGAAAGTAAACTAAGAAAACAAACAAAACTAACGATGGAAAATGCACAAAGTGGCATCAGGAAGGGCCACTCAACGCAGGACGATATATTTACACTACCAAGCATTAAAAAAATGTCATCTATTTGGGTACTTGGGTAGATCCTAGTGTTCTGATAGACTCCCCCTGATAACGCTGAAAAACTCGTTGTATCCATAAAAGCTCACAACAATCATTCTTTTTTATTTTTATTAAATTAAACCCTGTTCCAGCAAATTTTGGCATGCCAGCAAATGTTGGCGTGCCAGCAAATTTTTCATACTTGCCACCACTGGCACGCGTGCTATAGGTTCGCCACCCCTGTCTTGACCAACGTGAAACCGTGTTGGCCTAGGCAGGGGTGGCGAACCTATGGCACGCGTGCCAATGGTGGCACGTTTCAAGACTAATATAGCATACAATTCAAATAATTTCATTAAATTATGTTACAATTTAATTAAGCATTAATTTATCATCCTAGCCAAGCACGTGGGAGCTCAAAAACAGCCTGCATTAATTCTTATGAGATATAACTTCTGAATCTTACGTTTTTCCAACGAATCTTAAAACTCGTCTTATATAAGCTCGTCTTATATATAACCACGTCTTAAATTTATATTCTGTTGCACCAAACATATGTAGATCTTACTTAGTCTTACAATGTAAGACCGTTTTATCGTTTTAAGATCCAATTTTTGTTTGGTGCAACGCTTTAAGATCGTCTTATTATTAGGACTGTCTTAAGGTCGATTTAGACAAGAAAATTTCTTAGCTCAAAAGTAGTTCAAGAAATGAATTCATATATCCTCCTCCCATACTATTTGTCCTTGACAAATAGAACTCGTTATATTTTTTCATTCGATCTACCATTCAATTCAATATTTCAAATAATTTGCGGTATGATACGAGACAATTTAGATTGTGTTGCATCTTGACTTTCTTTTGAGTCAAGAAATTGTCTTGTCTAAAACGACCTTTAAAGTAGTTAAGATCCGTTGGAGAAACCGGGCGTTATTAGAATTCATTCAAAAGTTATATCGTGGTTATTGAAGGGTCTTGAACCGGACCTTGCTATAAATATGAGTTGTATTATAGTTGAATTGAATTATGTGTTAAATAGATAAATATTCTTAAACTAGGTGAAATTCCCGTTGTCCGACGGGTTATCAATTATGGTTATCAATTGTCTCGCTAACTCCTTTGAGCCCGTGTGACTATTGTGTGTCCTCTCAAAATAATACCAAACGTAAAATTGTAAGGCCTGCTTTTTTTCTAACTATATAGTTGTAACTTCTAAGATAACAATAGACGCAACTATCCTACTTTTTCGTTGTTTTTTCTCCATTTAACGAACTAAACTGGCAATAAAAAAAATATTTGTCCCTACATGCACGGACACTGACAGCACAAGTCATTGATTACAAGTCGGTCGCCTTCAAAACATTCGCCTTTATTTTTTATATTATAGCGATGATATGAAATTTGCGTATACAATTTCATACTGATAAAATATATTATCAGTTCCACACTCGGCTTAAATAAATCAATTCAACTATAACACAGTTCATATTTATAACGACAAGGTCCGGTTCAGGACACTTCAATTAAGGCATTATTTATATGAAATACAGCTTCTAAAATTGTTGGATATGCAGAATGCAACTATACAAAATACTGCGAATTAATATAGACATCTTTATGGCTATTGTCCATTAGCAGTTCCAAAATGTAATAATATATGAAGCGGATATATATATATATATATATATATATATATATATATATATATATATATATATATACATTAGATATCATCCAATGGTCTTTTATCTTTCAGAATATTAAATAGAAACGTATACGAATTTTATTTTTTAATTCATGGATATAATTATGTATTGTATTAAAATAAAGACTAATAGAAACATCTTTATTGGCACACTTGTGTGTCCTTGGGATACTGACCGGATGGACAGTTTATTTAGTTTAAAAAAAAACAGCAAAAGGGTTTCGTTAAGACAATAACGGAGAGCTTGAGAGAAAAAGGACTATTATGGACTCAAGGAATGAGAGGGAACAATTAAATTTAAAGCAGCGGAAAAGCCCTCGCCGCTGCTTTACATTTAATTGTTCCTTGGGTCCTTTTTCTCTCAAGATCTCCGTTATTCTCATAAGGAAACCCTTTTTCTGATAGTTTTTTTTTAAACTAAATAAGTTGACCATCCGCTCCGAGCACCGTTACAAAACATAGAAAAAAATAGTTTTTGTTTCTTATATAGTGTTTAACAGTGGCCTTATAATTTGATAAAAGTAATTACATATTATTATTCGTCAAGCATTAATAAGCAGTTTTATAGAGAAACAGCAGTCGATGCTGACGGTGCTGTACAAAACATAGAAACAAATAGTTTTTGTTCCTTATATAGTGTTTAACAGTGGACCTATAATTTAAAATTTGATAAAAGTAATTACATATTATTATTCGTCAAACATTAATAAACAGTTTTATAGAGAAACAGCAGTCGATGCTGACGGTGCTGTACAAAACATAGAAACAAATAGTTTTTGTTCCTTATATAGTATTTAACAGTGGCCTTATAATTTAAAATTTGATAAAAGTAATTAAATATTATTATTTGTCAAACATTAATAAACAGTTTTATAGAGAAACAGCAGTCAGTGCTGACGGCCAGTAGTTATTTTAATCCAGTGTGAGTGAATTACAACTAATTGTCCGAATAAAAATCTAAAATCACATGCACGATGCTAATCTTTCACTCCCCTCGAAGATTTTAATGTGTTAATTGAAATTTATTGAATGGAGTGTTGATTATGACGTCATTTAGTGTTTAATGTTTTCCGCAGCAAGACGCATTGCGATCATTTTAAGCGCCACGAATCGAAGTAGCATATGTAGCTGTTGTAAGAGTGCGTAAAACTAGTGTAGTAAATCCATTAAGCACATGCCAAACGTTCGGCACATTATGCATACTTGTGAAATTACTTACTCGTTCATTACTCCGACCGACATAAATGTAGGGACAATTATAGAATTACATCATAACTATGAATATTTAGCATAAAAATTATAAAAGCTAGTTAGAAATAACATAAAATTAATATGGGGTAATACTGCTACGAAAATGTAGGAAACTTGAAATAGTGATGAACACTACGCCACTGACCAGGATATACCTAGATATTCACTTGATGCGAAATATTTCCAGGGCCGGTCCTAGGTAGTCGGCCGCCCGCGTGCAAATTTAATTGGGCCGCCCACTGTACTTTAATTTATATATATATATATATATATATATATATATATATATATATATATATATATTATCAATTGCCTTTTACCTTTCGGTGTAGGCTATTAGATTAACATTATAGTTTACAATTACTGTTGTTTATACATTTGTAAATTCTTTCCACTCCTTTCTGTTCTTCGCCAGTTCTCTTGCTTGCTTGACTGTTTTTCCTTTCTTGATTATTATGTCCTCTATTATGTTGTCCCATTCTTTTCTTGGTCTACCACTTCTTCTTTTATTTTCAGTTCTTGCTTCCGATACCTGTTTTGTTTGATTCTTTTTATTCATCCTAATTAAATGACCCCACCAGTTTAGTTGTTTCTTTTCTATATACTTATCTACAGCTTCAATTCCCAGTTCTTCTCTGATGTCCTCATTTCTTATTCTGTCTCTTTTCGTAACTTATTTTACTCCTCTGAGATATTTCATTTCCATTGCCTGTATTCTACTTTTGTCCCTCTTCGTTAGCTTCCACGTCTCGCTTCCATATGTCAGTATAGGTCTATATATGCTTTTATATATATTTATTTTTGTCCTTCTGCTGATCTCTTTCTTATTAATCAGTATATTGCTCAATGCGTGGTATGTTTTAGCTGTGTTGTTTATTCTGTTACTAAGTTCGCCTTCCATTTTTCCGTCTTCTGTCAGTGCTACTCCCAGGTATTTGAATTCTTCTACTTGTTCTATTGTGTGTTCTTCTATCTTTATATTTATTTGTTCTTTCCGGTTTCCTATTACCATCACTTTTGTTTTGCTATAGTTCATTTTCATGTTATACTTTTCTAGGTGTCTGTTCCATACACTAAGGTTGTGCTGCAGATTACCTTCATTTTCTGCTATCACTACTACATCATCAGCGAATGCTCCTTCCGATATTTTTACAACTTGCATGTTTTTGTACCCTATGTTTGCTTTTTTGGTTTCTGGTTTCATGCTCTTCATTATTTCATCCATGTATATGTTAAATAATGTAGGACTGAGCCCGCCTCCTTGTCTTAGTCCAGTGGTTGTCTGAAATGTTCTTGATGTTTGTCCCTTGTGTATTATTGCATTGGTGTTGTTGTTGTATATGTTTTGTATTAATTCGACTGTCTTTCTTTCTACACCTCTCTCTTCCAGGATTTTCCATAATTTATTTCTTGGTATCATGTCGAATGCTTTTTCCAGGTCGATGAATCCTAGGTATGTGTTTTTATTATTTGCAATTATTTTTTCTGTGATTTGTTTTATCGTGAAAATGTTGTCCTGTGTGGATCTTCCTTTCCTAAATCCACATTGCGATTCTTCTAGCGTCTGCTCTATTTTTGCTAGTATTCTTTTGTTAATTGTTTTTTCTAAGATCTTCATACCTATGCTTATGAGTGTTATACCCCTATAGTTTGAACATTTTGTCTTATCGCCTTTCTTGTGTATCGGTACGATTAACGATACTTGCCAATCTCTGGGTATTTTATTCGTCCTCCCTATTTCGTTTATTAATTTTAGTAGTATTTCATTACCTGCAGGTCCCATATGTTTAATCATTTCCGTTGTGATCTGGTCTTGTCCTGGTGATTTCCCTGTTTTCATTTCCCTGATTATCTCTAGTATTTCTTGTCCATTGATCATCTCTATATCTTCTTCCGAGTCGTTCTGGTCTCTTGTCTTCTGTTCGTTTCCACCATTTTGTGATAGTAAGTCTTCAAAATATTCTTTCCATCTTTCCAGTATTTTTTCGATGTCCTTCAGCAATATTCCTTGATTGTCTTGTATATAATTTACTTCTTGTCCTTTTTCTTTTCTGTTTAGTTTTAGTGTTTTATAGAATAATTTTTGGTTTTCCTTTGCATTTTTCTCCATTGTCTCTCAGAACTTTTCCCATTCCCTGCTCTTTGCTATTCTGACCTTATCTTTTACTATTTTCCTCTTTAAACTGCATTCTTCGTAGTTTTTACTTTTTTTGTCATTTAGGTATCTTTGCCATGCTTTTTTCTTTTCCTTTATTTTTTCTCTTATGTCCTGCGACCACCATGCTGTCTGCTGCTTCTTGTTTGTGTTTTGCTTTGTCCCACATGTCTCCAGTATATTTTTCTTTAATTTATTCCACATTTCCTCTACTTCTTGTTTATAGTTGCCCTTTACTAATTTCTCCTCTATTTTCTCTTTATAAATTTTTGCTATTTCTTTTCCCCTTAGTTTGTATGTTCTTATCTTGTTGTAGTTTATTGCTATATTTAGTCTCTGCTTTTTTTATCGCTATCTTGGTAGTCTTCCTTTATTTTCGTCTCTACTAGATAGTGATCACTTCCAATTTCGTAACTTCTCTTTACTCTTGTGTCTATTATTTTGCTCCTTTTCCCTTGTTCTGCTAGTACATAGTCTATTATAGATTTTTCGTCCCTGCTTATCACTTCCCTGGTGTATTTGTGTATGTCCTTGTGTTTGAATAGTGTATTCGTTATTACTAGATTATTCATTCTACAATAATCTAGCATTTTCTTACCATTTTCGTTGAGTACGCCTTCTCCATATCTTCCTCTCATCGCGTCATTATCTTTTACTTCGTTGCCAATTCTTCTGTTGAAGTCTCCCGCCACGTACACTTCTCCTTTGGCTTTTTCTGTTGTTTCGTTGAGTTGCTCCCAGAATGTTTCTTTGTTGCACGCAGTATCATCTTCGTTTGGTCCATACACTGCTATGATAGTTTTATGGTAGCCGCTTCTTTGATCTCTAACTTCGATAGACAAAATCCTCTCCGTAATTGCATCCCATTTATATATATTCGATTTCAGTTTTTTATGCATTATACATCCTACCCCTGCTGCGGCTCTCCTATTGTTATCTACACCGCTATATATGAATATATGTTCCTTGTCCATTTTGTACTCTCCCTTCCCCTTCTTTTTTGTTTCTGTTACCACTAAGAAATCTAGTTCAGCTTTCTCAAATTCTTCTTCCAGCTCTTTCTTCCTTTCCATTTATACTCCTGATATTCCAAGTCTCAATTTTCCATATTTTTCTTTTTTTTACTGTACTCTTTTCTTTGTTTCCATTTATTATGTGTTTGTTCTTCTTTCCTTTGTTCGTTGTATTCCTTTTCCTCGCTGTATTCTTTGTATTTTTGCTTCCGTCCGTTTTCTCTTTTGCTAGTAGTTTTTTGGATTGGTTACTTTCACCCCATTATCTTTGGCTACGACTCCTTTCTCCTTTTTATCCCATATGTATATTTCATTGTCTACTATTATCTTTCTATATCCTATTTTTACGTGTTTTCCTTTTTCTTTTTCCAATTTTGCTAGGTTTCTTATCTCTCTTTGTATTTTTCTCTCCTCTTCCGTTAGATCATCGTCTATATATATCATTGTATTTCTCAGTTTATATTTTGCTTTCATTATTTTTTGTTTTTCTTCCCAGCTTGGGATTTCCACTATTATTATATTTCGTTCTGGGCCTGTGTTTATTTTTTGTATTTTGTTAACCCCTGTCTCCACTTCCAGTTTCTCTTTGATGAGTGATCTTACCTCTTCTATGTTATCTGTCTTGTCTAGACCTCTTATTGCTTATTGCTTACTTTAATTTATAATTATCATTATATAGGATATTAGGGTAGGGACATAGGTGAAGAAATTAATAAATCATTTATAAACAATGGAAACAGGTAAGAAGAAGCTAGAAAATTCATACAGCAAAAGCTGGGAGTAGAAGCGAAAGTAAAAATGGCAAGAACGACAAAACAAAAAGATGGAAATATTATAAACATTGTGGAAATGGAATCTTTTGAAGATATAATGAAAATAATGACAACCAAAAACAAGCCGAGAGGATAACAAATTTACATAGAAGATGACCTGACCCACAAAGAGATAGAAATGCAATACGAGATAAGGAAGATAGCAAGGAATCACAAGTAGATTAGCTAGAGGATACTAAACATTTATTATCCTCTAGCCAGTCTTCTATTTGCAACATATTACAAAATCCTTCACTGATAAGATCCATATAGTTTATATTTCGAATTATTATGTTTATATCCAGCTCAGTGTGCGGTCCGTCTCATACTGAGTATTGTAGAGTGATAATTATGAAACCATAATTATGCATATCGATGTAAAATTATATGACTTTATTTACAGCATTGTATTCCTAGGATTGAATCCGTTCGTAATAAATAATTTAACTAAATCTCTATATTTTTATTTCCAGGCCAGCAATTAATGTGTTTGTATAAGATATGTATGTGCGGACCAAAGATGTGATCCAAATCATATGGATATGTTTTATTTTACAATGCCCCAACTATGCAACGACTGGTACTAGTTTATAATAATTATTACCCCAGTTTTAAATTTTATTATGAGTTAATTTCAGAGGAAACAAAAATAGTAGATATAGTAGAACAAACGGATTTATTTAATGAACCACAAGGAATCACGAGGATACCAGGAAGATGTCTCGAACATATAGAAGTGGACGAAAATGTGGAACTAGACGGAAACATTTCACGTACTGATTGGGCCTACTCATTTAGTAATCAAGCACAGGTCATGCTAAGCACGAATTCATTTTTTGCAAATGAATTTCCTAAAGATTTTTCGATTTTAATAGTAGCCAGAACTACATTAGGTAAGATTATTGTATTGTTTTTAAATTTCAAACTCAATTAAACCAAAATCGAATGCATTTGTAGTGATTCAGCTAATATGAACTCGAAATTCATAGCGTTCTAATTGTATTGCCTAATACAGGCTTCGGCAAACTTATGAGGCGGAAGAGGCAATTGCATGCCTCACAAAAATTTAATTTTCTTTTGAGAGTCATATTATATATATATATATATATATATATATATATATATATATATATATATATATACCAATCAGCTATGCCCGTCCACTATTTCAAACGACTTGAACTATGCACTACATTATTATTCACATATGTCTTTTTAATTAGTCTTAAATTAATAAATGACATTAATTTAATCAAAGAAAATAACGGATTATAGTGTAGTGCATAGTCATTTGAAATAGTGGACGGGCATAGTTTGGTTGGTAGGGACCGCCCGCCCACCCCACCTTCGCTCGCATAGTTTTTTCATTGGATATAGATGTTTTATATTTTTTAAACTATTCCAAGAAGAGTGTTATCCTATGAAAAAACTATGCGAACAAAGGTGGGGTGGGTGGGCGACCCCTACCAATCAACTATGCCCGTCCACTATTTCAAACGACTTGAACTATGCACTACATTATTATTCACATATGTCTTTTAAATTAGTCTTAAATTAATAAATGAGATTAATTTAATCAAAGAAAATAACGAATTATAGTGTAGTGCATAGTTCAAGTCGTTTCAAATAGTGGATGGGCATAGTTTGGTTGGTAGGGATATATTATAGTATATATAGTGAAGTAATTCTTGCCATTGTCGGCTATCTGAATGAAGAATCACCAGATGTATCAATGTTAATTATTAATTTCTCAAAAATTTCACTCTCCGGTGGGACTTGAACCCACGTCTCTGGCTAGCGCGGCCGTCGCGCTACCAACTGCGCCACGGAGGGACATAAGAACATCTCAGGCGCTATCCACTACCACCCTCCGTGGCGCAGTTGATAGCACGACGGCCGCAATAGCCGGAGACGTGGGTTCAAGTTCCACCGGAGAGTGACATTTTTGAGAAATTATTATTATTATATATATATATATATATATATATATATATATATATATATATATTAATGCAAATTCTCTTTATATATTATATATTTATTGACCTTTTTATAATTATCCTTTCACTGCGATTAATTTGTACTCGACATTCGAGAGATGTACATAAATTAACAAATCCTTAATTAGGTGATAAATATAACATATTTAAATTGTTATAATATATATATATATATATATATATATATATATATATATATATATATATATTGATATATAATAACAATTTAAATATGTAATATTTATCACCTAATTAAGGATTTGTTAATTTATGTACATCTCCCGAATGTCGAGTACAAATATCGCACTGAAAGGATAATTATAAAGTGTTTTCAAAGTCAGTAAATTGATGGGTTTGCGAAAGTAGGCAATATCAATTACAGGCACCTGAACCAACGCGGTATAGCTCTTTGAGCTTAATTCGTTCCAAATGAAATACGCCGTTATTACTACCCCCTATTACATTACAAACGTACAAAATTGCATTCTTGCAGGAATTACATCGACTGTTTTGAGAATTTATAATGATGACGGGGATGAGCAGCTGCAGGTAATACTGGGCAAGGATGTCTATTTCTATTACGAGGACGTTGATGAAGAGTCCTTGGATGATGACGTGCTAATACCGTTTGGTGTTTCAGTGGACGATGGAAAGTAAGCATTTTGTGATTAAATAAAACATATAATCTTGTTTTAAAAGAATAGACAAAACATTAAATATCATGTACTTTACTTTATTCTAAAATACTTTCTCAGAAGCTGGGGTGTAAAATAGTGCACGTGTCTGCACACTTTCTAGGGGGAATATCTATAGATATCTTTCACGAAAATTTAATTTTGTGTCATACTTTTTTTTTATTATACATAAGAGAATAATTAATCTTTATTTGACTATAGGATCATAGCCTTTTCGCCTTACAAACACATATTATTACGCATCTATTATTTTCATTATTTAATATTATCGTTATTTTTATTATGTTATTATTATATTATTAAGAGCTGCGCACACGTATTCTTGAAGCTACATGCTGCAGTTTTCCGATCCTTGTTAGTCTATAGTGAATATTGAATTTTGCCTAAAAGATACAGTAAAATAATTTAAATATTGGATTGTTAAGGCGTCTACTTTGTGATAATTCATTTTAAAGGATAAATAAAACGATTTTTTTACTTTGTTTTTTATCACACTTCAGTTACACTTTGCAACTAGTTTCGGCTAAACTCTAGCCATTTTCGAGTCGAGTCATCGGAGGAGCTCGAAAATGGCTAGAGCTTAGCCGAAACTAGTTGCAAAGTGTAACTGAAGTGTGATAAAAAACAAAGTAAAAAATCGTTTTATTTATCCTTTAAAATAATTTAAATTTTGCAAATATATTTTTAAAAAACTTCTTTCTTCGTTAACACCATATTTCACAGGCTTGGAATTTGTCTAGGTGTCATTTGGAGAGTCCAAGCTTCAACTACAGAAAGTGGCAATTGTTAGTACGATATAACAAATGCGTTTAATAATTGGCTTAAAGCGTATTACGCTGCCAAGAAGATTTTCCCATACCACAAAGCTAATTTCAAACTCAAGCTTTCCATCTAGGTTTCCACTGTAGAAAATAGGCGACTTACTGATTTTTATCGTTCCGCTGTCTGACCATCTGATTTCTTATAGCTGGTTTATCCATTTTCATGCTTTCAAGCTTCTTCATGCCATATTCGACGGGTCTTGTCCTTTAACAACTTAGCATGTCCTTGAACGTAGCAAATTTCGCCGTTGAGAGTCGCAAGACTTTTGTGTAGTATTCTCAACTGGGATGTTTTTTTCCAGAGAGGGGTAGTTAACCCCTCGCCAACCCTCCTCCTTTATCCGGGCTTGGGACCGGCAGTGGCAGTTATTGGGCTACTCGATTCACCCAACACTTACCCCAGGCGGAGTTAAACCCCAACAAATACTAATCACAAACCGTAGGCTCACCAATGCTTTACCTCGTATAAAACTAGACAATGCAAACAATACACCTTTTATTTTGTCCTGTGAGGAGTAAATCTTTAAAAGATGATTCACGCCGCATTATACCCGGGGTGCCTAATGACTAAAACCTAATCTCACGTTCTGCCGTCAGGATTAGGGCAACAGAAGACCGACAAATAGGACGCCTTATGATAGCGACTGCTGAATATTTGAACGCGATAAAAAATCAAATTTGGCAACAAGACTATGAAGCAGAAGTTGCAGGACGACCTGCAGACATAGCGACGAGACTGACAAGATGTGAAATTCAGACAAGATACAAGACTTAATGACTAACACAAGACTGCTTTTTATACGATTGTTGTGGGTTGTAAAACCTCTGAAAAACTATGTAAGGTGATTCGCGAAAGTTCGCCCACAACGATTTTAGCTCTCCAGTCCTCAGTACAAGACAAAAACAAAAATATATTTTTTGAAAAATGTGGAACCGCAATACAATAATAAATATAGTGCGCAAACGAAAGAAATAGTTGTGAGCAAGATTCACTAGCAAACCTCCAATTCCAGTTCTAGGTTCTAAAAACAAAAAAAACTGTTAAATCAGAGATACTTTGGATTCACAATAAATATTGATATATATATATATATATATATATATATATATATATATATATATATATATATATATATATATATATATATATATTATTTTCAATTAATTTATAAATTGTCATATATTTATAGACAAATATATAGTTAGTTACTGTAATTATACTATAAGTGGTGGGTGAAAAATTAATTCACATATAAGCAAGAAAAATTCACAATATCTGCTTTTATACGATTGTTGTGGGTATATTTTGTGCTTCAGTAAACCCAAATATCAAGTGGAAATTTAAACATCACATTACTACGCTTCATGAAATCATTCGTTTCGACGTAACATAGGGCGACGCATCTTCATAAATAATACTGACAAGCAGTTGGAACAAGGGAGAAAAAATACACAGGATCGATGAACCTTACACAAGAACGAGGGAAATATGTTATTTCTATGCATTGTATTATTTGATTTTAACTAAGGTTTTTTTTATATACGAAACGAAATGATTTTTAAGTGGGTTATAGAAAACGAATAATAAAACTCATCTAGTCAGTGCACATAGGTATCATAATACAGAAATAGATTTTTTTTACATAATATAATAATTAGATTTTTCATTTTCTATTATTTTCTCGCGATTGTATTGTAAATATGTATGCATTCGTAATTTTTAATTAAACTATTTTCAATAAAATAATGTCTATCTCTATAGGGCTTTCAGCCGAAGGGAGTTAATCTGCCGGTTATATATATATATATATATATATATATATATATATATATATATATATATATATATATATATAAATTTACCTTTATTTGGCATCAACAAACTTACATACAAGTGTGACATAGATTTGTGCAAACTAAGACTAAGACCGAAATGTATCTTAACTTAACACAGAAAATATTCCCCTTTTTTAACAAAAATCACAGTTTGAACCGAATTCATATTTTTGATAAATGTTATGCGTCATTTCTTGCATAGTTTTTATTTTCATGTATAACAAAATACTCCATTTAATAAATAAGAATTATATATATATATATATATATATATATATATATATATATATATATATATATATATATATATATACTGAGTGATTACTGACCGTTTCACGTTCCCAGCGATAAAGCCCTCGGGCTAATACCTTTAAAGATACAAGTTTTTTAAATTTTATTTCAAAGGGATAATATTGTAATACACTTTAGAATATAAACTTCTAAAAGTTTCAAACAATTCGCACCTTCCTGAATGTGTATAATAGAATAGACTTAATTATAATATTATTACATGAGGCTTTCACATTATTGTTATGTCAAACAAATGTGTTTACCGTAAAAATACTGTAATATGTCTGTTTTAACGAGATATCAAATAAATGTCCTTTTACAGCTTTGATAAAAACTCGTGTATGTAATTAGTTCGGTTGTAACAGTAAAATTAACCAGCTCCATTATCGATCCACGGGTGGATAATCGTGTCTAATGAATTTAAACTATCAAATTGACTTTTGATTAATCCCAGTCAATTCCAGTACATAACTTGTAAATAGGTCCATTTAGTATATGTTATTTATTATAACAGCTATATCTGAAATTAATTTAATCACTAACTAAAACAATATTTAGTTTTAAAGGATAAATAAAACGATTTTTTACTTTGTTTCTTATATTTCTTTTTGATTAAAATTTAAGAGTCACATTACGAAAATGTGTTGAAATATAATAAATAGGTTTATTAAGGGAAATATGCACCTGATGAACCAAACAATAAATTTCAAATAGACCTTAAAAATCAATTGTCAATGAAAATTATGCTACATTTTTTTCTACAGATGCTACGCCACTAAGCTCAAGCTTATCAGTGACAATTATTATAATCCAATGATTATAATCATTGACACTGATGGTGGGTTTAATCATCAATTTTTATTGTGAAACCAAAGTATCTATAAGGCACCTTACACGATCAATATTACTGTCAATATTTTAGAATAATGACAGTATTACTGATCGATAAAATATTTAATATGTTAATTATTCTAAAATATTGCCAGTATTACTCATCGTGTAAGGTATAGTAATGATGTAATGAAGAGAATACTGATCCTTATCCGGATAATTGATTACTTGATAAATATAAAAAGAGGATTGAAGCCAATATTGACAGTACTAGGATTGACAGTATTATTGACCGTGTAAGGTGCCTTTTAGGTTTCACAGTTTTTTGTTTTCAGAACTTAGAAATGGAGTTGGAGGTTTGCTAGTGAATCTTGCTCACAACTATTTCTTTCGTTCGCGAAATATTTATTATTGTGCTGCGGTATTTATTATTAAATAATTATTATTAAACTTTTTATAAAGCTCCACATTTCTCAAAAAATATATTTTTGTTTTTGTCTTGTACTGAGCATTGGGGAGCTAAAATCGTTGTGGGCGAAATTTCGCGAATCACCTTTCATAGTTTTTCAGAGGTTTTCTGTGAAATTAAGGTATATACCAGCCGACTACACTCCTCTGAGCTTCTGCCATTATCAGCTGAAAACCCCTTGGGCTGACAGCTATAGCGATATAAAGTTGTTTTTTATAAATAAGTATGATTAAATTATCTGCAATGGCCACATCCGATTTTTTAGTAATTCATTTTAGAGATGATAATGATAGAGCTGGAATCGTCTGAGATTAAAACTCAATTATAATGTTCATTACAGATGAGATAATTATATTTCACTTGTTTTCACTTTCACATTTTTACTCGTCAATTAAGAATTGATATTTAACTTTAATAAATTTAACTTTTATAAATTAATCATGTTATTACTAATGGTTCACTCTAGAGGTTATAAATATTCAAATATTGGATTGTTAAGGCGTCTACTTTGTGATAATTCATTTTAAAGGATAAATAAAACGAATTTTTACTTAATTTTTATCACACTTCAGTTACACTTTGCAACTAGTTTCGGCTAAGCTCTAGCCATTTTCTAGCTCCTCGAAAACAAAGTAAAAAATCGTTTTATTTATCCTTCCTAATATTCAATATATTTCTATATTTATTTTATTTCCGTTAGTAGCTTGACATCTGAAAGTATATTTATTTATTTTTAATTAAATAATTTAAACCTCCTACGAAAGGTTGGTGGCGTTTTTTTTCAGTAGATATTTATTAAATTAACTGAATTATTAACTATGTATTTCAAAGCAGGAAATGCAAGACCCTCCTCTATATTCATATTTAATGAGAGAAAGCAATCTTAATTAGCCGTTGGCTTATATATGAGACATTGAGAACAAAAGTGGACCTTCAAATAAAAAAATAAAAAAACTATTTTTATGTTAGTAATAACCATAATAATAACATAAATATAGACTTTTTTAAAATTTGTGGGTTAGTCCACTTTTGTCCTTAATGCCTCATATATATATGTAATAACTGGAGGACAAAAATTAAATACCACATACATCTTTGAATTTTTGAACATTTTTGCTCACAATACCTCATAAATAGAAAACTTTTATTGGCATTATTATTTTACAATCAAAATAATTTGTTTTTAATGTAAAACATTAGTAAATCTATTAATACAGGAATATATATATATATATATATATATATATATATATATATATATATATATATATGTGTGTGTGTGTGTGTGGAGAATTGAATATGTTCAAATATAATCAATTAAAAAGTAATTGTATGCCCTAAAAATATTTAAAATACTATCAAATTTTCATTTAGCCATTTAAAAATCTCATGGTCTCTGCCTTCCTCATCCAGTCATTTCTCATGTAAATTGCAAATGTTTTTTTATATATAATAGTTTCTTTCAGAAATTGAATGGTTTTGGCGTCTACTACGTGGTAATTCATTTTCAATAAAGGAGATGAATTAAAAAACATAGTAGTTTTATTCATCTCCTTTATTGATAATAGTTTCTATTTATAAACTATTACTTGATCTTGTTTTATATTTTATTTTTATTTATTTATTTATAAAAATATAAATAAATAAATTAAAATGAAATATATAAAAATTTAAATTTAAAACAAGATCAAGTAATAGTTTATAAATAGAAACTATCATATATAAAAAAACATTTGCAATTTACATGAGAAATGGCTGGGTGAGGAGGGCAAAGTCCATGAGATAAACACATGCATACAAATATGCATTAAAATATGTTTTATTTTTATTTATTTATTTATATTTTATACACACATACATACAAATATGCACTAAAATATGTCCAACTAAAGAAAACATGGTATTCTTTCCCATGTTTAATCTTTTTATGGAATCCATTTTATGTTTCTCGCATAAAAAAGATTAATTTTGCGTCATAAAATAAATCGATAAACCAACATATAATAATAATTTTATTTATTCATGTATGAAATTTAATTTTAAACGTTTTACACATACTAAAATATTCATTGCGAAACGATACGCTGTATAAAATAAAACCGTAAAACACATATATCTATTTTCCCAGGTGGCATCGTTTGCCGTTTAGCATAAAAGGCAACTCAATCACCCTAATTTTGGACTGCGACAGGATAATAACTAAAAAACTAAACCGTTCACCCACGTCCAAACTAAGTGTTAGCGGAATTACAACGATAGGATACGATTTGGAAGATGAAGGATACTATAAGGTATATATTTTAATCAATCATCACTGTATTGTAAAGCGATTCTAAACTTAAGGGCGATCTGCAACTAATGAAAATAGCATCGACGCCGGATGAGTCGTATGAACTATGCACACGCCATGCATTGGATTGTTCCGGTTTACATGGGGGCTACTCGATCCAATTTAATGCAACTAGTAGCGAAACTATAGACAATGCACGGGATCGTGTAAATAGTACATTCGTGAAATTCCATGAAACATCGGAATCTCATATTGGTGAGTTTCGACCACTTCAATCTAATAGTAAGAGTAATAAAAATATATACAGAGCTTGACAGAGTTTGATGTAATGCCGTTTCAAGAATGTGTACTACTTATAGATGGGAACATATTACAATTAGCGTCGAGATGGTTTACCTGCTTATGGTTAGATAGCAGAAAATTAACTACATCTTCATGAGTAATCTCTATATGAAATTGGTTTTGTCAGCATATAAAGATTTCTAAAAATATATACTTTTTTGGGGCCCTAAGCTTTTGACTTTCCTGTCATATGTCGTTATAAAATGATAATAAATGAAAATATTTATAAAAACTAAAATAATTCAGTGCACATGCTTTTCGAAAAATATCTACGCACGAGAAACTTTTTAATGCGACTATATGACTTCCCAAATTAATGTCAAAAGATTCAAGTTATTTATTACTACTCTCAGACTTCAAATACATTGGAATTAGTTAATGATGTTTTTTTTATAGAAAATGGTTTGCGTGGCGCAGCAATGGAAGTCACGGGATTGTTTCATTCAAATGGAAACAATCAACTAGTTGCTGGGACAACGAAGAGCATTCGGTTATCAGACAGGTTATTTGAAGAGAGCAACTCTAATGGTGATTTAGGTATAACACATTATACTTTAGGTCTCTACCTAACTAACTCTATTCCACTGAGACGTTAGTATAGCGATGCCGATGATACTATTAGTAGTAATATTGTAAATACAGTAAGCTAAGTTTGAGAGGAGACCTAAATTTTACTCTATTTCGCTCAAACGTTCGTGGCACAATGATAATGTCACTAGTATTGTAAATTCAGTGAAACTCTAAAAAACTTGTATGTTTTTCGAAAAGCTTAATACAATTTTACAAATCGAGCTATAAGTCTTACAAAAAAGAGTCGCTATTAACTTACACCACTTGTGTGCCCTTCCATTGTACCCATACAAGCCAAAACTAGTTAGAAAGAAGGAACTGTTGAATCACGCCGCAATCCCAACAGTTCCTCATATATATATATATATATATATATATATATATATATATATAATAATTTCTCAAAAATTTGACTCTCCGGTGGGACTTGAACCCACGTCTCCGGCTATCGCGGCCGTCGCGCTACCAACTGCGCCACGGAGGGTGGTAGTGGATAGTGCGTGAGATGTTCTTATGTCCAATTTTATATATATATATATATATATATATATATATATAATATCCTAGCCTTAATCCTCCTGACTAATAGTCAATAATGCTATTTACAGAGGGCGAATCTGCATTTACAACTGAAATGTATCTGTCTTCATTCAATGAGACATTTGAAACAAATTATCCTGACACAATCTTCAACGCCACTACAACGGCTACTACGAATACGGATGAAGAACAGGTAACTTACTTTTATTCGCATTGATATTCGCTGGTTATAAGAAGATGTTTGCAAATAGGTAGATGAATCTCTGTACACGGCCTTTTATGACTACAACTTGAATAGGGGGCCACCTGGACCGCAAGGATATCCCGGCCCACCCGGTATACCAGGACCTCAAGGCCCAAAAGGTGATACGGGTAGAGAGGGAACGCATGGGATTTCGGGTATACCAGGACCACCAGGACATGTTTTTATGATACCTGTAAGTATATCAATCGAAAATAGTACAATTAAAAAAATATAATAGAAATTGAATGATATTGGCGTCTACTACGTACGGTACGGTACCGTACGGTACGGTACGATACGGTAATTCATTTTCAATAAAGAAGATGAATAAAACTACTACTTGAAACAAGTGGTAAAAAACATAGTAGTTTCATTCATCTCCTTTATTGAAAATTATAATAATTTATCTTGAGAGAGAATTGCATTACTTTGTTAGATCTCGTCAGTTTATCTCAGCTAGTGAGGATGAATTCACAAAATCTCTAGTGTAATACTAACAATAAGTTCATTTCAGTTGAATGCTCGAGGCAACGAAAAGGGGCCTGATGCACAAGCAGAAACCTTCAGACAGCTCTTATCACAGCACATGGTAAGGAAATATAACGACGTATTAATTAAAGCGATATATAGTTTGTGACTGCTTTGTTGAAGATGGCAATGCGTGGTATTGAAGGACCGATGGGACTTACAGGAATACCAGGTCCTGAGGGTCAAACGGGACCAGAGGGACAGAAGGGTGAACCGGGAGAAATTGGTGAACCGGTAAAAATTAGTCATATTATTTGTTATTTATTCATGAAATCTTCCAATAATAGCTCAGAAATATTCAATCGATGATTTTGAAACTATACCGGTATAATATTATAAGTATCTATTGCAATATTGTGTCGGTGACGGTTTGTATGTACCTCATGTATTAAATTATTACTATTACTGATAGGATTCAAAACTTATTCTCTGTTGATTAAAAAACAAAAATGACAAACTAACATATATATATATATATATATATATATATATATATATATATATATATATATATATATATATACTGTCTGTAGGGCCCGCGAGGTATGAGAGGCCCTAGTGGTAGTTCAGGCAGAGAAGGGCGGAGAGGACGGCCCGGTCGCGATGGGGAAAGAGGTATATCAGGTGCGACAGGACCAAAAGGCGAACAAGGACTAATTGGTTTACCTGGCTTACCGGGTGATAAGGGTGAGCGTGGCAACTCCGGCGTACCTGGTGAAATTGGATTGCCAGGTCATGAAGGTCAGCAAGGAGATGAAGGACCTCAGGGGTTACCTGGAATGCCTGGTGAAATTGTAAGCAAAAATATTCAAAAGTTGATAGGGCAAAAATTCCTATTTCTTCTATTAAGGTTAATGCTTCTAAAATAGAGAGGAAACGACTAAAATAGACCAAGTCGTGGTTACAAAAAGGATTGGTCTTTTAAAAACAAAAACAGCTTAAAATACTTTAAAGTCGGTTCGTAGGTTTCAACAGAAGAAGATGACTTGTTATAATTCCTTTGTGAACGGCACTTATTATTTTTTTACATCCTCAATATCACAATCCAGCAATAATTACTCCGGTATATAAAACGTGACATGATAAGTTAGATAAATACTTTTTTAGGGTGCTAGAGGATTTATGGGCCCTAGAGGCTTACCTGGTTTGCAAGGAAATCCTGGTATTCCGGGCGGAGAAGGACCTACCGGAACAAAAGGCAGTTCAGGACCTCCAGGGCAGCCAGGCTCACCCGGACAAACTGGTCCACCAGGACCAGTTGGACCACCAGGACCTCAAGGTTTGCTTGGACCTACTGGCATAATGGTAAAATATTCAAATTTTCTTGATGAAGGTGGCAGTGGGGTGCAGGTGTTCAGAACGGTGTTAACTAATAAAAAGATAAGGGTGGCGAAGATAAGAGAGGTTTTATTAATATTCAGGGATAATTAATTTTAGGTCGGTATTATTTATGTAGCCAGTACAGAAACCTGAGTGTCTCATAACTGATATTATATAAATATATATTTCCTTCTATTAAGGAAAAATCGACCAAGTCGTGGTTACAAAAAAGATTGGTATATATATATATATATATATATATATATATATATATATATATATATATATATATATATGAGGCCAAACTAGGACTGTAGCATCATAAGAAGAAGAAGAATGATTTTGAGGGGGGGTCAAGGTGTGTTTGAATAGAGCATAAAGAATGGCAGATTATCATTTTTGTTGGTTTTATTTTTCTTACTTATTAGACCGTAGATATCGTTATTTTTACAAATTTAAGATACTAGTTTTATATATTTGTAATTGTAATTTGTATATATAATTGTTAATGATAAATTATATTATACAAATTGGTTATAAAGTAATAATTTTAAATGTGGTATAATTAGGGCCCTCAAGGTAAGTCCGGTATGCCAGGATTACCAGGAGCGGATGGACCACCCGGACAAAATGGTATGCCTGGAAGTCCTGGATTGAAAGGAGAACAGGGGCTAATTGGGCCGCAAGGAACTATAGGATTCCCTGGAACGCGTGGTGCTAAAGGTGATGAGGGCAAGCGAGGGGTAATGGGTGAAAAGGGAAATAAGGGCGATAGAGGCGTAGACGGTGAGAAGGGTGAGCTTGGAAATAAAGGCGACGTAGGCGCGATTGGAATGACCGGCCAGATGGGACTCGAAGGACCGGAGGGACCTAAGGTAATTCATTTTGTAACTGATATTCTTTTGACTGCACTATTTATGGTATGAGTGTCATAAGTATATATAAAACTACATAGCGTTTTTATTAATATACCCTATTAGTATTTTTATATAGAATTAAGCCAGTCAGAATGAAAATGGTATAAGTAACATCCAAATTAAAGGATAAATAAAACGATTTTTTACTTTACACTTCAGTTACACTTTGCAACTAGTTTCGGCTAAGCTTTAGCCATTTTCGAGCTCCTCCGATGACACAAACACATTTGAACATATAAATCGTTTTGAAAAGCAGAAGATTGTACATTTGGTATTTATGTAAATCGACGTTGGCAGTTACAGATTTGAATTCAATATATTCATAAATAAAAATGTAACTGCCTACGTCGATTTACATAAATACCAAAGTACAACCTTCTCCTTTTCATAAATATTTAAATGTGACTTATATCACTTTCATTCTCACATGCTCAATTAAGAGTTACAATAATCCTTACTGGAAATATATGAATTATGTATTCTATAAATTATAAATTTAACCCAGCTCAGTGGCCTAGCAGTTTGAAGTGCTGTCCGTCTCGTACTGAGCATTGGGAAGCGTGAGTTCAAACCCAATCTGGGCGAATTTTAGCGAATCACCTTTCACAATTTTACAGAGATTGTTTGTGAAGTTAAGGTAAATGCTGGATGAATAAACTCCTATGAGCTTCTCCCTTTACCGGCAAAAAAGCGAATCACCTTTAACACTTTTACAGAGGTTTTTTTGTGAAGGTAAATGTCGGATGAATAAACTCTTATGAGCTTCTCCCTTTACTGGCAAAAAGCCTCACGGCTGATTACCCTGTAAAGAAAGTTTTTTCCTAGTAAGTTACAGATAACATAAAGAACACATTTACATAAGAAATCTGTAAGGACGTGTACATAGACATACAAAAGATGGATATAACGCTTATTTAAGAGAAAAGTAAATAATTGTAAGATTTTAGTTATTTCAATGATTTACTTTAGGGAGTTGATGGCCCCAGAGGTGAATCAGGTCCCACAGGTTCTCCCGGCGAGAAAGGTAAATTAGGCATTCAAGGATTTGCTGGATATCCTGGCAATATGGGCGAAAAGGGCGACAAAGGATCTACTGGAAAACAAGGGCACACAGGCGACAAAGGAGAGAGGGTACGTAATAAAATCTTCATAGCAATTAATAGTAGAGCTGCCATGTATTTTGGCTCTATTTTGATTCTATAGCAATTAAGTTGCTGTTCTGGTGTTTGAAAATCCCAAAATTCGCTCGTTTTTCGTAAAGGGGTTTGACGAGTAAATGTTCTCAAACAACCCAGTTCAGTAGCCTAGGTGTTAGAACCACCTCGTATTAAGCATTGGGGAGTGACAGTTCAAACCCCGTTTTGCGATTTACTTTGAACAGTTTTTCAGAGGTTTTCGGTGTTAAATAGGTAAATACCGTGTGATTATACCCCACTAACTTCGGGCTGATAGCTATCAATATAGATTTTTTTTTTAATTTCAAACATGGGCAGTTATTTTAGAAACTGTATTATTTATTATTCATGTTCAGTGTACAATGTACAAAGTTCAAAGTACAAATCTGAAATAGGGATAAAAGAAGAAACCTAAGAAACATTGTATTGCTTTTATATTTTAAAAATATTACGCTAGACGAAGGTATTTCTCTTAGAAAATATGAACAATTTCGTAATCATCTCGAATTAATAATGATCATTTCTAAAAACATAAAATGATGCAAACAATTTCATTCATTGTAGAAATTTAATTAAACGACTCG
Source organism: Lordithon lunulatus (assembly GCA_963942505.1). Lineage (NCBI taxonomy): Eukaryota > Metazoa > Arthropoda > Insecta > Coleoptera > Staphylinidae > Lordithon > Lordithon lunulatus. Next base: position 15,202,875 of record OZ012669.1, read on the forward strand.
TAGGGCTACAATTATCCTTATTGGAATTATATATTTATAAATTATAAATTTAATTGAAACTGAAAGAAAAATCTTTGTGTACATTTGTCAGCAGTAAGAAGTATCTTTTTGGACTAGAAGCATTTCTAGTTGTTTTCGATATTACGTTAATTGATTTTTAGTGTAATATGCTAAAGATCCAAATAAAAGTTATTTAATTTAATTTTTGGCTACCTTATTTAGAGATGTACATTTTATTGTACATATCTCTAATGGGGTTGTAATGGTAATGTTAAATATTTATATTTTACCCTATAAAATGAACCACCAGCCTCTATTAATTTCGACTATCCAATTATATTGATATACCGTATTTTCACCCTTCAGGGTAATAATGGAATACCTGGCGAGAGAGGAGAAATTGGACCACGTGGTTATAGAGGTTCCAGAGGTAGACGAGGTTACGATGGTACTCCAGGTCCTAAAGGAGATACAGGACAACCTGGATCTGCAGGTACTCAAGGAGAACGCGGCCCTACAGGGTCAGAAGGTGCACGGGGATTCCCAGGATCTATTGGTGTCCCTGGTAATAATGGTAAAGATGGTATGCCAGGTCCTCCTGGTGAACGTGGTCCTGCGGTAAGATAAACTATTCTAAACACCTACTGTTCTCAAATAAAATCCACAGCTAATAACTAAAGTAGTTCTAGATTAACTTTATATATATATATATATATATATATATATATATATATATATATATACTAAAAGTTATATCAGTGCGTTATAATACATGCATTGTGTATGTAATTCTGAATATTTAAAGAGGTTCAAAATACGAAACTATTTGTCTATTATGTATTTTTCTTCTTATAAAACTACATTATCCGTAACGAACGTTTTCTATCAACATAGTTATTCGGACCTTATCCTCTGCCTATCTGAATAGTTGTATAGATGTAAGACCGAACCATTCTTGCAACTTCTTAAGCAAAGAATGTCTTCTCCGTCCCAGGCCTCTTCTTCTTGTAATACAGGGCAAGGTAGATGGTGTTAATGAAACAACATTCATACCCTTACGGATGGCACTATCTTGCCATGTATTACAAGTTTTAGTATACGGTATTTTTTTCTCATCACATGGCTCACCTACTCTAGTTTACGTTGTTTGATGGTGTTTTCCGTTTCCTATGGTATATTTTCTACCTGTACCAGTCATTTCCTTAATGTTATCCTTACTAGAAATATATGATTTATATATTCTATAAATTATAAATTTAACCCAGCTCAGTGGTTAGAAGCGCCGTCCGTCTCGTACTGAGAATTGGGCAGCGTACCAATCATTTCCTTAATGTTATGTATTTTTAGCCTAAAATATGTCATCTTTCTCGTCTGATATCAGCTGGAATATCTGGCATACAAAATGTTGTAATTATTTTGTAGCTTGAAGCGATATAGTTATCCCTTTGTAATTATTGCTCTCATTTCTAATGAATTGATACAATATTTCCAACTTCATTTTATTTAACTATTTCGAAAATCTGAGAACTCCGATATTAAGACATAAAATAATATCGTTAGTGATTTTAGTAATTTATGTAAACTATATGTTTTGCTGTACCCTAATGCCCATTAGGAAAAGAAATCGGTGTATATACAACTAAGCGTTAGATAATCCAAGCTCTCAACTACCGTAGTCAGTTGCTGTGAAAGGATTTGTATTAAATTTCTTCTGCTTCTTTATTTATTGTAGGCATGACTGCCTGTTTTTCCCCAATCCTTTACTGTATCGGACCATGTCTTCATTGGTCTTCCCATTAAATTTTTCTTATTGGGGATTTATCCCTGGTAATCCAGACAACTCTATTGTTGTACATCCTTCCTATGTGTTTGTTCCATACGAATAAACTTGAATGCACATATTTATTATAGGGTAAAACTGGACCGTCGGGTCCACCTGGTGCTGCAGGAGTTATAGGCCCTCAAGGTCCAGCTGGCGAACCCGGACCAGTAGGGGAAGCTGGTATTCCAGGTGTTCCCGGTCTTCCAGGAGAGCAAGGCATGCCGGGAGATGCTGGAAAGGAAGGTGCAGAGGGACCACCGGGCCCGGCTGGAAAAACAGGCGTTCCGGGTAGTGCAGGCTTACCTGGATTTCCTGGAGAACGAGGAACAACTGGCGCAGCGGTGAGTAAAATAATGATTTTGATTTATTTAAGAATTGAACCTTTTTGTGTAACTTTTAACTATTAAAACATATTACTAACTTTTTTTTAGTTATGACGTTGTCGTATGTACAATTTTTTTAATAACCAACGTTAATTGTTTTTAAAAATGATACCAGGCAGAGAGATAAGTATGCACTGAAATGTGACTTATTTAGACTTAATCTTCTTCATTTTGTAGTTTCCTATATATTCCTTCTAGAAAGGCAGCGTACAATGTCAATAATACTGTCATTCCTAGTACTGAGAGTATTTGTTTCAATATTTATCAACCAATCAATTATCCAGACTAACATCAGTATTCTGTTCAATACGTCAATACTACACCTTACACGATCAGTAATACAGTGCATTATTTAGAATACTGACAATATAACTGAGCCTTATAGATATATCTCTAACCCCCGTATTCACCAAAATTCCATAAATCTATCAATAGCTATTGAACCCATTAGTATTCGTTGTTATAGCAACAATAAATACATTATCTATGGAATGTAGTTACTTCAGATTCTCTCTATTGCAAACACTGAATATAATATTAAACATAATGTGTCATCAAAACTCTATTCTCAAGCGGTATTCAAGGTGTTTGACATTTGTTTTGACATTATCCTCACACAATTCAACACATCAATTTATCCATTCAATAGTTTATGGGACCTATAAAGTTTATGTTGGTGAATACGGGCATAAAACTAGTAACGAATAAAAATAAAATCTTTACAGCAATTGATAAAATTTGTTCAAATAGGGAACACCTGGACTTAAAGGTGATTCAGGCCCAGTAGGCCCAGCGGGAGCCACGGGTGATAAAGGACAACAAGGCGACAGTGGCACGGATGGAGCACCAGGCCCCGAGGGTCAAAAAGGACCAACTGGACCATTAGGACCGGTGGGTGCTAAAGGCGACAGAGGGGAATCTGGATTAGCGGGACCTACTGGAAGAGATGGCATAGCTGGTGCCAGAGGGCTACCTGGACCACCAGGTCCAATCGGAGTGCCGGGTGAGGATGGCGATAAAGGTGAAGCCGGCCCTGCAGGCGAAAAGGGTTTCAAGGGTTCACAAGGAGATTCGGTATGAACAATTATTATGCTGATTAAAAACTTTTATCATTCCTCTCTTATTGGTGTATAGCATTTATTTAATGTTTTAACCCTAAAGCCTTGGTTTCCTAGGAAGCGGTGTCGACGAAAGCGGCCGTATTTCACGTCATTTTGACGTCACACATTTCTTTTATGTATATTTAAATAAATATGGTAATCCAGAGAGCGGTATACTTCAAAGTATTGGGAACATGTCATTATAATTACACTGGAATCTGGTGAGTTATTCAATTACATGTACTTAAAACGCATCTTGTAATATGTAAATGACGTCAAAACGGCCGTTTTTATCGACACCGCTTACTAGGAAACCAGAATTTTAGTAGAATTTCACCAACGTCCCTTTGTCATTTAAAGATTTTATGATATCTCGTGAATTATTTTCAACCAGTATCGGGGCGAATTTTCGCGATTTACCTTTCACAGTTTTCAGAGGGTTTATGTGAAGTTAAAGTATATTCCGGGTGATTAAACTCCTCTGACCTCCTCCTTTGGCCGGCAAAAAAACTTCACGGCTAATAGTCCTATAAAGATAGAATTTATTTTAAAATTATTATTATTGTCTGTCTGGAACGACCTCTTTCACGCCACTGCAGGCGTATTGGTCTATTCTCTACCTATAGTGTTGGCAAGTGACACTAGAGGTGGACCTACAGCTTAACGTAGATTCCAAACTATAGGGAGTACGTATAGATGAAAATATCATCTACTCCGTACCAGAGAAGGGCGTTAGCCGTGAAACACCACGCTGAATATTATTTCACTTTGGGACATTTGAACTGTCAGTAATAAAAATATTTGTTACTGACAAAAGTCATAAATGACGGGTCGGTCGGCTTCAAGACATTCTCTTCGTTTTTTTATAATAAAGGGATAGGGATTCCACTATATGCATGATGGTGTCTTCGGAATATTGCTTGGTTCTGTGGTAGGCAGCTACTTTGTTGTCGATCTCTTCTTCTAACTCAGCAAAATGTTCGCATATATTTTGTAACTTGTGTTAACTAGTGTATCGTCTCTGTAGTTCCATCGGATTCTTTCTATTACCCGACTTTGTACACCGGTACTGTTTCTGCTAGTTCGCAGCTGCATGGTCATGGATAAGTTTAATGGACTGGACGGACAGCTTCGATACCGAGACCTGGAATTGGACAACAGATGATCAAGTTGAAAACTTGCAAACAAATTTGGTTGGGAGCTAATTTTGTGCATGTTTTCAACTTGATCATCTGTTGCCCAATTCCAGGTCTCTAAAATGATCAAGTTGAAAACTTGCAAAAAATTTGGTTGGGAGCTAATTTTTTGCATGTTTTCAACTTGATCATCTATTGCCCAATTCCAGGTCTCTACAATGATCAAGTTGAAAACTTGCAAAACATTTGGTTGGAAGCTAATTTTTTGCATATTTTCAACTTGACCATCTGTTGCCCAATTCCAGGTCTCTAAAATGATCAAGTTGAAAACTTGCAAAACATTTGGTTGGAAGCTAATTTTTTGCATATTTTCAACTTGATCGTCTGTTGCCCAATTCCAGGTCTCGCTATCGAAGCTGTCCTGTTCATTAAACTTATTTTGCTTCAAGCTGCCTCTCTCTAGTCATTTTCTGTTCAATGTCCATTAATTCGTGTATCACTATTTATTCGTTCGTCCTTACTTGTTTTCCTTACCAAAGTAATCTTCTATTCGCTATTTATATTCAGGGACCTTCTGGTAATCCTGGCACACAAGGCATTAGAGGCGAGCCAGGACCAATAGGTCCCAATGGAGAGAAAGGCCCGCCAGGTCATATCGGACGACAGGGTGCTAAAGGCGAAGATGGCCCTGTTGGTGTAATGGGGAACCCCGGTGCAGCAGGCCCACAAGGTCTACCAGGCCCACCTGGTTTGAAAGGCGAGATGGGCGATGTTGGTTTAAAAGGTCCGGTTGGGCTCATAGGTGTGCCTGGAGAACCGGGAGTTGTCGGCGTGCCAGGCGTTGAAGGTCAAAGAGGCGCGCCTGGACCGGAAGGACAGCAAGGAATTAAAGGAGATTCTGGGCCGCAGGGTCTTCCAGGACCACCAGGAGAAAACGGAAAAAATGTAATGAATTTTTTTGTTGTGTTATATATGTATGTTTAATTAATATTATTTTAAATAGGGTGATCGTGGTGCAAATGGGGCTAAGGGCGATGAAGGAAAGGCTGGATTACAGGGTCCTCCTGGCGGTAGAGGACCTATGGGAGTGGAAGGTCCTAAAGGTGCTCCGGGATCGCCCGGATTTCCAGGCCCACCAGGCGAACCGGGTATGATTGGAGAAAAGGGAGATCAAGGCAAAGATGGCACAGATGGGAGCATTGGGCAAACTGGTTTACCTGGTGTAGTTGGGCCACCAGGTAAAATGGGATCTGCTGGTCCTCCAGGAAAACCTGTAAGTTACTGTATTTCTAAATTATATTATTATATAGCAATAGTATTTCTCAAGTGGCACAACCCAAAAATCTGTGTTTCTGAAAAAAATAAAGTAGGGGGTTTGGATTTGTGGTAGTAAAAGGGTGTACAAGGTGTACAAGGGTGCTCCGACGGAAAAGGTGATGATAGGTTAATATACTTTTGATTATTGATAGAGAGATAGGGTAGAATGGCTGAAGTGGAAGAAAATCTGCTTCAGCCATTCTACCCTTATTTATAAACAGCATCCATTTAGTTGTTTCCACATTCACTACTAAACCCCTGTTATCAAGGTACCTTCCCATTCTTTCCCACATTTCTTGCATCTCGTCGTACGTCCGGTAACTCTAGCTCCTGATGAATCCATGTTAAATTGGATAGGGTTTTAGCATGGTTTTCTCTTTGAGCATTGTCTGTTCTTATGGAGTACAACAAGAAATATACGAAACTGTGAAAAATATCACCACCAATTCAATTACCAAAAGACGATAAATTCAGCAACATTAGAATATAGTTTTCATTTAGAAGAAATATTGTGCAAATATAAGTGACAGGGTGGACAAAGTACGTATAACAAGAGCGAGGTGCGGTTCCGAAGAGAGAGGAAGGAAAGTGTGGGTGGGGCAAGGATACAGCACGGGTGTATTGTGTAGTAAGGGAGTGAGTGACACGTGGTGGCATCTAAGCAACGAATGTGTGCGTGTGAAAGCACAGTTAGTGGGGGATTGTTTAAAGGTGGGGGAATGGCTAAGAGACGATGATAAGGTCGTGGAAATATACAAAAGGCTGGCGTAGTAGAGGAAATAGGTATGGGAAAAGAGGGAATAGTACAAGGGTTATAGTTTTTATTATTTGATTTTTATGTAAGGGTTATGTCAAAAAAAGATTCATTCTTCGGTTTCTACTAATTATGCCAATACCTTACAATTTTGAATTACATTAAAGCTTATAGACGCCAATGCAAAACTAGATACAGAACTACTGTTTTCTTGTTTTGTATAAACCCTCAACAATACGAAGTAGTTTTCGAGAAACATTTTTGGAATTCGCGTAGCTTATAAATGTATTTCTATTAACTAGCCACAGTCTTCGAAAGTTTCTCGAAAGCTATCTATCATAAACAAATCCAAAGCTAAAAGACATGCGTTATCTACCCTAAAACTAACATATGTAAATTCCATTAATAAATGTTCTTTGCTTTAGGGTACAGAGGGACCAGCAGGTATGCAAGGCTCCTCTGGACCAACGGGGGAAAAAGGTGACAAAGGGCTGATCGGCCCACTTGGTTCAACTGGAAGTCCTGGTTCGCAGGGATTGCCAGGACCACAAGGCCCTACAGGAGTACGAGGATCATCAGGACCGGCTGTAAGTTAATTTATCCTTCCTTAAGTACACACACTTTAAGATTGTGCCACGCTAACACATTTATAGAAAGGCTGGTACAATATAAGGTATTGCGACGTTAGACGTGAAATTCTTGGATCGTCTTAAGACGGACAGAAGCGAAAGCATTTGCCAAAAACGCTTTCATTGATCAAGATCGAAAGTTAGAGGTTCATAGGCGATCAAATACCGCCCTAGTTTAATGAAGGAAACATGTACATCATATATACTATCTCTAACTAATCTAACTAATCTATCAGTTTTGTATTTCCGATTTTCCCACATAACTCCCTAGTATGCCACCGCGGGTTAATTTAGTCTAATTTTTACGACGTAGTAGCAGGGCAGGTGCTTGTTACTGACGGGACCAACGGCTTAAAGAGCCTTACGAATCCGCGGAGTTCTAGGACTAGGATTCATGTCGCCGGTCATCGAGATTTGTTCTCGGCTCCGCTGCGTTACAAGTTCGGCGATTTAACACTCGGCTATGCTCTTCGCATCAAATATACTCTACTGAGTTAATATAATAAACAACAATCGTTGCATTTTAAAATTTTATATCACATTCATCCACTGATATTGTATGTCCATTAATTAAAATCTAGGAACATACCATCCAGATCGCTCTCAAGTATCCTACTAGGATTCTGTATGAGGCGTGATTTTCACCAGTTCTACTAACGATAGAACTAACAACTTAAAGTGCCTTGACGATATATATTTTAAGTCGCTATCAATAATAGATCACGATGTATTCTTATTGAATGTTAATGAATTTACATAGTTTCATCATATTTTTAGGGAGATACCGGTCCTCCCGGTAGCATTGGAATACCAGGTATTAACGGAAAAATTGGAGATCTAGGCCCAAAAGGCGCAAAAGGTGATAGGGGAAGACGCGGAACCAAAGGCCATCGCGGTGAAATTGGTTTAACCGGCAGTAAGGGTGATTTGGGCGAGAAGGGACATAAAGGCGATATAGGACCAGAAGGACCACCGGGAGAGAAAGGCAATAATGTATACACAGTTTATTCAAATAATAAAGCAAACATTTACCACGCATTTTTCATTAGGGACCTACTGGGATGATAGGCTTGAAAGGTGCTGATGGACCAATGGGTGCAGTCGGTGCAGATGGCCCAATTGGACATAAAGGTTCTGAAGGTGTTACTGGAATGAAGGGAGAATCAGGACCGGTGGGACAGCCTGGTCCGCCCGGAGCACCCGCAGAAATGCCACTCTTACCTCCCGAACTTTTATTTCAACATGAAAGTGCGAGAAGGCGCAGAAGAAGTTTGGAGTAAGTTTTTTTTACCAGCCTGCAATAATACCAGACTTACTTAATCAAGTAATCGTCCTATTCAATGTCCATTTTGTTCTACTAGGTTCTTGTTTCGATGCATAATTATACATACATTTATATAGCCATCCTACAGAGTACCTACCCCGATTCTTGTAACTATCTAAACGTATGTATCTATTACTTAATAGAAGTGAAGACATGGATGAATCAAACGAAGAAACAACAACTACTGAACCGATTAATCCATCTGAAACACCCAGCGAGGGTTTTAAGTACTTAGACATGTATAGTGTAATTTATTCCATGAGACAAGAATTAGAAAGGGTGCGAAAACCAGTAGGCAGCAGAGAAAATCCAGCTCGTTCCTGCAGAGACTTACATATTGGATATCCGCAATTCGAAAACGGTAAGAATTAAACAACGTGCGCCAGAATAATATATAATAATTATTATTCATCTAGGTTGGTATTGGATTGATCCGAATGCGGGGATGGTGGATGATGCAATTTATGTATATTGCAATATGTCACAAGAGGGTACTACTTGCATATATCCAGATACTCACAGCTCAAGCATGCCTAATATACCATGGAGGAAGGATAATAACAAAAATGACTGGTACTCGAATTTGAGAGGAGGATTCAAAGTAAGAATTACAATATTTGGAGGCATCTAGAACACACTTTAACAGCGATGGTTTTGAACAAATTTAAAGTTTATGTTATTGAGCTGAACATCCTGAATCTAACATTTTATAAACAACTATGGGAGACATTTATAAGCAGAATTTAGATAGTATATATCACATCTGAATTCTGCTTATAAATTTCTTCCATAGTTGTTTATAAAAAGTTAGATTCTAGATACACAAATACCTCTAATAATCATTAGAAATGCAGAATTAATATTTCTGTGGCTATTTGGCAGGAACTGATATGTGAATTTGACTAATTTGGATGTTTTATTATTCATTTGGAATTGTAATAAACCCCAAATTTCATTTACATGTGTAAATTATTACTTTTATGTAACAGAAATGTGGTAATTTAAAGTGAAGTAGAATAATTGAAATAGCCACCTTTTGGGTTTATACTCAGGCCAAGCTGTGCAGGCCGATTTGTGCAAACTGGCCTGTGCCTTTCTGCCCTCCACACACGCTCAGGCCAACGCGCAGATGGTTCGAAGTTGGTTTGACTACCAGTGGCTTCCATCAATGTTGAATGTTGAATGTTGAATGTTGAATGTTGAATGTTGAATGTTGAATGTTGAATGTTGAATGTTGAATGTTGAATGTTGAATGTTGAATGTTGAATGTTGAATGTTGAATGTTGAATGTTGAATGTTGAATGTTGAATGTTGAATGTTGAATGTTGAATGTTGAATGTTGAATGTTGAATGTTGAAATTGAAAAACAGTGATAACTGAACTGAGTAAATGGACTGAACTGCACACAGACGTACAGGCATGTAGGGTATGAGCAGGCAATATTAAACAGTTTTGATATCGTACAGGCCAGGCAAGAGGCCTGCACGGCAGGCCTCTTATATCTATACACGCTCCACAAACCTGATTTGCGCAGGCAGACCTAGAACTGTCTTAAGGTATTATGAAACCGTGAGCACTAATAAGTTTTGTGACTTAAGCTAGACAAGTTATTAGTGCCCAGGGCTACATAAAAGAAACCTAGAACAGTATATAGAAGACAGTTTATAGAAGATAGTTTATAGAAGACAGTTTATAGAAGACAATTTATAGAAGACAGTTTATAGAAGACAGTTTATAGAAGACAGTTTATAGAAGACAGTTTATAGAAGACAGTTTATAGACTGCACGGCAGGCCTCTTGTATCCATACACGCTCCACAAACCTGATTTGCGCAGGCAGACCTAGAGCTGTCTTAAGATTTTATGAAACCGTGAGCACTAATAAGTTTTGTAACTTAAGCAAGACAAGTTATTGGTGCTCAGGGCTACATAAAAGAAACCTAGAACAGTATATAGAAGACAGTTTATTGAAGACAGTTTATTGAAGACAGTTTATAGAAGACAGTTTATAGAAGACAGTATATAGAAGACAGTTTATAGAAGACAGTTTATAGAAGACAATTTATCGAAGACAGTTTATAGAAGACAGTTTATAGAAGATAGTTTATAGAAGACAGTTTATAGAAGACTGTTTCTAGAAGACAGTTTATAGAAGACAATTTATAGAAGAGAGTTTTTAGAAGACAGTTTATAAAAGACAGTGTATAGAAATAACTGTAACTTTAGTTACTAGACCGGGGATAATTTATGATTACAAGAAAAAAAAAATATATATATATATATATATATATATTTGTTTATTATACCGTAGTAAAAAACTAAGCATCTGTGGGGGCCTAGTCGTTAACTATATGGATTTTTTTTAAATCATTATATATTTCAGATAACATATGAATCTATTGGATTAGTACAGATGACATTCCTAAGACTACTTTCGGAGAACGCCCATCAAAACTTTACGTATAGTTGCATCAACAGTGCTGCGTGGTATAACACAAAGTCGCAGGATCTTAGTATGTCAATTAAGTTGCAAGGTGAAAATGATCAAGTATACTCTAGTGGTCATCTGAAGCCGGAGGTGCTCGTTGATGGGTGCAAAACGAGAAAATCCAAAAGCGAGACAGTGTTCGAAATACGTACGAAGAAATTGCAACAACTGCCCATCGTTGATTTCTTCCCGGTCGATTACGGGATGCCCAATCAGGCGTTCGGATTTCAAGTTGGCCCAGTGTGTTTCTTATAGTTAATTAAGGGGAATGTAATTTAAATAAAGCGAAGTTTTAACTAAATAATTAAAGGTTTTTTATAGTACTATCCTCCATCCTTATAAGTAATTCCAAGAAATCTTTTCCTATAGTCGTGGAGCTGTCTTAAGATTTTATGAAACTGTGAGCACTAATAAGTTTTGTAACTGGAGCTAGACAAGTTATTAGTGGCCAGGACTATATAAAAGAAATCTAGAACAGTTTATAAAAGACTGTTTATAGAAGACAGTTTATAGAATACAGTTTATAGAATACAGTTTATAGGAGACAGTTTATAGAAGACAGTTTATAGAACACAGTTTCTAGAAGACAGTTTATACAAGACAGTTTATAGAATACAGTTTATAGAAGACAGTTTATAGAAGACAGTTTATAAAAGACAGTTTATAGAAGACAGTTTATTGAAACAGTTTATAGAAGCCAGTTTATAGAAGACAGTTTATAGAAAACAGTTTATAGAAGCCAGTTTATAGAAGACAGTTTATAGAAGACAGTTTATAGAAGACAGTTTATAGAAGACAGTTTATAGAAGACAGTTTATAGAAAACAGTTTATAGAAGCCAGTTTATAGAAGACAGTTTATAGAAAACAGTTTATAGAAGCCAGTTTATAGAAGACAGTTTATAGAAGACAGTTTATAGAAGACAGTTTATAGAAGACAGTTTATAGAAGACAGTTTATAGAAGACAGTTTATAGAAGACAGTTTATAGAAGACAGTTTATAGAAGACAGTTTATAGAAGACAGTTTATAGAAGACAGTTTATAGAAAACAGTTTATAGAAGACAGATTATAGAAGACAGTTTATACAAGACAGTTTATAGAAGACAGTTTATAGAAGACAGTTTATACAAGACAGTTTATAGAAGACAGTTTATAGAAAACAGTTTATAGAAGACAGTTTATAGAAGACAGTTTATAGAAGACAGTTTATAGAAGACAGTTTATAGAAGACAGTTTATAGAATACAGTTTATAGAAAACAGTTTATAGAAGACAGTTTATAGAAGACAGTTTATAGAAGACAGGTTATAGAAGACAGGTTATAGAAGACACTTTATAGAAGATAATGTATAGAAGACAGTTTATTTCTATAAACTGTAACTTTTACTAGTAGACCGGGGATAATTTTTGATTACAAGAAAAAGATTATATTTGTTTATTACGGCTGGGTCATAGAAAAGAACGATGATTCAAGTTTCTGAAAACTGATTATAGTTCAGTTGTTCTTGACGGGACTGGAATTCGGAACTCACGACCACGACCCACTCTTGAAATGAGCACACAAAACTGCTCGGTTGGTCGGATAAACATTGGCTTGACTTTTATATATAGATAAGGATTATTGTAATTGCTTTTAGATCACAGAAAAAATATTTTTTTATTTATTTTTTATTGATACTACTATTGATATTTTGTATTTTTTACCTAAAAGAGTATCTCATTGTTATCGTGAAATCTAAAATGCGGTAAGGGTCGGATCACAACCCACTCATGTTGATATATAACTCAAGTTGAAAGCAGCCAAAAGAAAGGTTAACTAATGTTCATAGCCATAGGATAAAAGAAATACCCATGACCGATGAGGATACTAACCTCCAATGAAAACATGTGATAGAAGTCATCAAAGAAGTTGGCGAACTACACTTACTACTTGTAAGTTACAAAGTGCATAAAAAAGAAAACTACGAAGACCACAATCTTGACTTTTGTTGTTTATTCGTAAATACACCTTGGATATTGCAGAAAGCTGATTGAATGGTTAGGAGAGGATGGGCAGGGCGTGAAAATCTGCAGGAGGCTGACGTGGGAGAGGAAAGTGGGACATCTACGATTATTCGCAGCATTGTGACATGGCACGTCTAGATTATCCTGATGTTGCTGTCGCGGAAGCATCCCCAGCTGGATGCAGTATGACCAGATCGGTTTAAGGATATGGCTATATATCATTAGTTTCTTTTGTATTGACTTTTTGGAGTGTCTTCCAAAGAGTCAGTACAGTTCTCTTACGTCTTTGATTTTTGTCTTCATTATATCTTTTTCTTTAGGTGCCTTCTCCATTACTGACGGTTGGCAACAATTATGGCATATTCCGCACGGTCTTGTGACGCTCTGAACAATGACTGGGAGTCAAGACCAGTCCAGTCCCTTATGTTCTTTAACCAGGAGCATTTCATTCGTCCTGGACCACGGCGACCCTCTATCTTGCCCTCCATTATTAATTTTAGAAGGCTATATTTTGTACTTCTGAAGATATGTCCTAGGTACGCTGTCTTACGTTTCTTCACAGTAGCCAATAGTTCTCTGTCTTTGTTCATGCGTTTAAGATCCTCATTATTCGTGATATGCTCCACCCAAGATATTCTCTGCATTCTTCAAAAGATCCACATCTCAAACGCTTCTATTATGTTGATAGTATTGACCTTTAACGTCCAAGCTTCAACACCATACAACAGTAGAAGACAGTACACTAGTACACCATACAACAGTAGAAGATTTAAAACCTATAAACACGCACAACAATACGCAAACCAATTATTACTATTAAGTATTACAGAAATTGTCAGTATAACACAATTTTAACTAACGTAATTTCATTAAAATTCAATCTTTAAAAGAAAAAAGAAAAGAAAAAGTTTGCAATTCATTTAAACGCTGCCAAATAACACAAAGATTTTAACGTTTTAAATGAATGCGTTCGATTAGAAAATTGAATTCTACACTCGCACTCTAATGAATTTACGCAAAGCTCTGGTTTCCTAGGAAGCGGTGTCAATAAAAGCGGCCGCTTTTTACGTCATTTACACATTACAAGAAACGTTTTAAGTATATTTAATTGAAAAACTAACCATAATCTTCTGTAATTTATGAATTTTGTCCGGTACATTGAGTTATACCGCTCTCTGGGTTACCATATTTATATAAATACACGAACAACTTTTTTGTGATGTCAAAATGACGTCAAAAACGGCCGCTTTTATTGGCACCGCTTCCTAGGTAACAGAGCTCGTACATTATCTAGTTTCCTATATTGTTTTATATATAAGAATTGATATATTAAACTGTACAACTATTTCTAAATGGAAAATTAACATTGTGTATTACGGTGTTGTTATTGTTAAGTGAATTTATTATATATTCTACATGTATAACACTATGTAGTCTGTGTCTGCATCGAAAACGATATAAGAAATTAGATAATGTCATACGGGCTTTAGCGACTGGTAAAAAAGGTGAATAGATTTCCACGTTTATCAGCTAACATTAATAACCAATATATTGATGACATTTTTTGAAACACATGCATGTTGGCATTATGATTTCATTTATGTCAGTAGTAGTTTATAACAGTATCGTTGAGAGAGATATTTAAATTCTCATTATATACTCATATAATCAGAACTGGCGTGGTTCATTCGCCTTCAATATCCCTGAACTTGTATACGCAGGATTTTCATTAGTGGGATTTATTTAGAACAATAATTGTGTGCCGGAAATATTACAAATGAGGAACAAGCAGCAGCGTTTTACGACTTGTATGTGTATAATCAAAACACTGAACATTTTGCTAGCATATTTTAGAATAATAAAAAATAATATATGTATATATTTCCTGTTTAATACTTTTAATATGTATTATAACACATAATTATCAAACCTAAATACAACCAGACTAAACCAAATTACAAACAATCATATATACAAGTTACAAATAATTACAAACCAATTATTCACAGTTTGCATTAAAATACGAGTTGGTATTAATTGCTAGGTAAAATCATTAAGATGTCGATATAGCATTTTATGTTCATCCCCATCTTAGGGGTTGGCCGGCCGGTCTAGCAAACGCTCTTGTCTCAGCACTGACGATATCATATTCAGTCATTGGTAGCAACGCTCTGCTGGCATCGCGTATAGCTGTTCGCTGTCTGCCCATCAGGTTGAAGGGTTTCCAACGGGCCAGCATCGAGAAGCCGCGTTTATTGTAAATTCTTAAGTCAGGCTCTTCAAATGCTGAAAAGGTTTTTAGTTATGGCGGTGTTAATTATTTTTATATCATGAGGAGGACCGGCTCTAGACACCAATATAATTCAACATTTGATAGTGGGCGACATTTTTTGTTTTAGAAGAATTGTGAATTGTATTGAATCTGATAATAATAATTATTATTATTCGATTATTATGATATACGTATTTGAATCAGTTGTTTCTAAAACAATACACTTTTAGGAGAAAAAAAATCTCAGCAACTGAGAAATAACTACCTCTGTCCCAAACTATGGTATACATATCTGTTTTTATTTTGTTCCAACAAATGAATTCATGTTGCTTCATTAAATTTTATTGAAACTCAACTTGCTAAATTGCGGGCTATGAAAAGGACCCTTTCAACACACATTATCGACATAGGCAAGCTTCGTATTTGGTTGTAGCTTCGCGAACAGCATCGTTGCTTAATTTGTTCCCTACTTTATGTTGCAGTAACAACCCTTATGCATACACCATTATTTTTGTTTTAGTTATACCTTACATATTTTCTTCTGAACAGACGTGATTTTGATTTTCTGCTCTTTGTGTTTTTTTTTCAACTAACAGATACAAAATGTCAAAATTTATCTTGAGCACTGCCAACAAAGTATTAATTTCTTCTTCAAATGAAATTATTGAAACCCAAGTTCCTTATATTTCAATAATTTCAATTAGATTTCGAATAAAATGATAGTATAATTTGGGACAGAGGGAGTATAAGTTTAAGAACTTATTGTAACAACGTTTTGTTATATATATATATATATATATATATATATATATATAACAAAACGTTGTTACAATAAGTTCTTAAACTATAATAGAAGGTACTTTTAATTTTAATTCAAGATTCACATTTACTATTTCAAAAATATTATTCCATTTAAAATAAATGTCCACTTTGACACAAATATGTCTATTATTATGTTCATTTATTATTGAAAATTTGATATAGTTAATATCCTTGTGGTAAAGAAATATTTGTAAATGATTTGATTATTATATAATTATTATTAAAATAACAGCTATAAACATATTGCCCTAGTGAGATATAGGAGGATCAAAATAGCAGATAGATCGCATCCTTGCAACAAAGAAATATTTGTGAATGATTTGATTATTATATAATAATTATTATTAAAATAACAGCTATAAAACATAGTGAGATATAGCAGGATCAAAATAGCAGATAGATCACATCCTTGCAACAAAGAAATATTTGTGAATGATTTGATTATTATATAATAATTATTATTAAAATAACAACTATAAAAAAATATTGTCCTAGTGAGATATAGGAGGATCAAAATAGCAGATAGATCGCATCCTTGCAACAAAGAAATATTTGTGAATGATTTGATTATTATATAATAATTATTATTAAACTAACAGCTATAAAACATATTGTCCTAGTGAGATATAGGAGGATCAAAATAGCAGATAGATCACATCCTTGCAACAAAGAAATATTTGTGAATGATTTGATTATTATATAATAATTATTATTAAAATAACAACTATAAAAAAATATTGTCCTAGTGAGATATAGGAGGATCAAAATAGCAGATAGATCACATCCTTGTGACAAAGAAATATTTTTGAATGATTTGATTATTATATAATAATTATTATTAAAATAACAACTATAAAAAATATTGTCCTAGTGAGATAGAGGAGAATCAAAATAGCCGAGAGATAACATCCTTGTGAGAAAGAAATATTTTTGAATGATTTGATTATTATATAATAATTATTATTTAAATAACAACTATAAAAAATATTGTCCTAGTGAGATATAGGAGACTCAAAATAGCCGAGAGATAACATCCTTGTGACAAAGAAATATTTTTGAATGATTTGATTATTATATAATAATTATTATTAAAATAACAAGTATAAAAAATATTGCCCTAGTGAGATTTAGGAGAATCAAAATAGCCGATAGATCGCATCCTTGCAACAAAGAAATATTTGTGAATGATTTGATTATTATATAATAATTATTATTAAAGTAACAGCTATAAAACATATTGTCCTAGTGAGATATAGGAGGATCAAAATAGCAGATAGATCACATCCTTGCAACAAAGAAATATTTGTGAATGATTTGATTATTATATAATAATTATTATTAAAATAACAACTATAAAAAAATATTGTCCTAGTGAGATATAGCAGGATCAAAATAGCAGATAGATCACATCCTTGTGACAAAGAAATATTTTTGAATGATTTGATTATTATATAATAATTATTATTAAAATAACAACTATAAAAAATATTGTCCTAGTGAGATAGAGGAGAATCAAAATAGCCGAGAGATAACATCCTTGTGAGAAAGAAATATTTTTGAATGATTTGATTATTATATAATAATTATTATTTAAATAACAACTATAAAAAATATTGTCCTAGTGAGATATAGGAGACTCAAAATAGCCGAGAGATAACATCCTTGTGACAAAGAAATATTTTTGAATGATTTGATTATTATATAATAATTATTATTAAAATAACAAGTATAAAAAATATTGCCCTAGTGAGATTTAGGAGAATCAAAATAGCCGATAGATCGCATCCTTGCAACAAAGAAATATTTGTGAATGATTTGATTATTATATAATAATTATTATTAAAGTAACAGCTATAAAACATATTGTCCTAGTGAGATATAGGAGGATCAAAATAGCAGATAGATCACATCCTTGCAACAAAGAAATATTTGTGAATGATTTGATTATTATATAATAATTATTATTAAAATAACAACTATAAAAAAATATTGTCCTAGTGAGATATAGCAGGATCAAAATAGCAGATAGATCACATCCTTGTGACAAAGAAATATTTTTGAATGATTTGATTATTATATAATAATTATTATTAAAATAACAACTATAAAAAATATTGTCCTAGTGAGATATAGGAGAATCAAAATAGCCGAGAGATAACATCCTTGTGAGAAAGAAATATTTTTGAATGATTTGATTATTATATAATAATTATTATTTAAATAACAACTATAAAAAATATTGTCCTAGTGAGATATAGGAGGATCAAAATAGCAGATAGATCGAATCCTTGCAACAAAGAAATATTTGTGAATGATTTGATATTATATAATAATTATTATTAAAATAACAGCTATAAAACATATTGTCCTAGTGAGATATAGGAGGATCAAAATAGCAGATAGATCGCATCCTTGCAACAAAAAAATATTTGTGAATGATTTGCTTATTATATAATAATTATTATTAAAATAACAGCTATAAAACATATTGTCCTAGTGGGATATAGGAGGATCAAAATAGCAGATAGATCGCATCCTTGTGACAAAAAATATTTGTGAATAATTTGACTATTATGTGATAATAATTATTAAAATAACAACTATAAAAAAATATTGTCCTAGTGAGATATAGAAGGATCAAAATAGCCGATAGATGATGGTCGGACAAAGAAGTGCAGGAAACAGAATGCTTTAATCATGTAACATTTTCTTTATTGTAAATTTAAAAAACGACTAATTTTATAAGGCGGGGGGATTTCCGCCAGTAAAAGGAGAAGCTTACAGAAGCTTTATAGAAATTACTTGAATGATAGAAAGTTACGGATAATAATGAGAGTTTGAAATAGTGAACGGGCATAGTCTGGCCAACGCATATTAATTAATCGTTAATCCGTTTGAAACAACTGATTCATTCAACATATATGGATGTGTATAATTCTTTCATCCATACACTAATACATTAATAATTTTAAATTAATTTCCAAGAGCATGAATTCTAGAGCCGGCCCTGGTTGTATGTGTACCTTTCATGGAGAAGATTTTACCAGAAGGGCGTATTCTGGTATGTGCTGGATGTCTAATCAATCCAGAATTTTCGAATGAAAACGTCGGCTTGCCCAATATGCCGGATAAACATAAAATTAATGAGATGAAGAAAATTCTCCATAGCTGCAATAAAGACTTTATTCATTATTATTGTACAAGATATTAAAGTTATGATTAATTATAAAAAAAAAGATAAAAACAAATAAAAGATTAATGATAATGTCTAAACGTATTTAATAGGAATATTAAGATTCGCACGACATAACGTAGTCCTGTAACTAGAGAATTATGACTTAATTAGCGTGACGTTTAATTACCATCTTAAACCAAATTTCGCAGTGTTTGCATTATAGCTCATTTAATAACTTTGTACTATATGCAGATATTACAATGCAATATTAATTATGAATGGTTAGGTTCAAATATTCTGTAGTGACGTGAACAAGCAATCTAAAAGTTTGAAAGCTAAATAATTGTCAATATAATAAGTGTTAGGTACTTTATAACTAAAATGTACACACAGGCGGAAAGACCCGGGAAGGCTCGATAGCCCAATAAAGATTGTTTATATATATATATATATATATATATATATATATATATATATATAAACAATCTTTCTTCTCTTCCGGGGTCTTTCCGCCTGTGTGTACATTTTAGTTATAAAGTACCTAACACTTATTATATATATATATATATATATATATATATATATATAAAATAAGTGTTGGGATAGTAATTAATTTTATTATATATCAATCAAAACTGTGGATTATTTTCTTCACTACTACAACACAATAGGTGTTAAATAGGGTAGTGCAAGCGACAATTTGATTTACTAGGATGAGAGCTCGAGGAGCAAACCACCATCTGAGAGGTATGGTGCTACATAAAAACGGCCTAAAGCTCGCGCTGGAAGCACCGGAATTCAATCAGGACATGGCCAGGAAGATCCTGGAATACATATTTATGGACACTGAGGCAGACTTAACCCTTTGCGTTCCCAAACCGAAGATCGTTATCAAAGAGCGGTCCAGCAATAAACCAACAGCCCAGTCGACAGGAGAAGGCTCCAGTAATGGTACGAGAATAGACCCTAGCACTGAAAGAGTCCTGACAAAGGGCCGAGGGTAAGTCCTACGCCGACCTACTTAAAAATGTGCGCGAGGTGGATACTGAGAAGCTAGACCTGCAAGGTTCTCAGGTAATGAAGACCCACGGGATGACTACTGAAGGTCAAATGCAACAGCACCCAGGCGAATCAACTAAAGCAAGAGATCGCTGAATGAATAGAGGGGACATCAGCCACCAGGACGGCTGAAGCAAGTGAAATACCTGGATGGGGTGACGACCAAGGAGGAGATAATATCTGATTTTAGTAGGTCCACCAATAAAGAAGGAGTGGAGTTCATAGTTAGCAGCCTCAAGGCTGCATACGGTAGTACTCAAGCTGCTATGGTGATCACGCAGGGAGAACTGCCGGCCAAAATCACAATCGCATCAGAATCGATCTGGTTCACTGTAGGGTGACCCTACGAATGCAGAAGACCGGGGTACCGTCGATACTGGGAAGTGGAACAGGGCACACCACACTGCAAAGAACCGGACCGCTCAAGGAGATGTCAGCGCTCCGGAGAGGAGGACCACTCCACCTTGGAGTGTACAGCCGCTACTACCTTCTGTCTACTCTGCGATGACAACGGGTATGGAGCAGGGGTCATAAGGGGTCCATAGAGGAACAGAAAGGTTCCTCTAGGTGTGACAACAGCGTCCAACACTGGAGGCAATGGCCACTAGAGTTATTCAAATCAACCTGAATAGATGCTGTGCAACAGACGATCTAATGTACGCCATCACTACCGGAGGTATATATGACCTGGTGATCGCTACCGAGCTAAACAACTCACGACGCACAAAGGATATGCGACTGATCCGAGATCAGAACGTGCTAGCGGGAATAAGGGGTCGCACTGAGCTACCCTGCGGCGGTAGACATGTCTCCACTAGCATAGCAGGATATTGTGTATACTCAGTATATGCTTCTCCTAATACGGGGTTGGAAGATCTAGGGAAGACGATAGGTGAGATGGGCTTACGAATAGCAGCGGACAGAATAGGAAGGCATAGTGAGATGGCTGGAGATTTCAATGCTAAGTCCCCAAAGTGGGGCTCTCCTTCTACCAATAAGAGATAAATACTACAACATTATCCTGATCAAAGAAGTGGGATAGCCTTCTGGAGAGGTAATTGTAATGCCATTCTTGACCTAACGTGTGTGTCCGCCGCAGCCGTAAATAACATCAAAGACTGGAAAGTACTGTACGAGGAAACCTACAATGACCATAAGCCTCCACTATGACCGCGACATAAGGGATCAATGTGTACAAACCTAGCATAGCAGTAGTCTAACCGCTATGACTTCCGCAAAAAAAACAGAAGCCGGAGTCATGAAGCAAGGCATGGTTGAGGCTGTATGCGAGCCGATAATGATGGGCTAAACTGGTCCTCATCTCCAAACCTGCAAAGTCATTGAACAATCTGTCGTCCTTCAGGCCGCTCTGCTATAAAATCTAATACTTGGGAGGATGACCGGCCTAGCTGAGAACCATACATTTCGGCGGGATAGTTCCACCACTGAGGCATTGATGACAAGATCACCGCTACAGCACAAAAAGCTTGCAAGGGCACAAGGAGTACCCGGAAACCTTTTGCGCTTGTCACAATAGATGTCAGAAACGCCTTTACCACAGCATCATGGTCGCTCATCGTAACAAAATGCCCCCAGATGGGAATCTACGGAAATCTTGATGAAACAGAACCAAACAGTTTACAATAGTCGCACTAGCGGTGTTTCGCAAGGGTCGGCCCTCGGCCTCACCCTATGGATCATATTGTATGACGGGATACTGCGGCTCCTTCCTCCAGATGGAGTGGAACTGGTAGGATACACAGATGAACCGGTACTAGTGGTAGCTACCAGGACAGAGAAGCAGCTTGTCCGAAAGGTGGACGACAGCCTAGACTAAATCAGCAACTGGATCCAGGATAATCAACTCTCCCTGGCCCCGGAAAGTTAATTTTTTCGCCGGCAGAAGACGTGTAGCTGTATACAGCGGGTCATCCCCGGATCTTGCTTGGATGCTGTAGCCTGTGCGTGCAAGGAGAAGTGTAGATGCTTCTCCTTGCACGCACAAGCTACGGCCAAAAGGGCAGCCCAAGTGGCGACGGTTCCGGGCAGGATCATGCCAAACCTCCGTGGGCCAATTGCAACCAAAAGAAGAATACTTGCCTCTACACTAAAACGCATCATGCTGTACGGTGGCCCGGTATGGGATAGGAAGAAGTAAATAGCACGAACGAGGGCACATCTGATCAACACACAGCGTCAGATTGCGATGTGGGTACCCAGGGTGTATTGTACAGTCTTCAGGAAGGCAGTGCTTCTGGTGCCGGGATGTCACCAATTGAGCTCCTCGCTTACGAACGGCAGGGTCTGTTCGGGGCAGAACCTGAGGGGCAGGGTCTGTTCGGGGCAGAACATGAGGGTACTAAGAGGTGCAGAAAGGCTACAAAGGTTTGTACTATAGCAAAGTGGCAGGGATGCCACTAAAGGAAAAGCCGAGTGGGCAAAGGTCTTCCCAGATATAAGAAGCTGGATGGGCAGGAAACATAGAAAGGTGGACCACCTGAAATATTTCAAGAAACGAACTCAAAGACAAGAAAAGTAGGGCTCGTGATTAACAAAAATAAGTTATGCGCCATTCTAGAATGGGTCAGACATTGTGGCATTGGATAAATTTGTAAGTTCGAATTTCGCCGACTTAAGAACACTGCTAAATAAGAAAAAAAGACAAGTAGAAGAAGTCGAGATGATGATTATGAATGACAACCGCAAACAAACCATTACTAACATCAAAGATTCTGAGCCGACTCAGCAAACTGAGAATATACAAGGCACTGGTCTGATAGTGGTAACATACGCCAGCGTAAAACAATTTTCAAATTTAATAGGAATATTCGAAAGAAATATACTTCGTAAAATCTCTGGACCCACACAAACGCAGGATGGAAGTTGGCGTGTAAAAATGAACCATGAACTAAACATCCTCATCAATGAAGCAGACTTAGTCAGATTTATCAAAGTCCAGAGAATGAGATGGCTCGCCAGAATGGCCGAAGATAGAATTGACAATTCAATAACACAGTGGAACCCTGTTTAATCAAGGCCCAAAAGGTCAGAAAATGGGTACCACTGGTGGAAGAAGATCTCAAAGAGATAGGTATTGCCAACTGGAGAAGGGTTGCAGTAAACCGTAAGAGATAGAGCAAAGTCGTAGAGTAATCTAAAGCCCAACGAGGGTTGTAGAGCTCTAGGAAAAAGAAGACTACTCCTATACAATAATATTATATATATATATATATATATATATATATATATATATATATATATATATATATGTATATATATATATATATATATATATATATATATATATATATTTATATATATATATATATATATATATATATATATATATATATATATATATATATGAATGACATCCTGAGAGCCTTTATAAGGAATATACAAGAATTAATTATTTTAAGATATACGTGCTTGTCAGTAACAATAAATCTACATGTAAACATATTAAGAGCTGAATGCACTCTACAAGTTAATCATTCACACAATACGTTACAATTACGCACATTCAAATTACTTGGTTATTGTTGTCGGCTTTTTGTTGACGCCATTAATAATGTGAGCTTGACGTTGGTATGATGTGTACGCGGTGTGTGGTCATGATTTTCTTTTTGCTGCGTGTCTACGGTTTTATTTATTAGATTAATAACACAGGCTCGCTAGGTATTTGTGATAAACTACACTGACTGACAGACCTATTGGCATTCTAAATTATATATTTCCCCAATTTAAGCCAGCTCACCATGAATACAAAAAGCAAAATACAACTAAATTAACAATAATAAAAATTGCATACTAACTAAACTAAAAGAACAAACAACAAAAGACATTCGTCCTTGTTTTAATAGTTTTATGAAGTTCTTGCAATTAAGAAGGCTTATATCTATATGCACTAGTTTTTTTTTAGGGTTTTCTACCCTTCAACGTAAAGCAATAATGGGATCAATTATAGTGAGCTAATTTACTTAATTAAATATAACATTTGTTGAAAGGTGCATTACTTTGCATGTATGTTACGGTACATTTCATGTGACTGGTGAAATATATATATATATAATATATATATATATATATATATATATATATATAATATATATATATATATATATATATATATATATATATATATATATATATATTAACCGCTAAGTTCACCTGACATGTCAAATTTACCGTAACATACATATACAAAGTAATGCAACTTTCAACAAATGTAATATTTATTTAAGTGAATTAGCTCACTATAATTGATCACATTATTGCTTTACGTTAAAGAGTAGAAATCCCCAAAAAAAACTAGTACATTAGATATAAGCCTTCTTATTTGCAAGAACTTAATATATCAATTTTGAAAAATATAATAAATATAACCACTTGCGTTTTGTGAATTTATCCTCAATAGCTGCGCTGCATTGATGAGATCTAACAAGATCGAAGTCTAGATCTGATGAGAAATTGCTAAGAGATGCATTCATGCTTATATATTTTCATCATCAATAAATAAGTCACAAATGAATTGCAATTTAACGACTGCTAGCTTGAAAGGCAAACAATTTTTTAAATCACATAATATTTTGCATCTACATTTTCGTAATTTCGTTATTGAATTGCCATTTGTTAGAAGAAGAAGATATATTTATTGTAACATACATACATACAAGATATACATTCATATACAAGAGGCCATCGACCGTGGTCTTTCAGCCCAGCCATTTGTTAAATTTCTAATAAACTCGATAATAATATTACAATATTTTTATAGTCATTTGAGTTTAAGTTTAATATTTTAAAAATGTCTGCATATATAGTACATATTAATTTTTTCCAGGTATTAGGGACGAAATCGTCATAAATTATATTAAATTTTGTATAGTAGCGAAATCGCTAATAAAGAAGTATTATGATTATATAAAATCATCAAAAATAAAGTTTAATAAATACTTAATACCTTGAGTTTATTATTATTTGCCAATAAGCAAATGTATAATATTATTTACCAAAACTGACGGCCGATACCCTAAAGGAATATTACATTCTATATTTGCGAACAATATTGTGAGTAATATGCATATAATATTTAGATGAAATGTATCATATATATTACCAGTTGTTTGCTTTATATAATAGAAATTTATATATGTAGCAAATGTAAAATTGAGGTTTATTTGTTAGCACTAACAGGTTTAAATGTAATGTATTATTATATAATTGAAACCAAATATTCGATAATATATCTGTAAATATCAATGAATAAATTAAATACTACAATACACAAAAAATAAATGAACAGTGTTGTGTTTTAATTAAATTGGGACTTACGTGTTGTTTGTCCATTTTCCATGAATTCTTACGCAACATAAATACACCTAAAACAAAATATATCATTACACATTGTATATTTTGTACATATCTACAGCATAAGAAATATATTTTAAACCGAAAACACCTGGAATCATAAGCCGAGATAAGAATACCAGAGCAACAACATAAACAAAAATAAGTTGCGGATGGGATGTGGTTACAACAAATACTACATATTTCATACTTTACGGTAGTAAAAATTGCTAATAAAAGCAGTTTTTATAATAGGAATTTATATATATATATGTATATATATATATATATATATATAATATATATATAATATATATATATATATATATATATGTATATATATATATATATATATATATATATATATATATATGTGAAATCGTGTAATATGTTTATTTGTTAGCACTAACAGGTTTAAATGGAATGGCATACAATTCAGGTCACTTTACAAAAACTCTCTGCTTTAAAATATAAAAAAAGGTTTAATCATTATAGGGCTATTATCCATAAGACCACAGATTAGCGACGCTAATCTGTGATAAGGCTAATGAGGCAGCCAGAGCGATAGTTGCTTTGATGAGAAGTGTAGAAAGAAGGCGATAGATTGGAAAGGAGGGATAGAAGACCACAGTTGGAGAAGGCCAGCCAGGGGAAGACGAGATTTTGAGATTGTATGCGAAAGGAAAATACTGGAGGAGATTCAGAAGATGGAAAAAAGGCTAAAGGGGTGCGTGTTGGAGATTTTTATGGGAGGAGAAATCAAGGGTAAAATTGACGTAAGCTTAGTGATAGAGGAATTTCAGATAAACGCCCGCCATCACTATAAAAATCCTCTATGTTGATGAACTAAGTAGTTTATTTTTAATTTTTAAGTTTTACTCTCCTATCTCGATGTTAGTAGTAGCTGGGTCGATAAAAAATGATGCAACATATTTTTTTATTGATCTTTTTTACTGATCTTAGTGCAGAACATATCAGTGCACCAGATGCCCGAAGGAAATTGGAAAATTTTGTTTATAACTATTTTTTTCTGGTGCACTGATATGTTTTGCACTAAGATCAGTAAAAAAATTAAACAAAATATGTTGCATAATTTTTGTATCGACCCAGCCTCTAAAATCGGCATATCGAGATATGAGCGTAAAAGTTAAAAATAAAAAATAAATAGAAGGAATAATATGCCAAGATAGGGACTTTCCATTTTCTATTGCCATTTTGTTATAAACATTGTGTAAATTTTTCAAATCAATTGTATGACGGGTCCATAGTAAAAATAATAATAATGAAATATGTTCGACTTGGTCGCCAAATAAAATATACCTATAATCAAAATTTTCCAATTTCCTTCGGGCATCTAGTGCACTGATATATTCCGCACTAGAATCAGTAAAAAAATTAAACAAAATATCTTGCATACTTTTTTTATGGGCCCAGCCTCTATAATCGGCATATCTAGATAGGAGCGTAAAAGTTAAAAATAAAAAATAAATAGAAGGAAGAATATGCCAAGATAGGGACTTTCCATTTTCTATTGCCATTTTGTTATAAACATTGTGTAAATTTTTCAAATCAATTGTATGACGGGTCCATAGTAAAAATAATAATAATGAAATATGTTCGAATTGGTCGCCAAATAAAATATACTTAAAATCAAATTTTCCAATTTTCTTCAGGCATCTGGTGCACTGATATGTTCTTCACTAGGATCAATAAAAAAATTAAACAAAATATGTTGCATAATTTTTTTATCGGCCCAGCCTCTATAATCGGCATATCTAGATAGGAGCGTAAAAGTTAAAAATAAAAAATAAATAGAAGGAATAATATGCCAAGATAGGGACTTTCCATTTTCTATTTCCATTTTGTTATAAACATTGTGTAAATTTTTCAAATCAATTGTATGACGGGTCCATAGTAAAAATAATATTAATGAAATATGTTCGACTTGGTCGCCAAATAAAATATACTTATAATCAAAATTTTCCAATTTCCTTCGGGCATCTGGTGCACTGATATGTTCTTCACTAGGATCAATAAAAAAATTAAACAAAATATGTTGCATAATTTTTGTATCGACCCAGCCTCTATAATCGGCATATCGAGATAGGAGCGTAAAAGTTAAAAATAAAAAATAAATAGAAGGAATAATATGCCAAGATAAAGACTTTCCATTTTCTATTGCCATTTTGTTATAAACTATGTGCAATTTTTTCAAATAAATTGTATGACGGATTCATGATCAAAAATAATATCATGGCAATGTGATTATTTTTTTCGTTGAAAATATGAACCACGTTCTCATTGGTCTTCGTTTGGTAACTGGAGACTTACCAAACGAAGACCAATACCAATAAAACAATCGAATTCTTACTAGATTAACTCTCCTCTAACACCACGACTTTTAGCGCTAATGACTCGGACACAAAATATAGCAAGAAATATAAGTATAGCAACTAGTACAAGAAATTCTGGAACGTGGCAGGATTATAAAATAAGGATAAGGACTTCTGTGGCGATATCACATCATTTGACATAATCGGACATACCGAATGATGGGTTGAAGAGAAAAGTCCAACTACTACGTCCGGCAATATCAACCGGCGCGGCGTACAGCACGAATAAAATAAGGAAGGGCGGAGGGATTATTAATAGCTATAAGTTGGCTGAGATCAACCATAATCCCACCAAAGAAAAATAAAATAAGAAAACATTAACAAATAAATAAATAGTAACTATAAAAAAATCATGTTAAGATAAATTTAATTGATACATTTTCACGCACGTTATATCCTATGGAAGAGCTTTAAATAAAATAAATATCCTGAATGCGATTATTTCATTTCCCTCTGTAGTGTTTATAGAATTATCAATCTATTGTGCCTTGTGCTGATATCTCAAGCACTCTGTTGGAATATTATTCCATAGAGGGCACTATCCTGTAATCCTGATGGCATGAGCATGTTGACGGTTATTACCATATGGGTGTGCATTGCTAATTGATGTGGTGCCGCCAGATGGCGTTTAACTTTCCTCCTAGGGGGTTAGTTGTACTATTTTTAATTATCAATCTCTTTATAAGTCTTACTAAATACACTCTCTACCTTAAAGATAATTCAGCATATGCTAACGAGTGTCAATCTTTTCATGTCGTTACAATCAATACTTTTTTCTGGTATATTTAACTGTTTAAGACTAAATTAATTTGACATCGATGTTTTTCGTAGTATTATGATGATGTATGTGAGTTGTGATTAATAAAAAAATTTAAAAAAAGACTATTATTTGGCATGACAACTCAAAAAATACAAAAACCCTCCAATATACAATTGTGATTAACGTACAAGTCTCAAATCTATTACACTGCTTTCTCATCCCGGGGGTTGCAAAATCCAACCACCATTTATAACTACACACAGCTACAGCTACAATCTAAAGCGAACGTTATAGTTATAGTGCCTTAAATTGGCGTTATTCTCGTTTACTGGCTTAATTTAATGTATTTCTGCAACGGTCTTGCTATTTTATTGATACTACTACCGTTTACTTACCACGTTAAATTAAATTGTGTAAACTGTACACATAGTAATATATGTAATTATTATTTAAATATAAGTTTATATAATTCACTATTATGATACCAGATACCAAACATTTGTCATCGGATTTGTTAGTCGTAAATAATATACAAATATATTATTTACGACTAACAAACCCAATGACAAATTTGTAACTGGTATCTGGTATAATAATAGTCATTAATACTTAATAGATAATGATTAATATTAAAATCAATTTTAGACTTGATATAATTATATCAACAAAAAATAATAATTACATATATTACTATGTGTACAAGTTACACATAAAGAATTATATAAATTCATATTTCAGAACAATACCTTATTATATATAGTCTTGTATTGTATCAATTTTAGACTTGATATAATTATATCAACAAAAAATAATAATTACATATATTACTATGTGTACAAGTTACACATAAAGAATTATATAAACTTATATTTCAGAACAATACCTTATTATATATAGTTTTGTATTCGCAAAGTAAAAACTGGATGCAAATATGTCCAATTTAAATTTTGTAAATATAATTATTTTAGCTACATATCTCTTTTTCAATTTCATGTTTTATTTAAGGTATATTCCCTCAATTTATGGCATACAACCAAACTAAACACGCCCAGTGTTTCCAATATAGGCACATATAAAATCTGCAGAATTGTTCAAACATAATAAAAGTCGTGCAATATACACTGGTATGATTAACTTTCACTTTCTTATACGACCCCAGCGACATCGCCTCGGAATCGATAGCAATCCTTAAATCTTTCTATATGTGCGCGAACCATGCAGTCACTCATATATTTGTTGGATGATAATATAAAACATGTGTGAAGAAAATAAAAAGATTTTGAAATAAAACCGCAAAATTGAAATAGAATTTGCTGTAGAAAGGATAATTGGAATTTATATTTGCACATTTTTTTGCGGTGGTTGCGTTGCGTGATGTTCTGGCGGTGTTTATAAATAGAACGCTTGTTTGATCATAATTAAGACAGAAAACAATAACAGGATGAAGTAGCCATGGTTTTCATTACTACACCGTATATGCATTAAGAATTAGTTGCATATCTTCGTCGAGGACAATGGATTGTAATATGTAGGGACTACTCAATTTAATGATACTGCTATAATGGTAACACTTTCACGGGGTATTTCATAATTACCGAATATATTTGATAATATTATGTAAAATCGGGAGACTTCCAGATGCACACATAGCAACACCTGCAGTTATTGTTATTTGTTTGGAGTTTAGATTTATATTATATTTTTATGTACATCTTATTATTATTTTCATATTTATATTGATTTATATTGATTTATATTGATTTATATTGATTTATATTGATTTATATTGATTTATATTGATTTATATTGATTTATATTGATTTATATTGATTTATATTGATTTATATTGATTTATATTGATTTATATTGATTTATATTGATTTATATTGATTTATATTGATTTATACTACATGTGATTTTCCCTGTTTTTAAACTGTATGTTTGGGAATAAAGTATTATTATTATTATTATTATAGTTCTGTTCCTTATTTAGGACTTTTTTCATAATTTTGTATTATATTTTTCTGGGATTATTTGTACTTTCTTCGAGCAAGTTTCCGTAATACATTAATGTTGTCTATCTAATGAAAGTATCAACTTGATGTTTAAATTTGGATTTCTCTATTTCATTAGTGGCCATATTCTTCAATTTTTGTTTGTTTATCTCTCTGTTAAATATTTGATATTACTGCTTCTGTTATCATCGTCTTTATATGTTCTAATTTTTTTGTTAGTATATTCAATTAACAATTAAATAGCATATACATGTCAATCTACAAAGTAAGTAAAAATAAATGTAAATCATACTATACAGATTAAATTAATAAATTACATATATACTCCAAATGTCGAAATCGCAATAACTATTCAAACGCTATCTGCACCAATAGATCTTCTGTTTGATTCATGACTTATCTACGTCCATTTGCCAAAGATAGGGCAATCAAAACGCGATTATTTACAGATAATTTATTGACGATCAATAGCGAACCACTACGCAACTCTAGCCTTACCCCCCATGAAGTGATCCTAATGAAGCAGGATATCCGATTACGCCGGCCGGAAGTAAGATAATTTTAATAATTACATTTGTAATGTAGTCATTATAAAGTTTGCATCCTCGGACAACAGACGCCCACAAACTATTTCCAACTATAGTAGCCCTGAAAGCATTATATCCCGCAGGATGTGTTGTAATATAATTAAAAGCAGTCTACTGTAGTTATATGGCTTATTAACTAGACGATTAGTGCTGAACAATTTAATGGGATATTTGTCTGTTTATAGATTATCGTAGCGTATCATTCGATTATATGAGATTATTTACCTATGTGAAATAATTTTATTATATAATAATTTATTTATTTAAGACTAATCCTATTGGCGATTCAAGCCGGCTAATACTCCATCTGGTGGCACGAAATGAACTACATTTAGTAGGGAATTTGTTTGCATAACATTTGTTTTTTCATCTTACACATGACTATAGAGCCAAGGTTATACTATTTATACCTTAAAAGTACATAAACAATCTCGCATTAATATAGAAGTGGCTGGAATCATATGATTTTAATGCAATCAGCTGATCAAACAATAACAAAGATCAGCTGTTTACCTACTACTTTGAAGAAAACCGTTAACGTTTGCGAATTATACCGTTAGGTGTAAGGGTATGTGTTTATTTAGTTCTTTTTGTATATTTGTCTACATCTGTTATTCTGCTGTGTCAGTAGTTGTTACTCTATTTGTTACAATTCTGTAAATGACTATAGACCTTCGGGTCCTTTTGCCCTGTATTGGTGTATGTGTATGTGACTATGTAATATATTATTTGTTAAAGTGTGCACTATACAAAAATAAACTTTGTAGAAATATTTATACAATTTATACAAAGTGAATTTTGTATGGTTAAGTAGTAGTAATAAAAAAAATAAAAATAAAAAAAGACCTTTATTGGCATTTCCCTCACTGCCCCTCCACATCACAAACCTCAACAAAAATATAAAAAAATAAACATAAAAATACAATATAAATAAAAGTACTACTCCGCCAAAAATTACAAATTACCCCCATCTATCGCCGCTCCCATTGCCCTTGCCACTTTCCTC